>JAGDYQ010000241.1:205000-420000 GCA_021962125.1 Bulinus truncatus
GAACATGTTTTCTGAACGACAAGATGTTCATTTGTTTAAGTTATATAATAAATCGGCTCATATGTGTTATCAGGCGTGTTACGCTGGTTGTGCACTAACTCACTCTCATTAACATAAATATCATCCGTGCTACTCTCGCCAGATGAATCGGGAAATCTGTGTATTGGTCTCAAGTTTCTTCTAAATTCTGGCCGTTCATTCGATGTGTATATGTTATTTACAGGTTGGAGCTCTAATCTCTTATTGGCTAATTCCACCAAGCTGTGTGCTTGTGTAGCCGCTTCTGGCTTGCACGTTTTCGTCGCAGCTTTTATTTCATAGCCAGCATTGGCGAAATGATTGCTGGGTGGTTCTCGTGTTTCGTTCTTGCTGATCCGTTTGCTCTGTCTGCGCCTTACATAGAAGAACAGGATGACCGCTGCAGCTGTGAGTATCACAACTACAGCAAAAACTGACAGGCCGATGGTCAAACCATCATTGTTATCATCGTCACTTTTATCTTTGTCGTAGTCGCCTTCACTGGTCGCGGCACTTGCAGAACGGTAGGTGGTTATGGAAAGTTTTGGGGATGTTCTAAAATACGACAGCGGCGGCGTAGGTTTGGAAGATGTGGGGCGAAAAGTCACACGCGATGTTGAGAGATGCTGTCGCGTCGTGCTTTTTAGCGTTGTTCCTACCTTTGTGGTGGCTGAAAGTTTCGCGGTTAAGGTAGAGGTCTTAGTAGATGTCCTTGTCGTGGGTGTGCGTGTAAGGGATGTAGGATGTGTTACACTTGTCCGCCTGGTCGAGGTTGTTTGAGAACACGGGCTGTTGCAAGGCTGCAGTCGAATGATGTCACTGTTGACATCCATAAACGATGCGTACTGCCATGAATCCCAGTCTACCTGCACACAAAGGGATTCCCCGTTTGCATTAAAGGGCAACAGGCTTACTCGACCTAAGCAATGGTATCTGTAAGCAGACGCGTAGCTGGTACATGTTATTGTGCCGACTTTTGAATTGAAATCATTCGGGTATGTTTTTGTAAGAACGCACAATTTGGGTGCATATACATCATCGCATGCGTGCATCCTACATTGTGTTTCCATGATTACCTGTCCGGTATAATCTACTTCCGCCTGGAAAGCTCTAATACTATTATCACATAAACACATCAAGAAACTGAAAAGGAAAGAAAAACGTTTTTTTTTGTAAATTTCTAATCATCGCTTGGAGAAGAAATATAACAAACATAAAGCTGCCAAATATTGTCCATCTATAATTATCAACATGCATTTCAAAATTGTATGGCTACTAGATAGCTACTAGCTGTACCCTGCAAAACCTTTGCATAGAATTATATAACTTTGGTTTGATCGGTAGGCTAAGTTATTTTTTTGGTTTTGGGCAGATCCGATCTTTTCATGATTTTTATTACTATTGTTTACGTTTGACAATTTTTAAACTGGGAATACTGTTCTATTAATTCTTTACTTTCAATTTAACGCAGAACCCACACCGCTATTATTTATATAGATAGGTAGGAATGCATTACTTGGTCTAGGGTCGTGGTTCTCAAACATTTTCGCGACTGTACCCCCAAAAAAGTTCGAAAGTAACCCCTCACACGTAAGTTCTTCAAACTCTTGGTTAATTTTAAACGAAAACTATAACATCGCTGCGTACCTCTGCATCAATTTTGCGGGTACCACCGTGTGTCTAGGAGGATCTGTTGGGGGTGGGGGGGGGTCATTAGGGATATCATGGCCAAAAAACAAAAGCGTATACAAAGAAACAACATAATATAAACACACAAAAACAAAGACCTCAGAATTGAACCACAGACTATGTCTATGCAATGGTTTTGCAGGCATACAGCTAATAATAAATATTCGTCTAAATAAAATTATTTTAAGATAGATATTTATATTGCTATTAATTAAAATTAATATATACGTTACATTTATTTTTTATCAATTATCTTTTACATCGCCCACATTTTCAACAATTTCGTGTTTTTAAAGAAGGTCTTGAGTGAAATTTTTTCAAATGTATGTATCCACAGTTAGACATTAAGTAATTTATGCATTTCTAGACATAATAGGGGTGGGACGGATGGCCGAATGAGTAGATATTCGACTGTTGACCTGAGAGTCCTAGGTTCAATCCATTTGTGAAAACCATGGTATTTGGTGCAATGTCGTCCCACAAGTCCACCTAGCTTTAAATGGGTACCTGACTCAAAATTGGGGAAGTAATGGCGGCTGGGCGTTGTGCTAACCACACAATCAATTCATATGCTGAGGTTATAGAAACAGATGAATTCTACACTTTATCTGCCCCGATGGTCCAGTAGGGCTAAGGGAACTTTTTTAAGACATAAACGATAACCCCCAATAAATAATTAAAATATGAATAACAGTGACAACATTTGGCAACAAACGTACTCATGAAGGCTGTGGTAGTCAATTCTGAAATATTGTCTGTCAACATATAGTTCTAAGTAAGGATAGCCGAATAATATGTATCCAATTGAGGAGGGCATACATATCATGAGGATTCCACTTATAGCCCATATGATATTCTTCATTCTGAAATAACAAACCAAAATAACAATTCAATATAAAATATAATTTTAAAAGCTTATTTTTTTTTTACTTATAAACATAACTTTACTAAGTAAAATTAATTAGAAGAATCAATCGCTTTTGAAACTATTCAACAAACCTTTTGTCGTGAATGTAACTCAACGATCTGGCAGTAGGTAGACCACGTCTGCTGGTGTTGTTATGACGCCCAGTGATTACGAACTGGCAGTAGGTAGACCACGCCTGCTGGTGGTGTTATGACGCGGAGTGATTACAAGATTAGCATTGAAAGTTTTTTATCGATTGGTGAAACTATTCAGTGGAACTGTTCCTTCTAAAAATAACTCATATGTATGTATAACGTCTAAAATTCCTATACATTAGGACCAATTTGTTTATGGCCAGAATTTCAGAAACGGAGCTTAAATTAAAAGAAAAAATAATAATAAAATTATCAGTTTATGATTTTTCAAGTTGAGGAAATCAAATTACTACGATTACATATTTTCAATTTTTATGAACAAATCTTGAAATCTAAAAGAGGCTAAACACTTATTCATTGATATTAAATAACTTTACTCTTTGAGATCCTGTCTTTACAATAAAAAAAAGTGTTGAAATGAAAAGAAGAATTGCATTTTTTTTCTCCCAGATATTTCCATTTTTAAAACAAAAACAACTAAAAGACTCTAAGAATGAGAAAACTAAGTTCCCACACAGCAAGTAATGAGGTGTTCAAATATTCACTTATATCTTCAAGTTTATCTGGACCAAGGATCTAAGATAACAGTTATCATGTAGATAGTTATCGTGCTGATTGATATGAATCTATATCCACATTGAATGAAGATATATACAGTCGATTCCGCTTAATTGGGACACATCGGGACCGAGGCTTTTTGTCCCGATTAAGCGGCTGTCCCAATTAAACATACACATTTACTATTGGCTTCTTTGTTTGTTTTCTTTGAGATTTATCCCAAATAAGCGGCTGTCCCAATTAAGCGGAATCCACTGTATTTCTAAATGGTTATAAATATATCAGATATTTCTCTAGAAAACCCATCTATAGCTAAAATCTAATCTTCTTTTTTTTGGTCTAACTTTTCGTTGTTTTTTTTTTTCGCTCATGATATTTTTTTTTCTATTTTGTAAGCGACTTGAGCATTTATCAGGGGGGCCACATCGATTCTGTTTACATAGATTACAAAAAAAATTGGAGAAAAAGAGACATTAGGGCCATCCTGTGTTTATAGTTTGTCTGGAGCCTCAGATTTACTGGCTGCGGCCCCTGTCACAGATACCGTAGCTAGCTGGCCTTGCTGGGAGTAGGATGGGGGGGGGGGTAGGAGGGCACTTTCGCAACAGTTATCATTGTCATCAACCCCCCCCCCCCCCAATACTGTGAGTATTACAACAGTTCGTTTTATTTGGGTTTCTCCAATACAAGAACTATTTTTTAATTTTCTTCGTACGCCGTAACCGGGACCTTAGCTAGCTATTATGACTCCCCGTGCATGTTAGAATTTTCGGCGCCCTCCTCCCTCTCCCCCCCCCCAATATAACAAGCGCAAAAACATTTAGCAGCGCTCTTTCGGCGCTATTTCCTAGTAGTTCGGCGCCCTGTGCGGATGAACAAACCCTTATCACCTGTCCTACACTGCTGACCGTGGCAATCACCTATATACCCAGTTGCGTGGCGAACTTAACTCGCGCCCGGGCCCAAAATTTTTTTAGCCCCCCCCCCCATTCAAAAACTATATAATAATAATAATAATAATAATATTTGTAAAATATACCATTTGGTGGCCATTTTGTGAGTAGCGCAGGGAGCATGATGGGCCCCCTTTGCCAACCCTCACTATACCACTGTATATACCAACTTTTATATATTTTTTTTTGCTGTACATATAAATAAATATAATGTACGTTAATGGAACACACACACACAAACAAACTCTTTGATTACTTAAATTGTCAATGATTAACTTCCCGTTTCGAACTTTGAAACGTCAAACGTCACATGATTCACCAACGTGCCAACGTGGAAGTTACAGGTTTTATCAAGAAATAAAGTCGAAATGAAGAGATTGGGGGAGGGGGGGGGAGGGGGGGGAGACACTTGGCTGATGGAATAGAAACTGATGGTTGTGTGTTATCTCATCGTGCTTTCTCCATGTGTGATATGACGCAGTCCCGGTCCTCTTAGTTCACACATGTATGTGTTTGGTGTGAGTGTTTGAACGCGATAGATATAAGAAATAAATACAACTCAATGATTTCATTCAATCGATCAGGCCAAGAAATCGTTGATCTAACATTTACTTCATTCCAAAATGATATATCTTTTTTTTACCTAATTCTAATATTATCTTTTATGTAATGTTCTTTGAATTCCCTTAAATCCTATAAGCTACAAATGGGATGGTTTTATAATAATACATTTTTCTTCCCAACCACAAGGGATCAAAAAGAGATCAAACAATGGACTCATTCCCGTACGGGGGCCTATTCGGGGTTCGAACAACTAGGCACCTTCAGGTCTGCTGCAGTCGATCTCTCTCTCTCTCTCTCTCTCTCTCTCTCTCTCTCTGCCACGTTATGCAGGTTTTAAAATGAACGTCCCATGTTGAGAAAAAATGTAAACATACAATTAAAAAAAAAAACGGAAGCGAAATCTTAAGTCATCACTAACGGACATCTTCGTCCCGAGTTGTATATATGTGTCACTGAGACAATGTGTGATGTGATGATAGGTGACGAGTCATCTGTGTGCTCGGCTCGGTTTGACTTAGAGAGGAAGGGAAACGTACAAGCAAGTTGACTTTAACGAAGCCATTGGTCGTGTGAGCGCGTGAAAACCTAAAAGGTTTAACCTGAAATGTTGGCGAAGCAAAGAATTAACACAAACATACAATCAATAGTGCACCTAGCTAATGTTTCTGAAGTAAACTTGTTAAAATATTACGAGGAACTGGTAAGGATCATATTACATTCTATAGATTATAAAAATAAAATCATTTGTTTGATTAAGTCATAGATTCAACAAAGTGCACTGTATTTATTTCATTGACTGATTAATATCTACGTAAACGAATGTTATAATCTAGGTGCCGGTACTCAGTGATGGATTGCCTAACTTTTAATTATCAGTTTGCACCTCGATGCAAGCTAAATTACAGCTGCAAAGATACTTTTTTTAAAAAAATAACTAAATTTTAACAAATTAATAATATAATAAATTAATAATAAACGTTTAAAATACAAGAAAAGTAATACTTTTTTCCCCACATTGAAAAAGGTGCCGGTACGCCGTACCGGTGCGTACCGGCACAAAAAAAGCACTGGTTATAATTATGTCGATTATTGCTAAAATAATGCAACTTTAAAAACTAGTATTTTATTAAGCGTCAATTGTTGTTACAAGTCAATAAGATTGTAATTTATTCCTGAGAAATAATGTCCTTAAAAAAAACAATTTATCAGTTTAATCAGCCTTTCATTTTCTAAAAAGTCATCAAAATTGTAAAATGTTTTTTTTTAATTACATTTCTTAGAAAATATTTTTCGCTCATTGTGTTTTAAATTTCATCATTGGGTTTTTATCTCTCTCGCTCAAGGTTATTTGGTGTGTTTTCTTCTTATAAACTAAGTTTCACTGACACTAAGTTGACTCAACTATTTATTGCAATTTACTTCCAGGTTTTAGATGTTGGCCTAAAACAGTAACATCAACAAGGATGAGCTCAATCGCTCAATAAATATTGGAATTACCGTGTCGTTAACGATGTCAACTAAATCAAAGTGAATGTTTTATATAAATATTGGAATTACCGTGTTGTTAACAACGTCAACTAAATCACAGTGATTTTTTTTTTACTCTCGTGACTTGTTTACTAACAAAATGTGTTTACTATTTCTACTGGATAGTCCATTTGAATATTTCTGGTAAATGCAAATCATGCAATGCTAACAAACACGTAATTCGGTTAATTTGGAAAAAAAGGCATCGAAACCTGTTTTCAGGAGAAATGAGTTTATTAAGGAAAAATGAGAGTCGCCCATATAAGGAAAATGAGAGTCGTCAATCCAAGGGCTTATTGAAATCTCTGTCTCTCCGTTTCAAAGGTAACCGGCCGGGCATACGTAAGACAAAGTCTATGAGCAGCTTCAAAAGCGGCCCTGACGCTTATTACAACGTCACTACTGACCCCACCGGCCGCAATGTTATCTCTGGTGACTCCAATTACCCCGATGGCTCTGACATTGAATCGGAGGCTCAGCTCAATCCCAGGATAAAGGCCTCAACTTGGGCTCGAAAGAAAATGTCGCAGATTCACCACACGTTGAAACGGCGAAAAAACGTAACATTCTTGGATGAAGCATCGAATATTCAGGCTCGGAGCGATAAATCGGTCAGCTGCTCTGCGACGTACGAACTGTGCCGTCCGATTTCGGACGAAGGCAACGATGAGACAGGCACTTACTCGCAGTCGATGAGCCATGACTTCGAGACGTGCTCCGAAAACGTAACGAACACTCCTTCCAGCTTTCCGGAGATGGCACAGCGGTTTTTCATCGTACGGTGGGTCACGTCCAAACTCACGCAGTTCCGAGACCGAAGGTCCAGGGAGCAGAGGGAGAGCAGAAGCGTTTACGAAAAGGCGTCGCCTGATGAGGCGTCAGATTACTCGTCCACGTCGTGGTGCACTGACGACCCTGTGTACACCGATGCCAGCCTTCATTACCAAGAATGCCGGAACACAATGACCAATGAGAACAGACAGTCAGCGCAGTATTTTGAACTGGAGCCAGAGAATAGATACGAGATTGTTACGCTGGACGAAGACGCCAAGCCGAAGCTCTCGCTGCCTTTCAACCTGTCTTCGAATCAATACGCCAAGCTGGGACATCAATCAAAGTGCAATGGAGGCAACATTTACGGAGAAGGCTCTGCATCAGCGCCTCGTTCTCAAAACTAAGAGTTTTAAAAAAAATAACAGGGGCCCCATCTTAGGGCAGATCGGGCCCTATACAGCCCCTTAGCGTGAAATTCTACAGGAGGGGCCAGGCATTCTACAGCAGGGGCCAGACATTCTACAGCAGGGGCCAGGCATTCTACAGCCTGGGCCAGGCATTCTACAGCAGGTGCCAGGTAATAGCAGGGGGGCCAGGTAATAATTTTACTAAGTAGAACAAATAAGCAGAGGTGGCCAGACAAAACGCAGGGGGCGCGCCACCTCCCTGGCCCTTCCCCGCACGCTACGGGCCTGACCCTATATATTTTAGTTTTATTTATTTTTGGTGTGTGAGGCATTATTGTTAAATAGCATTTCGCTCTCACTGGAGCTACTAATATGGCACTAATCAGGATCTACATCCTTTTGGACCAATCATGTACACAGCAAACATTTTGAATATTTAATTCTATCAGCTTTTTGACATAAAACGCTAAATGAAAAGCTAGCTCAAGAAAGATAATCTATACAAGTTTACTGAAGGTGTTACTTTTTTTTTTAGTTTGATGCTCTGTGATTTCAAGGAATGTACAGCCTTTACACTCATCGATGGATTCAATTGTTATTCTAATTACTTCATGTTTATTGTTTATTAATTTTTTTTTTCAAGGACATCTCCGAGACCGGAACATATTGTAAACCTAGCCTGTGTGATAAGAGGAATACCTCGACATACGTACACTCCGCTGATTTAGTTAAAAGAGGGAATTAACACATAAATGACACTAAACCAAGTATAATTATTTATTACATAGAAAAAAAAAGTATATTTTTTACTTTAAATTTGTAGAAAAATCTTTTGCTGGAGATATTTTCATTTTCAAGTCAATTTTCACAACACAAATTATATTTTTCTTTTTAAAAAGTCAAAATTCTAAAAAAAATGGTATTTATACTTATTACCATTTTTAGGTACAAAACAAAATATATTTATAATTTTTACCATTTCAAGGTTCAAAACAAAATATACTTATAATTTTTACCATTTTTAGGTACAAAACAAAATATACTTATAATTTTTACTATTTTTAGGCACAAAAACAAAATATACTTATAATTTTTACTATTTTTAGGCACAAAAACAAAATATACTTATAATTTTTACTATTTTTAAGTACAAAAACAAAATATACTTATAATTTTTACTATTTTTAGGTACAAAAACAAAATATACTTATAATTTTTACTATTTTTAGGTACAAAAACAAAATATAAGAATTATTTTAGCGCACTTTAAACTTCAGTCGGTCGTGTGGAATTTACTAAGCTCTTTAGTTATTATATAAAGCAGTATAATTTATCAGGTGTTTTGTCAATAGAGATTTCTTTAAGCCGTACAATTTTACTAATTAAAAACCAAAATTAAAAATAAAATTAGTTTAAGGAAGTCTTAATCTTTAACCTCAACGATAATCCTTCGTGCTCCATTTTGTAATCTTTTGTCTTAATCTTTAACCTCAAAGATAATCCTTCGAGCTCCATTTTGTAATCTTTTGTCTTAATCTTTAACCACAACAATAATCCTTCGTGCTCCATTTTGTAATCTTTTGTCTTAATCGTTAACCTCAATGATAATCCTTCGTGCTCCATTTTGTAATCTTTTGTCTTAATCTTTAACCTCAACGATAATCCTTCGTGCTCCATTTTGTAATCTTTCGTCTTAATCGTTAACCTCAATGATAATCCTTCGTGCTCCATTTTGTAATCTTTTGTCTTAATCTTTAGCCTCTACGATAATCCTTCGTGCTCCATTTTGTAATCTTTTGTCTTAATCTTTAACCTCAACGATAATCCTTCGTGCTCCATTTTGTAATCTTTTGTCTTAATCTTTAACCTCAACGATAATCCTTCGTGCTCCATTTTGTAATCTTTTGTCTTAATCTTTAACCTCAACGATAATCATTCGTGCTCAATTATGT
Source organism: Bulinus truncatus (assembly GCA_021962125.1). Classification (NCBI taxonomy): domain Eukaryota; kingdom Metazoa; phylum Mollusca; class Gastropoda; family Planorbidae; genus Bulinus; species Bulinus truncatus. Next base: position 214,505 of record JAGDYQ010000241.1, read on the forward strand.
AATCTTTTGTCTTAATCTTTAGCCTCTACGATAATCCTTCGTGCTCCATTTTGTAATCTTTTGTGTACGCCATTATTTTCTATGAGATAATAAAATTTGAAAATTTTAAATATTTTAAAGGTGTTGTTTTTTTTTCAACTAAAAAAATGTAAGCAACGTTCTACAATAAACAAAACATCCCTATTGTTCTGAAAGTCTGAATTTTTGTGTTGAAGACAAATAAACAAAAACAGACTGACCATTAGTGGGAGACTCGATACTGCTATTACGCGTACACTTTGTGACGTTGACAACTAATTGTGTCAAGGAGTATGACGGACACTGACATGAAAGTAGAGGGTCACTTCAGGTCAGCGGTAGAGACAACCCGATCCAGATGCACTATTGTGTGTGTGTGTGTGTGTGTGTTGGCCTGGGGGGATGGGGGTTGAGCTAGATGGTATGTGATTTCTAGTGTCATCTGATGCTTTGAGAAAGAGACAATTTATGGGGACTCAAACGCAAGATATTCACTACCATTTAACTGATAATATAATTACAGTCGTTACCATGGTAATGTAAGACTGGTGGGGTTTTGAGGGAAAATAACTAGTTGAGGTAGAAAGCTTTGAACTGGGCGATAACTTTCTGGTATTCCCTGTCTATTATCATATTATTCTATTGCTGCTGATTAACACTACGTTAAGTATTGTTATAATGAATATACAAACCGATCTAATTAAAGTAATTGATGTACAATCGATCTTATAGATTTGTCCGTGTGGCGTTTTGGAAGTCCTCGATATCTGCATATACAAACAAAACGTGCAACAATAAGGGGGACTAGAGACACGGAATACCATTTTATAATGATACATCTCCATTTAATAATGCTACCTCCCCATTTAATAAAGCTACCTCTCCATTAATCTGAGTCGAGATCATGATGCAGATGACGTTTCCAAATACATTTAATTTGTGTGCAGATTATAATATTGCAACCTTTCCATTCGAATATCTCATATCTCTTTAACACATTCAAGTTCATTGATGCATAGCTGCCAACTATTTTTTAAAGAATTATCCATAAAATATATATATATATATATGTACAAATATTAAAATTATACTAAATATGTAGCACATAATTAAACATATATATGTATATAAATATATATATATATATATATATATATATAACTGAAAAATAAAATAATCCAAATCTATTAATTGATGCCATTTAATTATACAAACGGTATGGAGGAATATATGTACAATATAAGCTTTAAGCTGTAAGAGCTCATCGGGGAAGATGAAGTGTAGACTTCATCTGTTTCAGTAACCTCGGCATATAAAGGGATTGTGTGGTTAGAACGACACCCAGCCGCTTTTACTCCCCCAACTTAAAGTCAGGTAACCATTTAAAACTGTGTGGACTTGGAAAATAACACCAGGACCTGAAAAATCTCAAGGTTCTCACTGAGGTTCGAACCCAGGACCTTCGAGTCGAGTGATCTACACCACATGACCACCCGTCCTAACAGCAAATACAGACTGTTGATTTAAGCCGACCTTTTCCCTTACAAGTTGAACTACTGTATGGATGTTGTTTTTTTTTAGGATAATGGGAGGCAAGTCTACTGTACCAGTTGGCGGTAGTCATTTTCTCTTGAATATAAAATGTTAGCGTTATATTCATGTGAGCCATTTCTAGTACATGTATCTGAATAATTTCATGGTGACTAAAATTGAATACTTAAGGTAAACACATTTGACACTATTTCATACTTGCAGTGTGTACTTTGAGCAGAGTAACCTATTGGTTATTATTTATTTTATTTATTTTTTTTTATTAATAAATAATCTTAAATATTTCAAAAGCTGGTGAGTTGGTGGTTCCCTCCAAACCCCCCACCCCCTCCGGGGGGGGGCACTTACTCTGTCACTAGCAAGGGGCGGCATTTGTAGGGTCAACCCAACCCAGGACTCCCCCTACTGCTAGTCACGCTACAATTCACACTCTCTCTCTCTCTCTCTCTCTCTCTCTCGCTAGCGAATAGTTTTGAAAGCTACTTGTGTCTGTGTGGGCTATTACCCTATAAATTCTCTTGCTAGCGAATAGTTTTGAAAGCTACTTGTGTCTGTGTGGGCTATTACGCTATAAATTCTCTCGCTAGCGAATAGTTTTGAAAGCTACTTGTATACCGTAGTAACCTACACAGAGACACAAGTAGCTTTAAAAACTATTCGCTATCAAGAGAGATTGCCACATGATAACGACATATATATATATATATATATATATATATATATATATACATATATATATATATATATAATATATATATATATATATATATATATATATATATATGGCGTGTACAATTTGCCCTCATCACCGGGTCAAGGTTCCAGCCGCCATATTGAATCGTTTCATCGACGTCGCCTTTCCCCCAATCGTTTCACTGACGTTCTTCCCCCCCCCCCCAAACGTTTCGGTGACAGACATCGTCGTTTTCACTCCCCTCATAAACGTTGCACCAACGTATTCGCCCCAACCTTATAAAAGACGTGGATAGTAGTAGTTGAGTTGAGTAAGGTGCTCTAAGTTAGTAAGGTGCTGACAGTCATATGAGTTAGTTCTAAGATTCTAAGAGTTAGTTGTAAACTTGTAGTGACATTTGTTTAAGTAGACATCATTAGACAAAGGACTTATATAGTATATACATATATATTCACCTATGTTTAGAAGCAATTAAAGTTTAGATCTGTTGTGTTCATATACCAAGCCTTGGCGTTGATATATTTATTAGTTAGAAAAGTTAACGTTACATATTTGAAAATAACAACGTAACATTTGGCGAGCCTGCCCTCAATATATAAACCCTGACGTAACATTTGGCGAGCCTGCCCGAAGATATTTCTGGAATCTTCATCTAAGTCAGCAACAGCAGCCAACAGAGCAGTCACACTTACTCAAGAGCAGCCAAGAGAGGAGCCACACCGGCTCATACAGTCTACAGGAGCCACACCGGCTCATAAAGTCTACAGGAGCCACACCGGCTCATACAGTCTACAGGAGCCACACCGGCTCATACAGTCTACAGGAGCCACACAGGCTCATAAAGTCTACAGGAGCCACACCGGCTCATAAAGTCTACAGAAGTCACACTGACTCATACATAATCTAGGAGAGCAGAGAAGGCGACGAGAGGAGTCAGTCAGTCTGTGTTAATATATTCTTAAAACCAGATAAGTTTTCTTTTTAAATTTTATTTTAGTGCACAATCAAATGTCTCGTTTATTTTGAATCCTTATAGATATTTTGTTGCTAGTCTCTCACTGAGGACATCTTTGTTACTTTTGTAACGGAGTGTTTAAAAGCGGTGCTCGGAGAGATTACATAACATTTATTTGTTAGATCGTTACTGTCTAGTTTGTGTATATGTGACAGTATTGTTTTATTTGTTGTTACTATCAGTTTTCTCTGCCTTTTGTCTTGTTTATTTCGTATTGTATTTGTACCACAGAAATTTACTTAGTTTGTGTATTAGATTGTAGATAATAAGTATTTCATTATCCTTATTTAGTTGAAGTTAATATTAACGTAAGTCAAGGTAACTCAATTTGTTGTAAATCATTATTCATAACTCAGAATGTCATCATTCGAACATTACGTCACATTAGGACAAACATTAGGGATAGAGACAAAAAAATTAGAGAAATGGGCGCAGGATAGACTAGATAAGGAATATGAGAAGGAACAGGCTAGCTTAGATAAGGAACATGAGAGAGAACAGGCTAGGCTAGATAAGAAACATTCTTACAACATAACACAAAGCCAGTTAAGAATCAAGCAGTTAGAATTAGAGAAAGAGTTAAGGGATAGCCAGCTCAATAATCCCACCCCTCTACCTACCCCAATGTCAACCATAGATCATAGTCTTGCAAATAGAATAGCTCACTATAAATACCATCTATTTGACGAACAGAAGACAACGATCGACAATTTCCTTACTAAATTCGAGCGTGACATGAAGGAACTCGACTTCCCCGAATCCAAATGGACGTACTTGTTAGGTAAATCTTTTACTAGTGACGTTTCCCTTAAGATATGTTTAAACCAGGACAGTTACCAGGTAGCTAGAGAACAGCTTCTAAGGACATATGGACAGACAGAAGCTAGTTTTAGGAAGGCGTTTCATCAGACAGTTTTACAAAAGGACGATGACCCCCAGACATATTTTGACAAATTAGGTACTGCCTTGGATAAATGGCTACAATATGCTAAGGTAGAAAGGACATTCGAAGCCTTTAGGACATTTTTCTTGTTAGACAAGGCCATTCATTCCTGCCATCCTGAATTGAAGTCATTCATTTTAGAAAGGGGACCAAAGACAGTAGAGACAGCTGTAGACCTGATTAGGAAGTATAAAACCGCTCACCCTGATAGACCCACAACTACAGTAGAAAATGATATACAGGACATTATATGTTTTAGTAGCGACACAAGCCGGTCCCATCACAGACATAGTCAGAACAGAGTAAATGAGAATAGACCGGCAGGTAGGACAGAATTAATATGTCGAAGCTGTAACAGAAAAGGACATTTTGCTAGGGACTGTCCTTTGAACCATAATAATAGACAATCTAGGTCATCTGAGGACAACCGTAGCGACAATTATCAGGGAAGTGGTAGAAGTAGTTCAAGAGACAGGGTTCATGACGCCATGTGTTCATTAGAGTCATCCAAGCCCTTGACAGTAACAAAAGGTAGAGTAGGACATAATAGCGTAAACGTGCTAAGAGATTCAGGATGTAATACAGTCTTAGTTAAGAAATATTTAGTTCAACCTTCCCAATACACTGGCAGATTTGGTAAATGTAGAGGCTTTGACGGACAAATTGTAACCTGCCCAATAGCAGAAATAGACATACAGACAAACTATTTTAATGGTAGAGTGGAAGCACAGGTAGTTGACAGTCTCATTACAGACCTTATTATAGGTAATAGTGTTATGGAGATCAAGGACGATAGAAATAACAGGCAAACTAGGACAAATTACAAACAAAAGCCCAGAGTTAGATTCAGTGACGTGCAGCACAGTAGTCCCCGTAGTGTAAAGCCAATCATTTGTTTTCGTTGTGGGTTACACAACCACAAATCTAGGGCCTGTCCAAAGCGTGTAGATGAAGTTATTTGTAGACAATGTTGTAAAATGGGTCACAGAGAACAGTTCTGCTCTACAATTGCTGAATATAATAAGAATTACCGCCAGAAATATATAAATTAACCCAAGTTAAGCAGACTTTGAGTTTATAGCTTTACTTACTAAGTAGAATGCCAATTAAACCATAAGTTATAAGTTGATGTTGTTACCATAAGAGTAATAAGAATATGATGTTTGCTAAGGCTAAGTAATATATGCAAAATGCGGAGTCAAAGGTAAGTGATATAGGTCACACTAGATAGATATACTGAATTAAGTACGATCAGCTAAGTCCAGAAGTTACACGGTAAGTTTAGATGTCTTGTTTCTTTGACTCGTGCACTAAGATACTGAGATAATATGTTCAATATCCCCCCCCCACTCTAAAGAATATGCCCTTATAATTTCATAGCTAGTTATTCACAGGCTGACTAACAAAGACCAATACCTACATATCGTTATACAAGTTCAAGTCGCCACCTTTGTGAGGGCCTAAACATTTATCTGCCACCAACGATCTAATTTCACATGTTTTCACCTCATCATATTTGTTCTACGTGTAGCCCCTCACACAAGCGTAAACCCAGTCAAAGACGCACTCAATAATTTCATGTTACCAACGATATGCAGAACGTCATCAACAGTTTACATCAATGAAACAGACAAAACTAAAACCACGCCTCATAATTGACACGTTTATCACAAGAGGTGTAGTTAATGTCACTTCGACCTCAAGTTCACCAGCGAGTGACTATCACAGACAATGGAACGTTTTCGTCTTTCCCGTTCGACACGTTGTGTAAAACTGACCTGTATGCCCCATCACCTATTTGAACCAAGACATCAAGGAGCAATACAAGCCAGTAACAGAATGAACTTGTTTGTATTATAGAACAATGCATTCATTATGTTTTTTTTTTCGTGCTTTATTAAGTTTGTAATTTATTAAAATGTATTACGTTACATTATATTGACTTATGCATAGATGCTTGACAAGTAGTCTAGACATGTTTGATTTGACATCCATACCATTTTCAGTGTGATGTAACACTGTTCCCCCACTAGACTTTTTTTTTATAATAATGTTTGTTAGTTTGTTTTACTACGTAAAACTTGGAAAGGAGGGAGGTATGTGGCGTGTACAATTTGCCCTCATCACCGGGTCAAGGTTCCAGCCGCCATATTGAATCATTTCATCGACGTCGCCTTTCCTCCAATCGTTTCACTGACGTTCTTCCCCCCCCCCCAACGTTTCGGTGACAGACATCGTCGTTTTCACCCCCCCCCCCATAAACGTTGCACCAACGTATTCGCCCCAACCTTATAAAAGACGTGGATAGTAGTAGTTGAGTTGAGTAAGGTGCTCTGAGTTAGTAAGGGGCTGACAGTCATATGAGTTAGTTTTAAGATTCTAAGATTTAGTTGTAAACTTGTAGTGACTTTTGTTTAAGTAGACATCATTAGACAAAGGACTTATATTGTATATACATATATATTCACCTATGTTTAGAAGCAATTAAAGTTTAGATCTGTTGTGTTCATATACCAAGCCTTGGCGTTGATATATTTATTAGTTAGAAAAGTTAACGTTACATATTTGAAAATAATAACGTAACAATATAAACCAACATATAAGTCATTATCATGTGGCAATCTTCTGTGATTTTTTTTTTTACATTTTGTCTGTTTCAACTGCTCATACACACGGAGTCAGGCTTGTTGAACTTTGACCCACTAAGTACTGATCTATCTTCAAGTGGAACAATTCACTGGCAACTGTTATATTTTTTTTTTCTTTTTGTTTACATTATCTATAGCGTAGAGTTTGTTATATTTTTTTATATATAAAACTGTTTTAATTATCTTAGTTCATCCCTTTTGTTGTAGCTCAGTATAGCAGTTATTATAATAGAATGTCTAAGTTTAACAACTTGTTTGTATACATGTTTTTAATATAACCTATGTCGATATATATATATATATATATATATATATATATATATATATATATATACATTTCTTTTGATTTAACTAACATTTATTCATTTTAGAAAATGGCTATTGATATCATAGTTTATAAATAATGTATTAAAATATTAAAATATAATTATAGTATGAACTGCTTTGAATTGTCTTTTAGTTTGACTTTGTTCTATGTGATAATATATCGCTTACAAAGGGTGAATTTAAACAGCGAGCTCAAACTGTGCCCACCGGAGACACCGACTTTAGTGGGGCCACGAAACACAGAGCTTTACTCACTTTGTATGTTGTCGAAAGTTTATTCTGGGATTGGCACCTCTACTGGCCAGAGACTTGCCCTTTTTTAGTCTAGCCTCACCTTAGTCTAGCCTCACCTTAGTCTAGCCTCACCTTAGTCTAGCCTCACCTTAGTCTAGCATCACCTTTGTCCAGCATCACCTTAATCAGACCTCATTTTAGTCAAGTCTAACATAATCTAGCCTCACCTTAGTCTAGCATCACCTTAGTCCAGCATCACCTTAATCAGGCATCACTTTAGTCAAGTCTCGCATAATCTAGCCTCACCTTAGTTTAATCTAACGTTAGTCCAGCCTCAGTTAGGCCTCGACTTAAGTCCAGTCTCACTTTAAATCCAGCCTCACGTTAGCCATCCCTAAATTTTGTTCAGCCTCACCTTAGTCCGGCCTTACCTTAGTCCTACCTCACCTTAGTCAGGCCTCCTATTAGTACAGTTTAACATCAGTCTAACCTTACCCTAGTCCGGCCTTACCTTAGTCCTACCTCGCCTTAGCCCAGCCCAACGTCACTTGAGGCCATCCCCACTTTAGCTCAATCACTCCTTAGTCTAACCTCAACAAAGCCCCGGCCTCACCTTATTCCGGTGTTCCGGTAATATATGTTTCCATTATAAATCAATTCTATTATCTTGCACTCAAATACAAAATAATTGAGTTTGTTGAAACAGCTGACTTAATTATGAAAGTTGTCAGATTCTATACAGACAATGGTGGTTCAATTCTGCTATTTGTATAACTCCCGCTAAAAAATATTAACATTTAATTTTGTTTTACTTTACATTCTTTTTATCTCAATAAAGTTTGTTCAGTCAACTATGGAGAGAGTTGTTAAAGTCATAATGCAGTTCAAACGTACGGTTGCCTCTGTATTTACAAACAACAACACAACTGTTTACATTAATTTGTAGCCATCTCAGGTTTTTTGTAGAGACCATAGGCGGCGATAATTCTAGCAATCCGAGAAGTGTCATATTTAAAAGAGGTTTCTACTTGGTGGGGGGGCCCTCAGTGCCGCCGATAGGGGGCAGGGGAAGGAGGCAAATGCCTAGGGGCCCGGACTGAGCTGGCCAATCAACTTTTGAAAATATTATTATCAGCACGGGGGACCCGTGACAGCCCTGCCAAGGGGCCCGAAATTTATGTCGGTGGGCCTGGGGGCCCTAGTGGGGTTAGCCAAATGGTCCTATCCAGAAGAAAAGCCTCAAAAAGCGCTAGTTATACATAACTATAAGGTTTACAGTTGTCGAAAATGTACTGTGGGATAACAAGCGGAACTTACACCCATTGACCTAATTAAAGATGTTACATGTTTAACACTGCAAAACAGTCTTACTATCCGACATCCTGTTGTCTGGTGTGTCCCACAAGGCAGACCACTTATACGCACACATAGCTATAGACACACGGTCGAATTGTGAACTAAATTATTCTGAATGAACCAGAATGCACTAGAAACGTGTTGGATTTTTTCTATTAAGGAATGTCTATGTAAAACCACAGGTTCGAGTACGAGTCTAATTTAAAAAAATAAAAAAATAAAAAAATTGAAAAATTGATTCTGTTTGGAAATGATTTTTTTGACGCTAAAATGTATATTAGTTTTAATGTTTATCGATTTATCAACGACTGATAACCCTATTTGGATTCTGAGTTATCGCCTGAACCGAAAAGACCAAGATCTACGTGAAGTATTCGTCAATTTTGAAGAGAACATTTTGAAAAAGTAAGTGTAGGCCTAAGGCTTTATAATTATCACGTTGAATTTTCAATCTACATACATTTACTAAACATTGAGGCTGATACCCGCTCCTTGTAGCGGAGACGTAATGCCTTAAAAGTGTATAAAGAAGAAAATGAAGGTTTTGTTCCGTGAAAATATAATAAAGTTTTATTTTTTGTTAGGTTCTCTTTGTATTGTGACGAATTCCGTTCGGCCATCTGGTTGTATCATGACGTTATCAGTGCGGCCTTAAGGTTTTATTACTCCTGACAGTGGGACCGATAGCCGAGTGGTGTTGATTCTCGACTGTTGACTAGAGAGTCCTGGGTTCGATTCTCCGCAAAAACCATGGTATTTTTTTTTCCAGGTGAAATTTTGGTTCTTGGATCAAAGTCGTCCCACGATGGGTACCTGACTAAAGTTGTGTAAATAAAGGCGGCCGAGCGTGGTGTTAACCACAAAAATCCCTTTATACGCCGAGGTTATAGAAACAGATGAATTCTACTCGTCATCTGCCCCGACCGCCCGTTCAGGGCTAAGGGCACTTTACAATTACTCCTGACCATAATAAATATTGCATCATAGAACACATTACGTTCAACACCGATTCAAACGTTCGACCAACTCGTTCAACACTTTTATATTGGGGCCATAAGTAGAAAGTTAAACATGACCTTTATGTCCGTTACGGTCGGGTGGGAAAGAGCTCGAGTGTCGATGTGAGGGTCGTTGGTTCGATCCCCTGTGAGGACAAAAGGATATATCTCACGCTTACAGGTAATTCACCGACACACACAGACACACATACACACAGACACACACAGACACGCACACAGACACGCACACAGATACACACACAGACACGCACACGGATACACATACATATACACACACAGACACACACAGACACGCACACAGATACACATACATATACACACACAGACACACACACAGACACGCACACAGATACACACACAGACACACACACAGACACACACACAGACACGCACACAGATACACACACAGACACACACACACAGACACACACACAGACACACACAGACACACACACAGACACGCACACAGATACACACACAGACACACACAGACACACACACAGACACGCACACAGATACACACACAGACACACACACAGACACACACACAGACACACACACAGACACGCACACGAATACACATACATATACACACACAGATACACACACAGACACGCACACAGATACACACACAGACACACACACACAGACACACACACAGACACACACACAGACACGCACACAGATACACACACAGACACACACACACAGACACGCAAATAGATACACACAGACACACACACACACACAGACACGCACACAGACACGCACACGGATACACATAAATATACACACATAGACACACACACAGACACGCACACGGATACACACACAGACACACACACACAGACACGCAAATAGATACACACAGACACACACACACAGACACACACACAGACACGCACACAGACACACACACAGACACGCACACGGATACACACACAGACACACACACACAGACACGCAAATAGATACACACAGACACACACACACACAGACACACACACAGATACACACACAGACACACACACAGACACGCACACGGATACACATACATATACACACACAGACACACACACAGACACGCACACGGATACACACACAGACACACACACACAGACACGCAAATAGATACACACAGACACACACACACACAGACACGCACACAGATACACACCCAGACACACATACAGACACGAACACAGACACAGACACACACTGATACGGGTAGAATTTCGAAATTAAACCTGCTGTACTTTTGTAAGTTAGCTGTAAGGAATATACGACCTATCAACACGTTAAGTTGGATAATTAGTGATGAGTCAGTTAAAAAAAAGGGGCTTTGCCTTTTATTAGTATAGATAAGAACACTAATAAATTTGATTGCTTTCAACTGTCTATTGATATTCACATAAAAAGTAAGGATTTTTTATGTACATGTATCAAATTGAAAAGAATTGTAAACAAGTAAGCATGTTTATAACTGTTTACTTTTATGTAATCTGTATGTTATAAATGTAAATATTACATCAACTGTAAACCTGTAGTTTTACTGCACAGCGTTACGGATGGTCGAGCGGTAAAGCTCTCGAGTGTCGACCTGAAGATACCTGGTTCGATCTCCGGTGAGGACCAAGGAAATTTTTTTTTCAGGTCATGGCTCAAAGTTCTCGATATATCTCCCGTGGTGCCTCCATAGCCATTGAACTATCGCCTATGGTGGCGATGAAAGAAGGGTACCATTGAAAATTGTCCCATCGGTGGTTCATAGGATCCAAGAGATTTCATCTCGTCCTAACAGGGACTTCACACACTGCACTGCGTTGTAGGCTAGTAGACATCTGTTGTAGGCTAGTAGACATCTGTTGTAGGCTAGTAGACATCTGTTGTAGGCTAGTAGACATCTGTTGTAGGCTAGTAGACATCTGTTGTAGGCTAGTAGACATCTGTTGTAGGCTAGTAGACATATGTTGTAGGCTAGTAGACATCTGTTGAAGGCTAGTAGACATCTGTTGTAGGCTAGTAGACATCTGTTGTAGGCTAGTAGACATCTGTTGTAGGCTAGTAGACATCTGTTGAGTTTGTTTTCTTCAGATTATGGGTGGGAATAAATTGCATTAGTTCGTGTCCGTTTTATGCTAAGATATGTTCAGTATTTAAGCTTAAAAAAAATATGAACTGATACATTTCATACTGAATTTAAGTAAACATTGTTATATATATGGAAAAGAAGGTAACATGTTTCTGCTTAACCGATTAGTCGCTCCTACAGTATTATAAATTAGATAAGTTATTTATTTTTATAGAATAATTAATTATGTATGAATACAGCTATTCTTTAATGTTATACACACAATATGATATTCAGTAGTCTAATTTTCTTTATGTCTGTAAAGTTGTAAACTATTTATGCTTATCGAGTTTATGTTATATATTTTATCTCGTTTTCTTGAAATTCTTGAAATTTTTACCATTATTACATTTGAAAAGAAAGTATTTTTTTTTTTTTTGTGATAAAAGGATTTTTTTTTTTTTGGTGCAATTCTGTGAAATGTATACTTCGCATAAATTGTGAAATGAATGTTTATGAATACTGGATAAAAGGAAAACTACCAATACATGTACACACTGGTAATGTTGAAAATAAAGAACACTACTAGTGAATTAATGCAAACAAAACGTTAACTATATTAAAACAATAGCCAGTTAACTAACAAGTTAACTCACACTCAAAAAAAAATTAACAGTAACATTACAAGTTGTTTGATTTATGCAACAAACCAAACATAAACTAAAAGAACAAAAAAAATTAATTTACAAGTTCGCGTACAATATAATACATTGACAACATACTAACCCATAATCAGTGCCCCCCCCCCCCCCAGAACAAATCATCAATACATATTTTACTATATAAAGTTACTAAAAAGACTGTCAAACTGTCTTTTTTCTATATGTGAGCCCCCCCCCCCCCCCAGGATTTTTTTTCTATATGTGAGCCCCCCAAGCATTTTTTGCTGGTTGCGCCACTGCACATAATTAAATGTTGCAAAGAACAGGCTTGAGTGTTGCCGGTCTTAACTCTCAGAGAAAAAAATGTCTTGATGTTTTTATCCTATATACTTAGTTACAAAGAAATGTAAATTTACACTATTGCATACATAATTAGGCTAACATCATAAAGTTATATATATATATATGTATAGAGAGAGAGAGAGAGAGAGCGGACCTTAGGCTGATTTGACCGATTGCTCAAAATTGGAGCCGCAGTTAACATTTAGCATATCACTATCAGCCATCGCTTTTATCAAATGGCTAGAAGAGGGTCCCCGCAAGCATCCGTTAAATTGAGCCTCGCAATTCGTAAGGCCGGCCCTGAACACACACACACACACACACAGACATATATATATATTAGAGGGTGGCCCAAAATAACTTTTTTCTCAAATTTTTTTGGAGCATTTTGTTTTTCCTTTGACTTCAAATTGCACAGAAAAAATTTCATGAATATATGACTTTATTTAGTACTGCCTCATCGACACTGAACTTTTAAATCATTTTAAATGAATGTGAGTATTTATGTATAAAGCACACATACAATGCTAGAAAGTTTTAGAAAAATCTATACAATTCTAGAAGGTTCTGAAAGGTTCTTTGAAATCTCTAGAAAGTTCTAGAAGCTTCTAGAAAAACGTGGAAAATTTGAGAAGGTTCTGGGAAATTCTAGAAACCTCTAGAAGTTTTGATTTTCATATAAATAGCCAGCTTTACCAGTGCATTTCAATTTAGTTATAAAAATCAAGTGTTATAAGATCAAATGTTGCGGCTATATAAATATCATTCATTTAGTTATGACTACTAGGTCGAAAAGTGTTGTTCATTTCACTGGCATAGAAGTTGACACAACTCCTGTTTATTGAGCTAGGTACTTTCCCTAATTCAGCCTACTGGCCAACGGTATGTTTACAAACACAGCCGTCGGTCCGTCAGTTGGTACTATTTTTTCATGAACTATTTCTTTGCTTGTATACTGTCCAGAGGGCATGCCAATGTTTATTGAGATAGGTACTTCCCCTAATTGAGTCTACTAGCCAATGGCATGTTTACAAACATAGCCGTATAGCAGTTATATATATATATATATATATATATATATATATATATATATATATATATAAATGAAAGTTATAAATACATTTTAAAACTGTTGTCATTTTATTATGAATGAATATGCTAATTATATTCAATAAACACAGTATCATTATAAAATAATATTATCTTGACCCTCCCTCGCATCCCAACGATGACCTTGAAATGGTCTGGTGTGACCCCCTGATTTAACCTCTGATGTTGCCTAGAAAGTATATGGAGGACAATGCGGCGGGCGGGGGGGGGGGTTGGGAGGACTTAGTCTCTGGTCCTCAGAGCCAATCAGCCGTGTCATGCAGAGGTAACTAAGTACCAAAGCGCTACCAATTCTCAGCCATAGCTTTTCTGCATCAGATGTTTGACATAGGGCTTTAGGGGGAAATGATTCGTCCTTTATTTTCAAACCATTCATTCTTACCGACCGGTTTTAATAGTTTTACCTTGAACGATTTAATACTCATTTTTGTTATGAATCTTGCAAATGAATACTACAGGGTGGTCCAAAATGAGTTTTGCAGTTATCACATAGACTGTTTATGTAATTGTTCGCCATCAATCCTGAAATTAAAATAATAATGTCAATTAAAAAGTTAGCTTTACAAAATAAAATAAATTACATTCAAAACGAAAGAAGCTGTTAATGTAAATTACATTTATTCATTGCCCTTCACCCATGGCAGGGTATAGGCCACCAACAACACATCTCCGGAGCCCTCTGTCAGGGTATAGGCCACCAACGACAGATCTCCGGAGTCCTCTGTCAGGGTATAGGCCATCAACAACAGATCTCCAGAGTCCTCTGTCAGGGTATGGGGCCACCAAAAGGCATCAACAACAGATCTCCAGAGTCCTCTGTTTTTTGCCATCTTCTCCAGCTGATTCCAGTTGTGTCCCATCTTTATGGTGTTCGCTTACATTTATACTCTGAGGAATGTTTTATATTTGACCCTGTATTATAATAATGTTTTTGTCTAGTTCTAAAAACTAGATTGTGTTTGTATACATGCATATGTTGAACTTACTCTATGTATTCTTTTTTTTTTTAAGGTTTCTGATCTGTTTGTGTGACAAAACTGTCTCTTCCTGCGAGACCTTAGCAAACAGTACCACATACTTCAACAATCTGACAGCATTCAACTCAACAGTGGCTTTAAAAGAAAATGTAAACACGTTGTACAGAGAAAACGTTTTCTGCAGGCCTCAATTGACCAAATTGGCTAACAGCAAGCTCCAGTTTCAACTGACTTGCTGGCCGCTCACCGAAGACTGCCTCCCAGAAGGACATGACAAAATCTGTTTGAAGGCACAATGGAGGGTCCATAGTAGATTGGGCAATCGTTGCCTAGGATACGGCTTGTGTATCACGTGGACAAAAGCACTAAATGTGACATACTACAACACCAGCATGTTCAATATTACAAAATATAAAAAGAATAAAAGACAGCATTTGTCACAAGCCGACACGTCATGCCTGAACGATTTCTCGTCAGCGGAATCGGTTTCGCCAGAAAGTTCGTATGAAAGAAACGTGGGACATTTTTCCACAACGAAAAAGATCGCACGGCGTATTACCGACGTCGCGAATTCATCCGTTTACGGCGGCGAGCAGAACAATGAAATAGACCCTTTGAATAAGGCACCACATACGTCATATACTTTTCCACTTATGACTGAAACGCCTTTCCCATCAACAGATTCACATAGTGGCAGGAAGAGAGAAAGTGCCTTAACTACTGGAATTTACAAACAAGGACAGATCCAATTTGTCAACGAATCACTTACCAATAACAATTTCAGCAGCAAAATGGAGCCAAAAGAGGTTAAAACAATATCGAATAAAACGGAATACATTAAAAACGGCGTGCCTTTGTTTACAAGTAAATACATTAAAGGAACGTCTGGTCGGCCTTCATCTTTCATGAATCAATCGATTAAATCGATGAGCGATAATGAATCGGACCATCGAGTTGGCGCGTCCACTGCCGAGTCAGCTGACTTCACCGCCATCTTTATTGGCGTTGGCGTGTCCATTATTTTATTCGTCACTGCCGTCGCTGTCGTCGTCATCGGAGTCCGTAGAAAGAGGAGGGCGGTAGAACGGTCTAGGAGGTACTCCCTGCCCCGGCTAAACAGCGTGGAGGAGAAGAGGAATCTATCGGACATTTAAACAGGAAACTGGCAGTTAATCAGTGGCGAACGAAGGCGATGAAGGCACTTGATTTGCCGCCAACCACGGGGCGGAAACTGCTATACTTTTTGCTTACTTTAAGGCACTGAAGTGGGACGTTATTGTCATCGCCACCAACGCAATCGAGGCCACTTCCATGAAACAAAAACAAAGGCATTTATTTATTCACGGCAGTTAAAGAGGGAATAGTGGACAATGAAGTACACGTACTGTGGATACATTGATTTCTGTACTTGTAATATGACATTGGATATGTCTATGTCTAGTCTATCTGACTGACTAAATAAGGATAGCTGAAATCTGAAATATTCTTATTGATGCTGGTCTTAGATGAAAAAAAACAACGGACAATGTAGTCATCATTAGATGGTATTTGTTCATATAGTTATATAGCCTATATAACAAACATGTTACACACACACACACACACACATATATATATATATATATATATTATATATATATATATATATCATGTGTTTAATTTTTTTTTTAAATGTGATATCATTATTTATTCAATGTTCAAGCTATTGAACATCTCATACACAGAACACATCACAAATGAAGAGGTGCGCAATAAAATGTCGGCTGCCAGCGGCCCTCACGAAGACCTTCTCACTATAATCAAGGGGAGGAAACTGCGATGGTACGGACACGTTGCGAGATGTGAAGGTCTTGCAAAGACAATCATGCAAGGTACAACCAACGGAAGAAGGAAAAGAGGAGGACAAAAGAAAAGATGGGAAGACAACATCAATGAATGGACCGGCCTGTCGTTATTCGACTCCCAAAAGGCAGCTCAGGACCGGAGAAATTGGTGGGAACTGGTTTTCAGTCAACAACGGTGCCCCAACGACCAACCTACGGGTTAAGGGATAAAGAAAAGAAGAAAAGAATCATTATTTATTATTTACAACCCCGTTTCTGAGGGTGGGGCTACTTCTAGCTCTATATAAAAGTGCCTATAAAGATCATAGAAAGATTATATAATTGTGTTAGAATTTATTTTTTTCTTGTTTTGTGACTACAAATTGACAGTATTTTGTACCAATATTTTTTTTTAATTATTAAATTGAAATACGTTCATTCTTTGACTTACAAATGTAGAATATTCTTTCACTTTTTTTTTGCTGGTATGTCAATACAGTATAATAAACATTGTATTATCCAACGTTAACTTTAATAAAAATAACTTAATACATACATGGTCGTAATTTTGAGTACTAAATAACTGATTGATTTTTTCTTCAAATTATTGATCTGCTAAAATTTGGAAATAGAATGTTAGTTATAATTCACCATGCGTTACTTTTCTTTTTCTTTAAAAATTTAGTGCATTATGTCTTCTTTAAAAAAAACAACCTCTCGCCCAGTTGAAAGTTCTTAAAAATTATGCTCCGTGTGTTAAAAGTAAATTACGTGCATGCATCATTGATTGCGTACAAGCGGATCAATAATCTTCGCTTGTCTCACGTGGCCCGCGGACAATAGTTTTGCCCATGACTGGTCTACAAATTCCACATTTGCCATCTGATGAACAATCAGCTGAATAGTGGCATATTTTTTTTTGCGGTATTTCCCGAAAAAAAAAAAACAACAAATTAATACTTGTAAGAACCTGCATTCGGTTTACTTACGTAACATTTGGTCATATTCACAATCATTTAGTATTTCCGATATATGTGAGTGGTAAACTTATAAAAGAATTACACTGCTGAACCTACTAAACGTATCTTCAAAACTCAGATGTGACAGAAGAATCATCAGCAATATATCTACTAAATATATAATTCAAAATTCATTTCAGGTAAGGATTCATCGTAACCATGGGCGTATCCATATGGGGGGGGGGCATTTGCCCCCCCCCCGACATTTAAAAAAAAATGTCATAAAGTTGTTATTTGCCCCCCCCCATCCCCCTGGAAATTTTTTGCCCTTCCCCCCCCCCCCCTGGAAAAATTCCTAGCGACGCCCATCATCGTAACAACATTATTTTTCTACCTGTAGCAGTGAATACTCTACAAAATATACATCTATGTTTAATTTGAAACTGTGTATAAGTCAACATATTGAGACTGAGTTACTATTGCTACGTGGATGTCATATTAACACCTGGAGAGAAAAGGTGTGTTTAAGTTTCAGGTGATATATTGGTCTAATGACCGGGATATCACCTGAAACTTGTTGTTTGATTGAATCATCTCATGTATTGCCAGAGTGAACTTTAAAGAAATTTCAACTTGGCGATATTTAATGTTACATTTGAACACATATTATTAGAACAAAGCCTAGAAATGATAAACATAATATAGCAGGTCTATAGGCTAATTCTTATCTTTTTTCATAGATTCATCTCTGACGTAATTAAACCGTTTACTATCAGTTCTTTATTTAATTTTTTTTTTTTTCATATTTGACTGAATTAATTTAAAAATAAGTTCCCGTATTAGGAAATTATATTGTCAGCTATTTAAAAAAAAAAAAACTAAAATCTTAGCCCCCCTCAGATGAGACACTCTAAGCCCCCCTCCCCTCCTCAGCCCGCCTCTCCTCAAACACCCTCCCTCAGCCCGCCCCTCCTCAACCCCCCCTCTTCTCCTCCCGCGCAGAGCTTTCTGAATACACCATGTAGAATTAAAAAAAACGCCACTACAATAGGTAAACATTTCATACATCATTATCAATGCTTTTTTTTTAAAACTAATTATGATGACCTGAAAAAAAAAATACGTCATTGGTCAACACGCTTCTTATAATTACTTGTTGTGACGTGTAGAAGTTACCGTCTTTTCTACCTCCACCATTCATCTTTTTGTTATTTTAATCTTTAAACGAATTAAACTGAAAAAGTAAGTTCCCGTATTAAGAGATTCTTAGCCCCGCAGATGAGACAATCACAGCTACCTCCCCCCCCCCGCGCAGAGCCCTAACCCCCCCCCCCTTAATTAGGCCGCCCACGAACAAAGTCACTGAACAAACATTTAAGAAAGCATTTTTAACAATATATTTACAAAGTAACATTGGGTGAACAACAATTGAAGTTCAAGAAATTTGATTCAAGAATATTAAAGGTAAATATGTAACTTTTTATACACAGTACCTCCTTGATTTCGCTATGAAAACGTCAACACATTACTTCTGACCTATTTAGGTGTTGTAGTTAAATAAACCAACTATTGTGCTATCGTTAAGTCTTATTTTCTGAAACTAATATCTTGAATTTTCCTGTATGAATTTAGGTTTTTTTCAAGACACTATGTAAAGTTCAATAATGATAGTAAAACAGGTAAACATTTTATATATCATTGTCAATGTTGTTTTTTTTTTACTAATTATGGTAAGGCAGTGGCTTCGAATACGACCGGGTGTGTTTCGTATTTTTTTTTTCCGAGACACGACCAGCAAACTGTGATGACGTCAGTAAACAGAATGAATGAGAACTCGTATTTACTGCAGACTTTGATGACGTCATTTGCTGTTAATAATCGGAGATATTTTTATTTTGCTTTAATTTTTTTTCGGGTCTGTCCAAGCCTAATAAATAAAGTCATTTGCTGTTAATAATCGGAGATATTTTATATTTTTTTTAAATAAATACGGCTTTGAATTGTATATTTTTGTTGTCAGTATATATATACTAAGAGTTTTCGGGTCTGCCCAAGCCGAAGCCTAATAAAGTCGGACAAATAAAACAAAAAATTATGCACTAAGTTAGTATCTATCGTACCCCCCCCCCCCCAGAAAGCTAACACTCGTTAATTCGTCTCCGTCAGTATTTGGTTCGATTCTCGGATATAAATGCTTCCCCATCCCCTCTATTTTCGTTTCTTAATCTTATTATTTAGTAAAATTGAAATATGTAGGCGTCTCTGAATTTTTTAAAGTGTGACGCAAAAATGATGGTAAGGAAAAGTTATGTAATATTTAGCCTTAGGACTAGCTATACCCTGCAAAGCCTTTGCAGGAAGATAAACTATTGTAAAGCCATTGCCGAACCTAGGATTTGGGGGCCTTGCATTTTGACATTCGATACCATGACATGAGATTATGTTCTTAATATTTAATGTAAAAAATAATTTTGGGGGCTCCCTCAAGCTGGAGCCCGGCGGGACTTTCGATTTTGGACCCCCCCCCCATCCCTTAAAATTGTTACGCCTCTGTGTTCAGCTTTGATACATATTTTCATTTTTTTTTTTTTTTAAGTTATGAAATAGTTAAAAAAAACCTAATTAGTTGTTGTTTCTTTTTTTTACAACATCCTAAAATATAAATTATTTCAATTTAAAAAAATGTCAAAGATATCTAGTTAGTTAATTTTCATTAAAACAACTAAAAGGATACATTTTGAAAAAAAAAAAAACACAATAAAAAAAAAATATGTTTCAGGTAGGAATCGAACCTGGATATAGTCAGCATAAAAATTAAACACAGACGAAACGGTTTCACCACTGTGCCAGGAAGACACACAAGTTAATTTCCAATTTTAATGTATAAGTAGATAAAATTTGTCGTTCTCACGAAAAGAAAATAACTTTAAATCATAAGAGTTCTATCTGTTTACTGACGTCATCAAAGTTTGCTGGTCGTGTCTCGGAAAAAAAAAATACGAAACACACCCGGTCGTATTCGAAGCCACTGCGTTATGGTAACCTAAACATATACATCATTGGTCAATATGCTTGTTACAATTGATAGTTGTGACGTGTAGAAGAGTCCCTCTCTTCCACCTCGACCATTTATCGTCTCCAGGTGACTCATTCTCTCCCCCCCTCCCTTTTATCCTAACCGACCATTCCACACAATAATAGAACAGATCAGATTATCAAAACAAGTTCACCACTTGGCCAACATACAATGAGTCCAAATATTTTGTCAGGTCATTGTATGTACCCTCTCGTCCCGTCCTATTGACCGTAGTTTGACCAGCGGCTACTTTTGATCTGGATAAAGTTAGTTTGGTGTCGACGGTTGTAGTTATTAGATGTAGCTAGCTACGGTGTGGACAGTCCCGTTGAATAGTCGCTAGCAGTCAACATGTATTTTAATAGACTTGAAGACAGCGTGATGTAAGAAGTTTATATTGTTGTACACATTGTACATCTCTTCATGTGTTAGATGTTATCATAGTTTAGCTATTTTATGTTTACACACCAATAGTTGGCTTTAATATATATTGTAATAAGTAAGACTGTACTTGTTGTATAACATCTTAACGCAGCATGTTTGAGCCAGCCTATCAGTAAGACTAAAATTATAACGTAACGCTAGTGTTAAATGAAAGGTATGGAAATCATCGACATCCATGTTCTGTTCCATGTTCTGATCGCATGATATCTGACGGTGTTCTTGTTTCTCTGTTCCAGTTAAATATGAAACTCAGGTGTCAGAAGGTGGAGAAGCTGACTTGCATACACAGGCCGCTGAGTGCAAGAAGAATCCCGGTCACGCAGGGTTCATACCCATCAAAGCATTTAACCTCGAGCATCTGCCTAAAGGTTATCGTGACCCTCAGCTTTACGCGTACATCAAGGTCGTGACTGATTTGAAAGTCAGAGTTGATAATGACTGCGTCAGCTCAGACAGACCAGAGTTCTGGCCGGATAAGAGTGATCCATTTCCTTTTTACGGTGAGCAGGTTACTTCAAGGAGGACCGGTACTGGAGAGATAGACGTGTACAAGTTCATTGACGGGCGTGGGTTCGATCCGCGTGGTAATGAGGTCAACGTAGTAGAATCCATGCGCATGGGTGAGCTCATGACGTCAGTCGCCACGTGCCCGTGTGCAAAATGCTTGCGTTCGGGAAAAAACTCAGCAATGTCTGGTGGGAGATTTTCGTCAGGACAGCAGCTCATGCCGTTTACGACAACACTGAAGCCAGAGCCACTTCCTGCGGGTTGTTTTACGACAATGAAGACAGTCATAAAGTCACGCTTGACGACTTCGCTGTTGAGTTTATTAACGTGGCAGCTGACAGATGCAAGTTAAGACACTTTACCTGCGATCCACTAGGCCATAGGCAGAAACTTTGGGCGAAAGTCTGGAACCAATACGTTCATAAAAATTCTGCAACAAGCAGGATGTGCTTCATTGTATCGCACCCTCACGGCTGTGTCAAGCGGATAAGACTAGGCAGATGGAAAAAGAGTAACAGGGTCAGCGAAAATAACTGACAGCACGAAGTTCACCTACACAACATGCACGTGCCCAGGCAGCAGCGGTGCGGCTGTTTATTGCCCGGGCATCGATTCAGGTCATGTCCACAGCGGATCAAACAACAAAATCAATTACAGTGGAATCGGATACCATAGAAAACTCTGCTGAATAAAAATGTGGGAAACGGAAGTTGATACGAGTTGAGTGGATATTTTACATTTGATACGTGTATAGAGAACATTGTACACTTGTCTACGTGTTAAGTGGACATTCTTCACTTGATACATATATAGTTGATATTTTACAACTGATACGTGTGTAGTGGACACTCTTTATCTCATACGTGTAAAATGGACATTTTACATTTATTTTCTATGGGACGACTTATCGAAGTCGGAAATAGGAAAAATCAAAACATTTTGTGAGAGTCGATTTATAGGACTGCGATCTAAAGTTTTTCAAGCGTTCCATTATGATGTTAGATCTAACGCATGCGAGCACGCACATACACACACAGACACACACACGCACACAGACACACATATATATATATATATACACACACAGGGAGAGTGAAAGAGAGCGGAATCGAGAAAAGACATGGTGTAGATAACTAAATCGAAACAGGTCAACTTTAGTCTTAATCCTCACACGTACCTATTTGAACTTGTTATGTTCTAATGACTTATAGTGAAACTGAACTAAAGTTACTGCACGCAGACATGTTGAATATCAAAGTACAAATTATATGTTCAATAAAACTTATACAAACAAGAGAAAAGATATAGGTTAAGACTTTGTTTTACATTTCCTGTTACTAAATACCTCTTCCTTAATTATGTCGTAATTTATTTTTTTATGAAATAATATTTATTTGGTGCCATAACTGTTAACTTCTATAAATAAAACAATTTAATCTCATTTTGTTCTTGTTTTTATTTATTTGTGTTTTTTTTAAATATTTACTAAATCAGTCTGACTTTAATTGCATCGTTTAATACTATCATTTAATACTATTATTTAGTACTATCATTTTATTCTATTATTTAATTATATCTTTTAATTATATTATTTAATAGTATATTTCTAAAAGTAATGCTTGATAAAATCATAAGACATTAATTCAGTTTTCAGTTCCGTCAGTCAAGAAAGGAGGAAAAAAATTTTTCTGCACTGATCAACAATTAGCGAGATAAAAATAGTGGAAATGCCGTACGCTATAGGAGAATTATTAAGTCTGTGAATAATTAAACCACATTCAGGTTTTGATATAATAAACAAACAAAAAAAACTGTTATAGCGAGAGGAGAAGTGCACCTTCTAAACAACACGATCAGGGTTGGATTTAAGGGGGTGAGCAGAGAATGCAAGATGGTTGGTCCACAAGTACACCCTTGGGGTCACGACAGAGTTGTCTTTTGTTTTTTGTTTTTTTTAAATCAATTTTGTAAACAGTTGATTTGGGGATGGGGTGGGTGGGGTAAATATTTTATCTTAACTTGGACATTTTAATTTATCGCAAGGCTCTATGGGCCATACACATGCCTAAAACCAATGGACCTACTCATGCCTAAAGCCAATGGACCTACTCATACTTATAAGCAATGGACATACTCATGCCTAAAACCAACGGACCTACTCATGCCTAAATCCAACGGACCTACTCATACTTATAAGTAATGGACCTACCCGTTCCTAAAACCAATGGACCCACTCATGCCTAAATCCAACGGACCTACTCATACTTATAAGCAATGGACCTACTCATGCCTAAAACCAATGGATTCACTCATACTTATAAGCAATGGACCTACTCATGCCTAAAACCAATGGACCTACTCATGCCTAAATCCAACGGACCTACTCATACTTATAAGTAATGGACCTACTCATGCCTAAAACCAATGGATTCACTCATACTTATAAGCAATGGACCTACTCATGCCTAAAACCAATGGACCTACTCATGCCTAAATCCAACGGACCTACTCATACTTATAAGCAATGGACCTACTCATGCCTAAAACCAATGGACCTACTCATGCCTAAATCCAATGGACCTACTCATACTTATAAGCAATGGACCTACTCATGCCTAAAACCAATGGACCTACTCATACTAATAAGCAATGGACGTACTCATGCCTAAAACCAATGGACCTACTCATGCCTAAATGCAACGGACCTACTCATACTTATAAGCAATGGACCTACTCATGCCTAAAACCAATGGACCTACTCATACTAATAAGCAATGGACGTACTCATGCCTAAAACCAATGGACCTACTCATGCCTAAATGCAACGGACCTATTCATACTTATAAGCAATGGACCTACTCATGCCTAAAACCAATGGACCTACTCATACTTATAAGCAATGGACCTACTCATGCCTAAATCCAACGGACCTACTCATACTTATAAGCAATGGACCTACTCATGCCTAAAACCAATGGATTCACTCATACTTATAAGCAATGGACCTACTCATGCCTAAAACCAATGGATTCACTCATACTTATAAGCAATGGACCTACTCATGCCTAAAACCAACGGACCTATTCATACTTATAAGCAATGGACCTACTCATGCCTAAATCCAATGGACCTACTCATACTTATAAGCCTCACCCCCCCCCCAACAAGCAACAAATGAGATAAATGGAAAATTGGCACCAGGGGTGAAGGGGAGGGGAAAGGCATCCAATCGTGGTTTCACTGCATAACTCCCAGAACACATCCTCTGATCAGCATATTGTAATCTCCTCCCCGCCCACTCAATAGGGCCTTAGAGACAATCACAGCCAATAACAAAATATTAATTGGTATTCATTGAAGGGGGGGGGGGAAGGAGGTCTTCTACTTGTGGAGCTCCGAGGCGAGTGTCAGGTCTCATCCGCCGCACGGAGAAGGCCCTAGCATCGATCGGCACCGGTAATGCTGTTTTTTTTTCCTTTAAACTTATTATTTTTCTCATAACCGACTTTGGGGGACTGTTTGAAAAGCTCATTAATACATTTCAACTATAATAGATGTCATGGAGGACCCTAGACTAAACGTATACTCCTATATTTTGCATACTTATTTTGCTCGAGGCAAAAAGTATCTATCGTTAATGGTGCGACTAGAGTGGGCATTGGGGGCATTTGCCCCCTCCGAAATAAAAAAAAAATTATAAAAGATTTTACCAAAATTTGTTTAAAATAAAATACAAATATATAAATATTGTGATTTTTTAATACAAGTGATTTATTTGCCCCCTCCCCCCCCCCCCGAATGTTTGGTCTAGTTGCGCCTCTGTCTATCGTTGCCTTCTTTAGCATTATTTATTCATAGTGATTGATTCTATTGCGGCCCCTTTTGCTGTGGGCTCGTGGGGATGGGGGTGGGGAGGGGGGGGGTCCCTTAAAGGTGACTTTGTGTCTGCTAATCGAAAAGAACGGCTCTGCAAAAAGAAATAAAAAAAATAAAAAAAATCTTAAGATACTCGTCCCACAATTTGTTACTCAGCTCTACACAAAGAAATCTACAACAAAGTCATCTACGGTGAGCGCCTCTCTACAGAGCGTGTGTGAGTCAAAATGAAGAAAGAAGGCATCAACCCCCCCCCCCCCGCCCCACGTAAGGACATTACAACATAATATCCTACCGACCAGTAAGAATGGTAAGGAAAGAAGATGGGAAGGGGGGGGGGGTGGGTTGGTCTGAATTGACCAAGGGCTGTGAGTGTTTGGATTTAAGTACACGTGTGAGTGCGTGAATAGCAAACAGACAAGGGTATTTAATCGATACCAAAACAAAGGCCCGCAACCCGAGGGTGGTACGGATAGAAATACCAGTCAATAAATATTTATTTGAGAAATCTATCCAATATTTTATTATAGAAATAAATTTCAAATCACCATGTGTTCTCTGCAATGCAAATAATGTGTTTCTCCAAATGTAGCAGGCGATATAAATAGATTATCAAATATAGTTCTATCCTAACGATTAAAGTTTCCTTCTAAATAATTCAATTTCCGGTGAAAAAATATGAATCATCATTATCCTCCACTCTGGTGTCTCTGGTAAGTCAATTATTTGTTTCAATGTAGATGTTAAGTGAATCCTTGTAAGGGAATGCTATAGTTTCAAGTTTAAAAAACTCAAAATTATTTAATGGCAAAATAATAGAGGCATGGTATGAATGTATTATAATGCAAATGTGTAATATGTTCTTTATGATTTTTGTGACCATAGCAGTGACTTGTGTTGGTGGTCATAGTACAGACAGTAACACTACTGAAAGGTAAGAACAATCCATATATAGTTTTTGCATTATTCGTAAAGAAAGATATTGGATTGATGTCACAATATCACAAAACTGTTCATCAAAGATTACCGTTATTACTATGCCGTTTATCGAAAAATACCGTTATTACTATGCATTCATCAAAGAATAACATTACTACTATGCAGTTCATCAAAGAATAACATTATTCTAGGCTGTTCATCAAAAATACCATTATTACTATGCTGTTTATCGAAAAAATAACATTCAATGTTAAACATTTATAATATTAGGTAATATTTATTGTCATCGTCTTCTATACTTGGGAGTGAGGTTGTCATTATACTGTTCTTCGGCACAAAGCTTTGAAAACTACATTTTGTGTACATTTTGAGTCCTCAATGGATCTTTTCCTTGGTCCTTCTAAATCAAGGATAAGCAATCAATTTGACACGCGTGCCACTGCTGTATTATAAATTTAACCGGCTGGCCGGTGTTAACATAAACTAATATTAATTAAATACAGACCTCATGGCATAAAATGCTTGCCCTGAGTTTCACTAGGATATGAGCTACAGACCTGATTAAACATCACCTCACTATAGTTTACGGCCCTAGGTCGTATTCGTGTGCCTGATCTTCTTTGACTGTTCAGAAGCGTGGACAGGAAAGCTGGAGAACCAAACTCCGTTGTGCGGTGGACGTAGAGGCGTTGCGCTATCGAATTGTACTTGCATATATACTACTCGTTAGGTTTATTTTACACCTTATAGTAACACTAAAACTTTACATTCATAAAACATACATTTTTTTTTAATCACACGGCCCCAGCCCAAACAGAAATAAGCCTACCCAGCCCCCCCCCCACCCCAACAAACTAACTAAGGTAATCAGATTCTAATAGCCTCCATATCGAGATCTAGTCGCAGACACCTCCACTGAGATATGTGAGTCGTCCTGGTAAATGTAAAAGATGTGCATTGTTTAACGAAAAAAAATATTCATGACTATTATCCTTCCCCCCTTCCGCCCTACCACACCATATGTCTCTGCCCCGCCCCCCCCCCCCCAGCAGAGTGGTTTTTATATCGAAGTCACTGCGTACTGGACCACTAACGGAGTGGCCTCTGTATGGAAGTCAAGGTGCCCTGGCCGTTCTAGCGAAGTGGCCACTATATCAAAGTCACCGCGGCGTACGTAAATGTTAAGGCTGATAGAAATACAGACAGAATGTGAACAGAGTAGAATCAAATCTTGTGTTAATCTCATTTCTAATTAAAAAAAAAAAAATACTTTTTGCTTGTTAGTATTAAATGTTAGTTTAGATGAATAAATCAAACTGAGTGCACGATTAAATACAGCACAAAAACTCACAATTGTTAATTAATTAAGCGTAAATTACTTTTTTATAAAACAGTTCATTCATTTATTTCCTTCTTGTTTTCTTACTCAGTTCGACACAGTTGACCAACACTTCACAAAGTACAGAAAATAATACAACAAATGATACATCAACAGAATCCCCGAAAAGCTCCGCAGAAAAAACAGCTTTAGCCATCTCAACTCCACTAGCGTGCTTAGCTGTAATCATAGCGTTCACGCTTGTAATTCTTCGTAGAAGAAAGAAAGCCAAGCTCCGCTCTCAAAAATATGCGTTAGTCCTCAAAGCGATGGAAGAAACTCCAAGAAACAGAATGATTTTACGCGTCGAGTCTTTTCAAAAGACTGAGGATCACCGCTACGAGGAGATTGATCCCGTAGATAAAGACGACGGTGCCGGACAATTGGACACTTCCACGAATAATTTTAGCAAATATTTGAAATATATACAAAAGGACAATGTGGCGACGGTGTCTGACAACGAGATGTTGAACTACAAGCAAAAAGAGAGCACGCCAAAGGTGGAGATAGACGTGTTTATCAACAGAAATCAGAAGGGAGATGTTCCGTCAGCGAGCGGCTTAGCTACTCGCCCGACAACAGAGTTTGGTTCTACGGGTTTCCTGTCCACGCTTCTGAACAGTCAGTCAAAGAGGATCAGGCGCACGAATACGGCTAAGGGCCGTAAATCGACGGGCTACGCGTTGAGAAAAGTGTCCAGCGAGTGGAATAACGATGCGACGGAGTTAGGACTAGAAAACGGAACAAAAAGTGAGGAAAATATTTCAAGGATGGATGGGTTGGTTTATTTTGAACTGCAGAGCACGGACAGCATAAGCGACACTCCCGACACTCCCGAGTAAGGTACACGAGTATAATTCTGACATTAGCCAGATTTCCGAAATGAATGGAAATGTCATTTATTTTTGAAGTTCTATTGTTTTGTTTTTTTTAAAGTATTAAACCAGGGGCGACTCTTATGTTTTAGACAGACTAGAGACTGCCTACGGCACTCACTATCAAACAGTTACCATTCAGCATCGGTTTCTAGCAAATCTGATGCAGGACAGTCACTTCTCTTAGATGTACCACGTCGTTTATATCTAAATATTAGCTGTACCCTGAAAAACCTTTGCATTAGAGTTATATCCCATTAGACTTTATAGGTAGGCTAGGTTATTTTTTGGTTTCGGGCAGATCCGATTTTTTCATGATTGTATTTTAAACTTGAATACTGCTGTATTAATTATTTACTTTCGGTTTAACGCAGAACCCAAAACGCTTTTATTTTATTAAATTTCTTTCCTAGCTCCTTCTCTCTCTCTCTCTCTCCTCAACCCCCCCAGCTCCATATCCATTAAAAAAAAAAAATTTCAAAGTCTGAGCTTTCCATGTATCAATCTGACTGTGATAAGATTTCATTAAAGATGAGAGAACTTCTAATTGAAAACAGATTGAGCCAATCGCATATATGAGGATACATTTACGTGAAAACAATGAAATCTTACAATAATTTTTGGCTTTAAAATGGTGTATTTTATATTCATTTCTGGATATTGTGAAAAAAAAAATTAATAAAGCTACATTTTTTTGTAATTACAGAGGAAAAATACTAATTTATTCTGCAATTAAGTTCAATTCTTCTTCTATGTTACTTTTATTAGTGTATTTTATTTATTTACCAATATATTCATTTCTGAATCTAGTAAACTAATTTATGCTTTATTTTTATCCTTATAAACATTAACTTTTTAATCAAAATCAATTCTGAAAAAATTGTTAACACAACATTCATTTTTAATTACATTATTTATGATTTTCTCCCGTTAAATTTTATCCCACTTTTTTATTATTTTGTATCAATGTTGAACATAGAAATGAGTCATGGTGCGGTGAAAACCATGTAACAACCAGTACCATTCAATAAAGATGATTGTTTATTAAAAAAAAATATTTTGTCGTTTTTGTGTAATATTTGTTTTAATGGTGATTTTTTTTCTAAAAACCGTATTGCCATATGGCTATATATTACCATAATATTTTTTTTCTTCTAAAACCGCATCTATGATACACAAGCTATAAAGAGCTAATTCACAAAACAACACACATAGATATATAGCTATAAAATGGTCCTTTAATTATTGAATATAGTTAGCATTACCATTCATAATAAAATGACTGCAAGTTTAAATATATAAACCATCAGTTATATATAAATTGTATATGTTGTTAGTCCAATACTTTATACAAATATATAAATCTTTGTTTGTGGTTTGTATATAGCATAAAAACATCAATACATTTCTCTCTAAGAGTTAGACCAGCAAAACTCACGCCTCGTCCCAGATATATATATATATATATATATATATATATATATATATATATATATATATTTCGCTACTTATCAAATAGTGTACAGACATATTTAATTTTTTTTTTATTATAATTTCCGAGGCATTCGTTACAGAGTGATAATTTAAATAAATGTTAGTATAATAAACTTTTTTTTTTTTCCATTTTTAGTGCATTTTAACGAAAAGTTTTTTATTTCATTTTTCAAAAGTTAGTTTTTTTAATTTCATGAAAAAAAAAATTAAACTTTCTGTTGTTATGGCACACTTTAATATAATTTAACACATTTGTCAAAGTGTCGAAAACTATTAAAAAAGTTCTGCTATTTTGGGCATTTATGAACTATAGTGTATAATCTCAAGACGAAATATTTTCATTATAAACATTACTAAAATGTTATTAGCTTCATAGTTCTCACATATTTTAATTCAAGGAAATGAAATAGTTAAAATCGTGTATTATTTTGTATAATATATATATAAATATATATATATATATACACACACATATATATATATATATACACACATATATATATATATATATTTATATATATATATATATATATATATATATATATAATACCAGTTTAACACTTCTCACTAAATTATAACAGGTCCTAAATGGAGGAACATATATAGTCACACACAGAAAGTGAAACCAATTTAAAAGCTGTCAAAAAATTAAATTATTGACACAATCAGAACAGAAAGTGTTACTGATACAGAAAAAAAGGTGTGTTTCGTTTGATACAGTGTTTTTAGTATTTCAAGTGGATACATCCTTTCTGTATTGGCTTTGTTGAGTGGCTGACTCATTCAGTCAATATCTGTCAGTCATTAAAACTTTTTATTACCAAACACAGAATGAAACATTACGTTGATTTTATTTTATTTCCTTTCTTGGTTGTTGTCTGGTGAACTCTGTTAATTCCATATAG
Organism: Bulinus truncatus; assembly: GCA_021962125.1. Lineage (NCBI taxonomy): Eukaryota > Metazoa > Mollusca > Gastropoda > Planorbidae > Bulinus > Bulinus truncatus. The sequence continues at coordinate 245,748 of JAGDYQ010000241.1, forward strand.
ACTATATGTATTCATAATATATATATATATATATATATATATATATATATATATATATATATATATATATATACTAATCTTGGCCATTTAAATCTCTAATTACACACTTACGATGGACTCGCGTCAGATCGACATTCTCAATGGGACTCACATATTAGACTTACTTAAATGAGACGCCTTAATAAAAATATAAACGACAAACAGACAGACGCACACAGACACATAAATACATGTCCGTACAGAAACACATACACACCTCTCATAATTAATACAAAACACACCTCTCAGGGAAAAAAAAAACAGACACATTTACAATGGAATTATTTGTTCCGTGTTCTCGGTTGTTGTTTTAGTTTTTACAGAAAAATAGGTCACCGGCTAATTTTAGCACGACGCATTTTTTTTTGTCTGATGAGCACGTGATATAAGTGATTATGATTTTAATTGTTTACACTCTGACCTTTGCTCCACCCCCCACCCTTCCAGTGACCATCATTACCAACAGAAAGGTCAGACAACACATTAGCGAGGAAGTAGAAGTACTGACAAGAAAAACGAAATACATGAAATGATACGACACACAACGGACACAATTATGTAAAAGTAGGCACATGAATGCAGACACGTGAATGCAGACACGTGAATGCAGACACGTGAATGCAGACACGTGAATGCAGACACATGAATGCAGACACATGAATGCAGAAACAGCAATGCAGACACATCAATGCAGACACATCAGTGTAGACACATTAACCACGTGAATGTAGACTCATTAAAGTAGACATATGAATGCAGACACATGAATGCAGACACATGAATGCAGACACATGAATGCAGACATACTTATGTAGACACCTTAACCACGCAAATGTAGACCCATTAGACACTTGAATGTAGACAAGGGAATGTAGACAGATTTATGTAGACACATAAATGTAGACACATAAATGTAGATACATAAATGTAGACAATTGATCCACGACGAATGAATACATTGTCTTTCCCAGTGAATTTCCGTTGTTTGTTCTCCCAGGTCAGGAAATTTAGCTTCATCACAGGAGTCACATTTCATGCCCATCCCATAATTACAAATTCTTCAATCTAACAATTTATACCTCTATACAAAAAGAGTATCTGACCCATAAACATTTACAAACCAGTGGCCTATATTTATCAAACAGATTTAACCGAACACACACACAAACACCTTTTGAACTCAGTACCAAATTAGGGTCACTTCAATCATCAATTGACATGGGTTTATTCCTAATGCGCGTAGGATAGCGTGGTATTGTTACCCTCGATGAAAGCCCAGTCTGCACTTCTGGTTGTCGTAAAAGTAAAGTTCCCTTAGACCTGACAGGCCATCGGGGCAGATGAAGTGTAGACTTGATCTGTTTTTTATAACCTCGGCATTTGAAGGGATTGTGTAATTAGCACAACGCCCAGCCGCCTTTACTCCCCCAAACTTAAAGTCGGGTACCCTTTTAAACTTGGGTGGACTTGGGGGGGGGGCATACATCAGAACCTGAGAAAAATCCCAATCTCACTAAGACTCGAACTCGGGACCCTCCGGTCGACAGTCGAGCGCTCTACAATGCACGATCATCGGTTCCCTCTCTGGTTGTCATGGGAGATGCAAAATAGCGGGTTATAAATTATTTTAAACCGCAATAGATTTCTTTGTAGTAACAATTAATGAGTCTCGTATTTTTAAGTTTATAGTCGTCTTACACGTAACTATATTTTTATAGTTAAATATTGTGGTTGCATGGATAGGTTTAAAGTGGGTTTTTTTTAACAAGAATGGTGTTTTTTTTAAACAGTGAATTAATTAACACTTTATCGTTCTTTGATTTTTCAAGGTTATTTACCCGACATTGGGTTACCTTTATATTTCATATCTATTTTATATTAGTGTAAGTTATTTATGATATGTTATATATCAAATTAATCAGAAATGAATGGGCTTTATAGATATTATGGTAATTAATTTTAAATTAGATCATTATTTATTTTATTTAATGAACTTGAGATGAAACTTTTGTTCATTCAAATTCGATATGGAAACGAAAGCTCCTTATATCAGCATATTGTCGAACTGGTTAAAGTGTATTGCTGTATTTCTGTTATTATCTGAGACTCATTTTTTTGAAGTTTTAAAATAAGTGCATGGAAACGAAAGAATGGTGGGAAACCAGTTAAAAATGGATAACCCTAACCCTTACCTTTAGTCAGCCCTTTCGATTGCAAAAAAAAAAAAATGATTTATTTTTTGTTCAATCAACTCATGCAGGATTTACTCACGTTTGTAAATAGAATGATATTGTTAGTTTTTTGTTGTCAAATTTGTTGGTGCTTTATTGGATTTTTTCACTAGTTCCCTACCCCGCCCCCACAACCCCACCAGTTCCCTTTGTCAACCAGTCACAATCCCATAACGTATACTTGTAGCATAGTTATTGGCTATAACAAGTTATCAGACAGACTCATTCAACGTGAGCCAGAGTAAACCTCATTCAACGTAGGCCAGACAAAAACTCATTCAACGTGAGCCAGACAAAACTCATTCAACGTGAGCCAGAGTAAACCTCATTCAACGTGAGCCGGACAAAAACTCATTCAACGTAGGCCTGACAAAAACTCATTCAACGTGAGCCAGACAAAACTCATTCAACGTGAGCCAGAGAAATTTCAAGGAAGATTCAATTGTGGCTCTAAGTGCCGCATTTGCTCACCGTTCGTATAAACGTAGGGTTGGGTTAATTTGTTTGAACCGCGATCAGTAAATGATTGTAAGATTTGACAGGACGGCCCTGTTGTGAACGAGCAGAAAATGAGTAGCGGTCAGGATCAAGGGGCATAACTTGATATACTTTGTCCGCCGGCAGTAGTTTGCCCTTGTCTTAAATACACAACTGAAAAAAAAAATATGTATATCTTATCAAACTGAAATGAATGAGAAACCTCGACAAGAATTATATAAATATACTAGCTGTACCCTGCAAAACCTTTACAGAGTCATGGGCGTCGCTAGGAATTTTTCCGGGGGGGGGGTCACAAATTTTCCAGGGAGGGGGAGGGGGCAAATAACAACTTTATGACATTTTTTTTAAATGTAAGGGGGGGGGGAGCAAATGCCCCCCTCTTATATGACATTTTTTTCAAAATGTAGGGGGGGGCAAATGCCCCCTTGCCCCCCCCCCCCATGAATACGCCCATGCATAGAGTTACATTCCCTATGTTTCATCAATAGGCTAGGTTATTTTTGGGATCGGACAGATCCGATTTTTCAAGATTTTATTACAATTAAAAGATGAAATATGTTGTAGAAATACAGAGAAACAAAAAAAAAATTCCAATGGAATTATTTCACATTTTGGTCTTCGGGTTACATGCTTGAAAACCGAAGAAACTTTTCAAAACTGTAGATTTAAAAAAAAAAACAACATTTCTAGAATCGAGACAACGGCAAAATACCGTTTGTAATTCTTGATCTCTACTTTCATTATAACGCAGACGCAAGACCGCTATTATATATATATATATATATAAATGAAAATTTGAAATATTAGTTATATCGGAATGATGTTTTGTTGTTTTCCCTGCGTCCCATATAAACTTAATAAGTACAGATGACACACAGGCGAAACTAAAATATAAAGAAAACACACAACGTAAACTTAAAAAGTGATGCAGATGTTGATTCTAACGGCATATTAATACATGTGTAAATTAAAGTACAATATATGAATACTAGCTGTACCCTGCAAAACCTTTGCATAGAGTTAAATCCCCTTTGGCTTGAATGGTAAGCTAGGGTATTTTTTTTGGATTCGGGCAGATCCGATTTTTTCATGAATGTATTTACAATTGGAATACTGTTGTATTAATTCTTTACTTTCGATTTAACGCAGAACCCAAAAGGCTATTATTTATATAGATTATGATGAGTTAATATGTCAGTTAATTGAAATAAAATATATGCATCTTTTAAAAAAAAAAAGGTTAATACGTTTTTAGAATTGTAAAAAAATGGTTTGATACTTTGTGATTGCGGGCCCTCAGAAAAGAGTGAAATGTAAATGAATGGTTGGCATTAGCCGCGTTATGTAAAGAAACCAGGTAAGACACTTAGTTAATGGGATGTGCTGCATCGTAGAACATAAAATACAACAGCAGCTCGCTCCACTTGAATTGTTGCCAACTATCACCCAATTCATTCTTCCATCTGAAATTCCCATTTCATACTTTTTTTTACCATCATTAAATTTTGATATCTTTCTGGGTCAATGCCATTTTGAGGCTTAATGTCTGGGTCAGCCCGACTTTGTCTAGAGTGAGTGTTTCTCAAAGTGTGGGTATTAGACCTATTTCATGGTGGTCGCGAGAAATTAAATGATCGAGAATTGAAATATTAAAATATACACAACTTTATTTCTCTTTATGATACACAACATTACGGGTCTAAGAGACAGATAGATGTGTTTGAATATATTACAGTATTGAGATATAGATGGTTGTGTCAATACATTACAGTATAGAGATATAGATGGATGTGTGAATACCTTACAGTATAGAGATATAGATGGATGTGTGAATACATTAGTATAGAGATACAGATAGTTGTGTGAATACATTACAGTATAAACAGACGGGTGGTCTGGTTTAGTTATCAATTATCTCTGACTTGACCCGCGTCCGGTTATTTCTGTCAGGTCCTAGCCAATTTACCAACTCTATTCAGTCTCAAAAAAGGGGTACCGGATATTACAAGGGCAAATAATTCATTCCGGGCATTGTGCTAGGCGCAGATAACTCACCGAGTACATGTAGTGCCTACAAAAAACGTCTGAACCCATTCTCTCTATATTCTATATGACCCCATATTATTAAGGGCTTAGAAAAAAAAATATTAGACCCTATTTTGATGACGTCAAGTGTCAGATGAGTGTCATGCTTGGTAATGCGAACATAAACCTGGCTTGAATTGAGCTGTACATGAAAAGCGCATGAACATTACATAATTAAACAAGGTAGAGTTAAAGATGAATCGTTATGCATAACGTGAATATTTTTTTTACTGAAAAATCGATGACAAAATTTCCATTAAAGCAAAATAAAACGCATTTATTTAAAATTAAAAGAACAATGAAAAGTTTTCTTTCATCAGCTAATGTGCTTTATTTAAATAGCATCAACTTGAAAAGGGAAATGGTATAAAAAATAGGAAGTAATCACCTATCGGAGATAGGAACTTTCACTTTCACTTTCATAATAATATAGCTAGAGCCAATACTTTTTTTTTGGTATCAAATTGTGTTCTCAATCTATACAAATAATTTGTCTTCGCTTAGCGATTACGGTAAAAAAAATAGTCAACAGGAGTACCATAATTGAAAGGCGAAGGATGCACCGCCAAACTTGAGAAATATGGATATTCTGTTTAAAGCGAGCTTGTTCCTACTGGGTAAATTTTTGCCACATAATTTATTATGTGATCTTCTCTTATACATATTAAATGCTTTATTTGTAAAATTATTATGTTTTTTTTCAAAATATAAAATTGAATTTATTTCTTACTAAATGTATAAAACAATGGTTTATTCTTTTAAATGTTTTCTAATTTTTTTTTTGTTATTTATAGATAGTTTAGCACAGAATATATCGATAGTATTTTGTACAAGGCAATTATTAACTGAAGTTTATGAAAGCAAGATTTAATTTAGATTTCAATTTGTACATTTTTTCTTTATTTTTTTTTATATCTTTTATTTTGCTTTGAAATACGAGATACAAATTTCTTAATTCGGAATATTGTTTACAAGTGTCACTAGATGCAGGTCTTTTTTAATTTATGTCGGAATTTCAAAGACATTTCTGAAAAAGTCTATAGAACATCTCTTTGAATTCCGTCATCTCCACATAAACCCCATTAGTGGTCGATTTACACAAATATTATATTGAATTTTATATAATATGGTCTTCGCAATAATGTATTTTAAAAGTATAAGACTATGATAAAATCATAATAAATAGTCAACCACTTAAAAAACACGTACCGCTGGGTCACAAGTTAACCATTGCAACGGGATAATGTTTTCGTAACGCTAAAGTGTTAAAGTTTGCAAATAAAATGGTTTTAATAAAAATATATAAATTTTATAAAAAAAAAACAATTAGAAAGTTAACTTTGTTCTACCCAGATAATCGTAATGGATCATATGAAATGCACACATCAGAAATGATGCGAAAAAAGCTAAAAGACACATTTTTAGGCATGGATTACACCTACCGCTCGTGCAGCTTTTGATACTACCGCAAATAAAACATTTTATGCTATGATAAGTACAGTCAATTTATAATAGTTCACATGAGCTATTCCATTCATCTCATCCTGGTCTGACCTATATGTCAATTTAACAGGCCATTGATGCCCACAATTTAAAAAGTTCGGGGGCAGATAAAGTGTCTGTGAAGTCCCTTGGCCATCCATACACCCTTGGCCATCCATACACCCTCTGCAATCCATACACTTTCGGCGATCCATACACCCTCTGCCATCCATACACCCTTGGCCATCCATATCCCCATTCGCCATCCATACACCCTTGGCGATACATACAACTTTGGCCATCCATACACCCTTGATCATCCATACACCCTTGATCATCCATACACCCTTGGCCATCAATACACCCTTCGCCATCCATACACCCTTGGCCATACATACACCCATGACCATCCATACACCCTTCGCCATCCATACATCCTTGATCATCCATACACCCTTGGCCATACATACACCCTTGGCCATCCATACACCCTTGGTCATCCATACACCTTTCGCCATCCGTACACCCTTGGCCATCCATACACCCTTGGCCATCCATACACCCTTCGCCATCCATACACCCTTGGTCATCCATACACCATTGGCCATCCATACACCATTGGGCATCCATACACCCTTGGCCATCCATACACCCTTGGCCATATATACACCCTTGGCCATCCATACACCCTTGGCCACATATACACCCTTGGCCATCCATACACCCTTCGCCATCCATACACCCTTCGCCATCCATACAACCTTGGCCATCCATACACCCTTGGCCATACATACACCCTTGGCCATCCATACACCCTTCGCCATCCATACACCCTTGGTCATCCATACACCATTGGCCATCCATACACCATTGGCCATCCATACACCCTTGGCCATCCATACACCCTTGGCCATATATACACCCTTGGCCATCCATACACCCTTGGTCATCCATACACCTTTCGCCATCCGTACACCCTTGGCCATCCATACACCCTTGGCCATCCATACACCCTTCGCCATCCATACACACTTGGCCATCCATACAACCTTCGCCATCCATACAACCTTGGCCATCCATACGCCCATCGCCATCCATACACCCTTCGCCATCCATACACTCTTGGCCATACATACACCCATGGCCATACATACACCCTTGGCCATCCATACACTCTTTACTAGGCCAGGCTAGACGATTATGTATTAGATATATAGGTCATTATTTGCAAAATATATAGGTGAATATATAAAAATATATTGGCCATCATATAGACCTACAAAATATATGGAAGTGGTACGATGAAATTAATTGGTATGCACTAGGTGCAAGTCTTTTTTTCTCTTTTACCTTTTTTCTCTTGTAACTTTTTTCTCTATTACCTTTTTTCTCTATTACCTTTTTTTCTCTATTACCTTTTTTTCTCTATTACCTTTTTTCTCTATTAGCTTTTTTTCTCTATTACCTTTTTTCTCTATTACCATTTTTTCTCTATTACCTTTTTTTTTTCTCTATTACCTTTTTTCTCTATTACATTTTTTTCGGCGGTTGATCTGAATGCTGTTTTTCTCTTAATAAATGACAGCAGTAAACCAAGCGGCCTCAGTCGCCTACACAAAGCGAGAGTTTCACAAGGTCTCGGAAACCTACATGTCATTCGCAACACTGAATAAAACTTTGACCACAAGAAATAAAGTTTACTGTGCCAGAGAATGTTTAAACCTGGGACCTCAGTGTGACGCCTTTTCTTACGACCCATTGGACTCGGAGTGCCACCTAGGTATTTATTGAGGAAAATAAAGAAATGGAAGAAAAATAAACAAAATAATTAAATTATAAAGATAATAGTAAACAATGTGAGTGCAAGATTTTCCGTTAAAATATAAAATGTTCCATTCGGAGTAGATGAGGAGTGAACGTTATCTGTTGAGGTGTTTGTATGTAATGTCCCTGAAAGGATGAGATGAAATCTCTTAGATCCTATAAACCATAAATGGTTTTATAACACCCTTCTTTCATCCCCCACTATAGCCGATAGTACAATGGCCTGGAAGGCACCCTCCGAACCAGGGAACGTCCCCTCCACACACACACACACACACACACACACACACACACACATTATACAGTTGAAAGCACGACAATATGTCCGATACCTGTTTAGCTACCTAGTGAATTTTAAAATTGAATTTGATAAGTTAATCATTATGCAAGGACACATGTAAATCATGGGATTATTCTGGACATAGTATGTCTTTCCACTCTGTTGGGTTGATACACTAAACAGGAAATTAACAGGAAGTAATAAATGAAATAAATAACGCAGTGGCTACGGTTCGGTCCGACCGAACCCGTATTTTTTTTACTTCGGGTACCAGCCATAGATAATATTGCTCCACACCCTAACCCTATCCCTAACCCTATCCCTATCCCTAACCCTAACCCTAACCCTAACCCTAACCCTAATCCTGAAAAAAAAATTCTGAAAAAAAATAAATTATATATGCCATGTTCCTTATACCCTAATATAATGGTTTTGGCTGGTGCCGGAGCCACTGCCAATAATACACTTTTGCGCTTACACATTTTTATTTAAACTTTATAAACTCTTTTTTAAAAAAAAAACTATTTGTTACATTAATTTTATGATTTTTATTTAAGATTGTCATTCATCACATAATTTAGAAATGCAATCTCCAACAATGTTTTTTTTTATTTACTGCTGTCATCTCAGGCTCATGTATAACACCATCTCTAAATGCCACAGATGACTTGATTCCCAGATACTCATCAGCTCCTAAATGTGAAGATAAGACTGGATTCCAGGTGAAGGTGTCTGGTGTCATCAGCGCTTGCATCTGGCTGTCAACCGCTATGAAGAATTATAACGACTCCGCTAATGATTGCATAGGTCTTATTTACGGAAGATTTTTTTTTTAAATATATAGCTATGTACATACAAATATATATATATATATATATAGGTCTGTATATACAAAGTATATAGCTCTGTATATACACAATGTATAGGCCTGTATTTACAAGATATATAGCTCTGTATATACAAAGTGTTTAGGCATGTATATACAAAATGTATAGGTCCTGTCTGTACAAAATATATAGGTCTGTATATACAAAATAGATAGGCCATTATATATAAAATAAATAGGTCATTAAATACAAAATATATAGGTCATTATACACAAAACATAAAGGTCATTATATGCAAATTGTATAGGCCATTATATACAAAATATATAAATCATTATATAAAAAATATATTTGCCATTATATACAAAATTTATAGGTCATAATATACAAAATTTATTGGCCGTCATATAGGCCTGCAATAAAATATACAGAATTGGAACGAATAAATTAATTGGTGTAGTTAATAGTTAAATGATTGGTCAACTGAATAGTTAAGTGATTGGTGGTCGAAATTCTACTCATCAGCTAAAGGGGTCACCTCTATACAGTGAAAAATGACGAGAAGATGAACATGTTACGTAACTACGCTCAACAGTACTGGATAGGACTGGATGATATCCAGGATGAAGGAGTTTTTCGATGGATTGACGATGGGTCGATTCTACCTACACAGCTAGTGAGACTGTACTTTAACACAGGTTAGAGAGACGGTATCTATGTATCTAAATATGTATCGATCCATGTATCTACATATGTATCTATCGATGTTTCTACATATCTATGTATCTACATATCTATGTATTTATCTATCTACTTGTCTGTCTACCTTTCTGTCTGTCTGTCTGTCTGTTTATCCCATAATCTATGTATCTATCGATCTTTCTATCTGTCTGTCTATCTAATCTATATATATCAGTTTATCTATCTGTCTACCAATCTATTTATGCTTATCTATCCAATCTACTATGTTTCTCAATGTATTTCTATTTATCAAAAGTAGGGCCCTACGTATTCAATAATATCTCTGCAACAATATAATCAAACTATATTTAACTATATTCAATAATATCTCTGCAACGATATAATCAATCTATATTTAACTATATTTAGTAATATCTATGTAACAATATAATCAATGTATATTTAACTACATTCAATAGCCATCTGTAGTTAATGTCTGTCTATATTTATTTTATTTGTAATTTCTAATGCGCTTTAAAATTAACGTCTGTTATTTTATCATAGTCAGATTTCAGAACGAATTTAACAAGAAATTATACCATAATTCCAATTCCTATTTTTTTGTCTAGTTTTATTTGCTTTTAATGTCATTTTCCATTGCCATCTGTCTTTTTTTTCCATATGAGATCAATATTGTTTCCACAAACTTTTATCATATTCTGACACTATTCATTTCATCTTTCTATCTTCGTGCATCTCTCTATCTACGTGTATCTCACTATCTACATGTATCTCTCCATCTACGTGTATCTCTATCTACGTGTATCTCTCAATCTACTTGTATCTCTCTATCGACGCTTATCTCTTTATCTCTATGCTTATCTCTCTATCTACGCGTATCTCTCTATCTACGTGTATCTCTCTATCTACGTGTATCTCTCTATCTACGCGTGTGTCTCTATCTACGCGTATGTCTCTATCTACGCGTATCTTCTCTATGTAAGCGTATCTCTCTGTCAACATATATATATATATATATCTTCAAGCGTCTCTCTATCTACGTGTATCTCTCAATCTACGTGTATCTCTCAATCTACGTGTAATTTTCTATCAATTTCTTTCTCAGCTCATGTAGGGGTAACTAACATATTTCTAAATGTATCTGCATTGGGCACCAAAAATACCTCTCACTGCATCTGCCAGGGGCACCGAAAATATCTTTTGATGTATCTCTCAGTGTATCAGCCTAAGGATCCTGAAACAACCTAAGAAAGGCCCCCACGTGTTATCTCGAACGTTTCTCTCTCTCTATTCCAGGTGAGCCAAGTGACAAAGATCACACCCAGAACTGCGTCATGTACTACACCATGGGGGAAAAAAAATTGAACGACAACTATTGCGCGGAAAATTTAAAATATATTTGTGAAATAGACTGCTTCCTGTTACCGTGATGTGAAATAGACTGCTTCCTGTTGCCGTGATGTGAAATAGACTGCTTCCTGTTGCCGTGATGTGAAATAGACTGCTTCCTGTTGCCGTGATGTGAAATAGACTGCTTCCTGTTGCCGTGATAAGTGGTGAACTATTTCTTCTTAGAAAACATTTGAAAAAAAATCAATCAATGATTTTGGCATGGCTTAAAAAAATTAATATATTAAATCAATATTTTGAAAAAAAAAAGAAAATGCACGTTAAGACATAAAAAAAATACAAATTAAAATATTATAATTTATCATACAATTTTTTTTTTATTCCGCTTGGTAAACTTCATGTAAATTTCCAGAATTTATAAATAAAGTTGTATTCGTGGCTTAAATCAATTTTTTTTTTAAATATTCTTTACTGTTAGTGTTTTTTTTTTTTTATACCTTGTATTATTAAAGTTTGCTTTATAAAGTAGATCATCGCATTTATACAAGGAGAACCTGAAGTTTAAAATTCACAGCCAATTGGAGGGGGGATGATTTTCTAGTACAATGTCATTTTGACTTTACTCCCCCCCCCCGCCCCCCAGCCAAAAGCGGATTTAACGGTGGGCGCATACTGATCGAGGCGTGCATAGCGGTATTTAAGCCATATACTTTTACTTTTTTTATTTATATACTAGCTGTACCCTGCAAAACATTTGCATAGAGTTATATCACCTTAGGCTTGATCGGCTGGCGAGGTTATTTTTTGGTTTCGGGCAGATCCGATTTTTTTTTTTCATGATTGTATTTTATACTGGGATACTGTTGTATTAATTCTTTACTTTCGATTTAACGCAGCGCCCAAATCGCTATTATTATATTATATACTACTTTTAAAAGAAAAAAAGTAAAGTTCCCCCTAGTCCTTATGGGCCATCGGGAGCAGAAGAAGTGTAGAATTCATCTGTTTCTATAACCTCGGCGTATGAAGGTATTGTGTGGTTAGTACAACGCACAGCCGCCTTTACTTCCGCAACTTGAGTCAGGTACCCTTTTAAACTGGAGGTGTACTTGTGGGACGATTTTCAACCAAATAACACCATGTTTCTCACCGAAGATCGAACCCAGGAGTATCAGGTTTACAGTCGCGTATCTACACCACTCGGACATCTGTCCCATTATAGGCCTACTATTTCTTATAGTCCTTTCTTTCCATTCTACTCTCCAGGGCCTTCATATAACCCCCCACCACCACTGGCCTCTTATTCTTGGTGCCACTCAAACCCCTTAAAGTGACCATAATACTACGCTCTCTCTTCCACCTCTCTCTCTCTCTATCTCTCTCTCTCTCTCTCTCTCTCTCTCTCTATATATATATATATATATATATATATATATGTTATATTGAACACTCTAATGTTTTCTCTGTTATGTAGAGCAGTATATATATATATATATATATATATATATATATATATATATATATATATTTATATATATATATACAGTGGATTCCGCTTAATTGGGACAAACTACTGACACATTATTTGCAGTAGTGGATCTTCTAAGTCCTCGCTGTAACCGGAATAACAATTTTCATGAAGGCACTACGGGGGAGGGGATATAGGTGACTAGATTCGTAGAGGTTCGAACCCATAGACTGCCCAAAACTATTGGGCTTACTGCCAAAAGCGCTACCGAGTCACCTGAAAATAATCAATATCGTCCTTTAGTACATTCCATCGGTAAGAAAAGATCAAATTTTATTTCATTCATTTTTTTATTTATAAGGATCGCATTGAAAGTTAATCACGTATCCATAGCTGACATGTTTAAAATGTCTTAAAATAGAGATGTTAATATAATAAATTAAATTAAAAGTTGTATCGTTTGTATTATTGTATGTAATACATAACAACCCAAAATTGCATACGCTATCGCTATCATCATCATCATCATTGCCCGTCACTCCTATCGGTGTATGGGCCACCAACTAAAGATCTCCAGCGACTTCTATCCTGAGCCATTCTCTCCAGCTGCTTCCAGCTGAACCCCATCCTGGTGATGTCTGCTTCAAATTCTCGTCTCCAGGTGTTTCTAGGCCGACCTCTCTTTCTTTTCCTTGAGGATTCCAACTGAATGCTTGCCTAGTGAATGCTATCGCTATGTCTTGACAAAATGAACACAGGGTCAGGTCTACAAACATGGCGTGTTCGTATTCAGGCATCAGAGCACACAATTTACGTACTCACTCATTTTTAGCATGCATGTTGTTGTGAATGTATCAATTGTATTACTTACAGCGGATGAGAGATACACCCAGTTTGAAGCAATTCATCGATGTGGGTGAATAGACACTTTGATACTTTCACAAGCGTCATGATCTTCCAGACGTAATGAATAACTTTCTAAATTATTCAGCAGTCGTTGTTTTATTAATGAACGAGTTAACAAGATATATTTATGTGGAAGTAACTAGGAACAATATTGTTACATATAAAAAGATGTTCATTTTTTTAGTTAGAAAAGAAATACGTAATATGTCTATATATGTATCAATCTATCTATCTATCTATCTATCTATCTATCTATCTATCTATCTATCTATCTATCTATCTATCTATCTATCTATCTATCTATCTATCTATCTATATATATATCTATCTATCTATCTATCTATCTATCTATCTATCTATCTATCTATCTATCTATCTATCTATCTATCTATCTATCTATCTATATATATATCTATCTATCTATCTATATATATATATATATATATATATATATATATATATGAAATGAAATTTACATTATGTCATCGATTTTCAAAAAGAGACGCTTTACAATATGTTCTTTGAAGATGAGGAAAGAGAAAGTGTATTTTTAGAGAAACAAGCATTAAAGCCACACTTAAAATTGTAATAATGCTATTCCACAAAATCGTTTGTCATGCTGTTTAAAAAATAAAGCTGTATAATACAATCATTGATGTAAATAGTTTGCGACAAAAACCAGAACAGTCATTATGTACACAAATTAAATAAATCAGTCTTGATCGAAAAAATGATGTAGCTATAGTAGGTAGAAACACTTTACCCAAGTTTTATAGGACAACCGATAAAAGTATAAGCGAGCTAAATTCACATCCAATACACACACACACACACGCACGCACGCACGCACACACACATACACTCACACACACACATATATATATATATATATATATATATATATATATGCCGACTAGCTGACAGGCCTATTGACAAGTGCTGAACAGATCAAATGACGTGAGATACAATGGACGCAATTGTACAGACCACTTTACAATACATCCCAGCGTTAGATGCGCGTCGTGCATGGTCAGACCTGCACTGAGCCTTGTGAGAGGGGTTCTCATGCCTTCCGAGAGGGTCCCGGTTCAATGCCGAGTGAGAAACACGCCATATTTTTTTTTCAGGTTACGGTGAAATGGAATTATATATTCCCCGTAGTGCCTTCCATGGCCTAAGGCATTATCGGCTAAGGATGGAGGGTGGGGGGTAAAAAAAATGGGGCACTACAAAAAAACAGCATATTGTCGATTTTTTTCTTTTTTGTGTTGTGTTCTGAGAGATAAACATGTCGTCCATTTAGAGACTTTGCAAAGTAAATGTGATAAAATGCAGCGTGAATAACAGCTTTAGAAGTAGAGATGAAAGGAGGGGGGGTACATTTCTGACGTAGGCCATGCTCCAAAAAGAATACTATCGATAACTACGACATGTACTTAATGTAGCTGATGTCATTTCTTTATAAACGACCTACTTAAAAAAAAAAGTTATGCTTTGTTTAATTTTGTTTAAATTTTGGATATCATCACTTTCTATTTTTTATAGTAATACAAAATAAAAATCTCAAAATCCGTTGTTTTTTTTAAACAAGCTTTAATCACACAAGCTAAAAATATAAAGAAAAAATGGTTCAATTGTTAGAAGAATACTTATATAACTTATTACTTCTAAAACTATACGCGTCTCGATGCCAGATTATGTTTTATTTATTGCTGAATATTAAACTTATGAAAAGAGATATTCAGATAGTATATTCAATTAACCCAAGCTTTTTTAGCTTTAAAAGAGCTAAACTTGCTCTTGTTTCACACTTTACATTACATTGGAAAGTCTATATAAGACTAAAAATGGCACCGCTGTTGGTCACACGGTAGCTATACTTTCGTCTGTCCTATTGGAGATGGTGATGTTCATTATTTATATCTTCGCCATTAAAAACATTTCTAAAAAGTAATACTAATTCTAGAAGATGTTTAGAATATGGACTGCCACATTAAAGTGTTTTAAGTAAACAGAGAATACATCAGAGTGTTCTAAATAACAGAGAACACATTAGAGTGTTCTAAATAACAGAGAACACATTAGAGTGTTCTAAATAACAGAGAACACATTCGAGTGTTATAAATAACAAAGAACACAATATAGTGTTTTAAAAACAGAGAACACATTAGGGTGCTCTAAATAACAGAGAACTCATTAGAGTGTTCTAAATAACATAAAACATATTATAAAATATAGTGTTCTAAATAACAGAGAACACATCAGAGTGTTCTAAATAACAAAGAACACATCAGAGTGTTATAAATAACAGAGAACACATCATAGTGTTCTAAATAACGGAGAACAAATTAGAGTGTTCTAATTAACAGAGAACACATTAGAGTGTTCTAAATAACAGAGAACACATTAGAGTGTTCTAAATAACAGAGAACACATTAGAGTGTTCTAAATAACAGAGAACACATTAGAGTGTTCTAAATAACAGAGAACTCATTAGAGTGTTCTAAATAACATACAACATATTATAAAATATAGTGTTCTAAATAACAGAGAACACATCAGAGTGTTCTAAATAACAGAAAACAAGTAAAATGTTGAAGGATTTTGAAAAACTAAAGAAAGATAAAGTCAATTAAAAACAGTAAAACAAAACAAATAAAAAAGGAAACTGGTGACACTCCACCCCCCCCCCCCGGGCAGATCGCGAATTCCATTTTGAGATCCTCTGATATAAATAATTAAACTTGGATTGAACTTTAGATGGATAATAATACATTTCTGTGTCATTGCACATGAATGTTTTCAATGGTCATCCCAGAGACACACATTCAAACATAATTTGTTAATTATAAATTGCCATTTATTTCTCCATACAGTTAGCGAAATCCTTTTATCAAATTTCTATGATTCTGTAATTAACAATATTGTATGTCCATAGAGTGTCATGGAAATTTGAAAAAAAAAAAATGTTTTTCTTCACTTGAGAATGATCGACTAATTCGGAGTTTGGGAAATCAATCAAATGTTCTTGGTTGGACTAAAAGCAGTAAGCGAATTGATCTATCTCTGACATGATGAATGTTCTGTTTAAATCAATCATGATTCTATCGGGTAAATATCATAAATTAGGAAATGTCTAGCTTATAGTTAGTTTTAGTTTTACAAATATTTGTTCTATACTACAAGTTAAAAATGTGTGAGATATGTGTGTACTACCATAGATATATAAGACTAGATCGCTTACGGGCTATGCATAGATATATATTGTGCGGACCATAACTTTAAAAAGAGAAGAGTACAATTCTGTAAAATTCTTTGCAACTATGATGACGTAGTACGCATAGAAACCGAAATAAATAGCAGAAGACACTTTGCATTGTTTTCTTTGACAAATTTTCAAAAACTTTTTTTTTTCAATTAACTTTGAATAAAATGCCTTCGTGTTGTGTACCCGGTTGTTTGATTATATTATTACTAACCGTCAAATATAATTTTTTCGGACACATCAGTAGATTTTAAAAGCGCCAACCTCTAGCATGAGTGGGGATTTTTTTTTAATTAAAAGGAAGGAAATCTTTTTCGGTAAAAAATAAAGAACTGTACAGAATTGTACTCTTCTGTTTTTAAAGTAGGGGTCTCGAGTACAACACTTTTTCGGTCTCTATGAAATAAGCATAAGCGATCTAGTCTTATATATCTGTGTGTGTACTACTATTCATTGTTTACAACACTTCCAACCGGTCCTGATTTTTCTTTTTTTTTTTTAAGTAAAGGGGGGGGGGGAAACTTCACTACATATTATTCATACTGATTTCAATTCTAATTTTGCATCTATTTTTTTGTGGTAATATTGTGAAGATCACTTACATCAGGTTAAATTGGACAACTTTAGCGAACTTAAAATGACGATATTTTATACACTAATAGCTTTAAAACAGATGACTTTTTTTTTTACAATCCACCCGTAGTTAATATATAAATACTTCTAAAAAAAAATAGAGAAAAAGTAATAATTTTGCTTAAGTACACATTTTTTTGTATTATATTGTAAAAACAAAAAAAGTGCTTTCCAAGTAAAGGGAATAAAAATATGGATTGTTCTTACTAAACATCGAAATATCTCTATGAAACAAAACATTCGCTATCACTAGATTATTAAGAGGGGGAGCTTGGGGTCCAGAAATAAATGGATCTGGACAGAGGACATATATTTTAGGAAGGCAGTCCATTATATTTTGCAAGGTGGGGGGTTCTGTTAAGTTTTTAATGACCGTATTGACTTACAATCGAATGTCTGTGAAATCCATGTTTTGACTTTGTTTTACCAAGTTACAATATAGTGATAATAAACATGTTTAATCTTCATAAATGGTAACAGTTAATGAAGTGGCCTCCCAAATCATGTCAGTGAAAGAATTTTATAAAGTAAACGAGATATATTCGTCGATCACATCCCTGAACATAACCATGACAACAGGGAACAAACTTCAGTGTGCCAGAGAGTGTTCAAACCTGGGATCACAATGTAAAGCCTTCTCTTACAACGAAGTGAATTCAGAGTGTCATCTAGGTAATTATAACGAAATATATTGAAATTAGTAATAAAAAATTGATGACATATGCCACTCAAAAATGTTAGAATATGTAAGATTTGTAAAAAAAAAATACTTAACGACTAAGTAATTGTAATCTTGCCTATATATTAATGTCTCATATATAAGTATGTATTATGTAATTATGTATTGTGTATGTATGTATGTTTTTATATAAAACTCAGCTTAGGTCAAAATGTGTCTTAAAAGAAAATTCATCCACTAAATAACGTAGTTGATTGTGTATTGCTTTTTTATTATATTGGAAAAAAAAATGTATTACATTATTATTTTAATAGTGTCCTGTAAAAATGGGATATTTTGCTTTTTGATATTGACCTATACCAAATGTCATGTCAATATTTTCCTATGACAAATGACATGTCAATATTGTCCTATAACAAGTGACATTTCGATATCGTCTCATAAAATGTCATGTCAATATTGTCTTATAACAAATGACATTTCGATGTCGTCCCATAAAATGTCATGTCGATATTTCCTATAACAAATGTCATGTCAAAATTCTCCCATACTAAATGTCATGTTTATATATTATAAGATCGGTCATGTTGATAGTGTCCTATATAACAAATGTCATGTCGATAGTGTCCTATAACAAATGTTATGTTTCGATATTGTCCTATAACAAATTTCATGTCGATATTGTCCTATATAAATGTCGTCAATGCGAGCTAAAGATGTCCCTTTTTTCTCGTAACAATACTGGCTCGCTAACAACAATAGATCTGAGGACTGCCGTTATCCAATAGATCTGAGGACTGCCGTTGTCCGACGAGACGGTTCACCTAGTAATCTTTAAAATTGTTGCCCATTTGTTCTTTCAGGTTCCTGCATAACACCCTCCTTCAATGTGACGGACGATCTGGCCTGGAGGTATATGTCAGCACCTATATGTCAAGATGTCACTGGATTTCAGCTGATAAAGTCAAGTGTCATCAGCGCTTGTATCTGGCTGTCAACAGATATGAGGAATTATAGCAACGCTGATAGTGACTGCAGAGGTCGGATGACTTAATGACTTGGTGATACTTGACTGATACCTGACTGGTACATGACCGAATCATTATTGATACATTACTATTACATGACTGATACATTTGCGATACATGACTGATACCTGGCTGATAAATTACTGATACTCAATCAGGCCTGTAGCCTTTGGGGGGGGGGGCATAGGGGTCGTGCCCGACCTGCGTTTTGTCTGGCCCCCACTGCTTATTTTTTCTACTTAGTAAAATGTATTACCTGACCCCCCCTGCTATTGCCTGGCCCCCTGCTGTAGAATTTTCACACTACGGGGCTGTACTCGATTGATACATGACCTATGCAAGACTGATTCATGACTTATACAATACTGATACATGCCCATTAACCTGGCTGATATAAGACGTGTATATAACTGATTAATGACTGATACATGAATAGAGCATTGTTGATACGTTACACAATAAATTCAATTTAATATTATTGTTGATTTTGTGTGTTGGTGTTTGTTTTGAAATTCAGCTTGTCTCAGTCGGAGATATGACATTTACTGAGCCGTTATTAACTATCACAATTGTAGCCAAATGTCGATTTAAGGTATTCATGCGAAGGTTCGTTAGATATTGGGTGTCGTCCATTGACATTTTTTTATTCATTTATTTTTTTTTTGTAATTTTTATTTTCATTTGTTGTGGACTAAATTGACTATGTCTCGGGATGTATAATTATTTCTTATATTAAAAAAAAAACAACCAATCAGAATACAGCTGTCAAAGAGTGACCTCATAAGTGACCTCCCCTGTACAGTACCTGTGTTGGTCGCTTTATAAGTCACCAAATTTTAACACAAAGCATTTTAGTTGCTCAAATGATAACGGTTTATTTCTGCTGAATTAAAATTCTTACAACGGCAACAACAATGTCAATAATTCAAACGAACCGAACAAAAGCGAAATGTTCCCACCATGTTTATTTTGAACATGATCTTTCTGGGGCAATGGCGGCGTATGAAGGGTACTGCGAAATGTTGACTGCACAGGGCGCCGAACTAGGAAAGGGGCAACCAAAAGGGCGCTGCTTAATGATTTTTTTTTGTGCGTTTTTCAGAATGGGAGGGGGGGGGGTGCCGATAAAATGTGACTCGCACAAGACGCCATTAAAGCTAACTACGGCTCTGGTCTTACGGTCCCTTTTCATCTTTATTTACTAAATGTTCTCGCCCCCCCCTCCCCCACCCCCACCAACGGCTCCCTCATTTATTTTTTTTTCTTTTACAGCCAAGGGGGCACACCTGTATACCGTTAAAAACTCATTGAAAATGAAAGTTTTACTTCTCTATAACACCGCATACTGGGTTGGACTGGACGACATTCAAGTGGAAGGAGTCTTTAGGTGGATTGACGATGGGTCGGTTATTTTCGAGTCCCAGATGAGGGAATACTTTATGGCAGGTTAGAAATATATATATATATATATATATATATATATATATATATATATATATATTTCGGGTGATTTTCAATGCCTCAACCTATTTGAGGTTGTGGAATTGTATAGTCTGATATTATCTTCAGGCTAAAAACATTGAACTTTGATGTAACCAGCCTTGTACTATCTATCTATCTATCTATCTATCTATCTATCTATCTATCTATCTATCTATCTATCTATCTATCTATATATCTATCTATCTATCTACCCGTCTGTATGTCTCTGTCTGTCTATCTATCCATCAATTTATCAATCTATACATCTATATCATTAATTAACCCGTCTGTCGATTATATATTTCTCACTGTGTCTATATAACTGTCTTCATTACAAATTATGTGTCTATTCATCTCTCTCTTTCTCTATCATTTTCTTTCCACTCTCTCTTTCTATCTCTGTATCAGTCAATAAAGATACTCTTAAGTGATGTAGTTAGTTTTTTCTATAGAATCCTTAATGTTTTATATGGTACAACTAGTCATTAATCCTTTAAATGGTACAGCTAGTCCTTAATGTTTTGGATGGAACAGATAGTCCTTTGTATTTTAAATGATACAGCTAGTCTTTAATGCTTTAAATGGTACAGCTAGGTCTTAATGTTATGAATGGTACAGCTAGTCTTTAATGTTTTGAATGGTACACATACACACACATACACACACATACACACATATACACACATAAACAAATATACACACACATACACACATACACACACATACACACAAATACACACAAATACACACATACACACACATATACACACACATATACACACACATACATATACACACTCACACACATACACACATACACAAACGTATTTCCTCATCTATAAAAATTCAGGCCTCAAAACTGATTATATATCATGGAAGTCAAATACCTTGTCATACACCCTTTAGGAAACAGTTTATTAAAATTATTGGAAATCCAGGTGTGTCTTAAACACTGTGATGCGTCTTGTAATTTGGGAAGGTACGATAAATAAACTACATTGACCTTAACAATAATAAAAAACAAAAGCAATAAAATTATAAATTTCGGTTTTTCTTGATTCTGTTTTTTTTTCTAATTGATCATTTTTTTTTCTTTTTATTTTCTGTATCGCACTGGCTCCACGACCGTCAAATGACGGTCGATGTATTTTTTTTTTACCGCTTCCATCAACAATTGCATAGCCGAGCAATTATACATTAAAATAAGAGGTTAGTTTGTGTGGCGCGCTAGTGATGTCGGTTGTTCGCTTGGCTGAGACCCTGTTTGGCTAGCTATGTGCGGGTTCGATTCTCTGATAGAGACATACATTTTTTTGTTCAGATTTTATTTTTCAGGATCAGGGTTAGGGATAGGGGGTTAGGGTGTGGAGCAATATCTATTGATGGTCATTTTTTAATAAATCATACATTTTTTTTTCCAGATTTTTTTTTCAGGATTAGGGTTAGGGATAGGGTTAGGGATAGGATTAGGGATAGGATTAGGGTTAAGGATAGGATTAGGGATAGGGATAGGGATAGGGATAGGGATAGGGTTAGGGATAGGGTTAGGGATAGGGATAGGGTTAGGGATAGGATTAGGGTTAGGGATAGGATTAGGGTTAGGGTTAGGGATAGGGTTAGGGTTAGGGATAGGGATAGGGTTAGGGATAGGGTTAGGGTTAGGGATAGGATTAGGGATAGGATTAGGGATAGGATTAGGGATAGGATTAGGGATAGGATTAGGGTTAAGGATAGGATTAGGGATAGGGATAGGGATAGGGTTAGGGATAGGGTTAGGGATAGGGTTAGGGTGTGGAGCAATATCTATTTATGGTCCCCGAAAAAAAAAAAATATCTCCGATTTTTAACAGTAAATAACGTCATCAACGTCTGCAGTAAATAAGAGTTCTCATTCATTCTGTTTACTCTTTAATTGTGTGAAAACGATCGCCGATTTTGAGCACCATCATTGTGTAAGTAATAATATCATAATATAAACTGCATTTATAACTTTACATCATAAGAGTTCATTCTGTTGACGGAAGCGGTAAAAAAAAAATACATCGACCGTCTTGACGGTCGTGGAGCCAGTGCCTTTTTTTTTTTTCAAATTTCCATGACACTCTATGGACATACAATATTGTTAATTACAGAATCATAGAAATTTGATAAAAGGATTTCGCTAATTGTATGGAGAAATAAATGGCAATTTATAATTAACAAATTATGTTTGAATGTGTGTCTCTGGGATGACCATTGAAAACATTCATGTGCAATGACACAGAAATGTATTATTATCCATCTAAAGTTCAATCCAAGTTTAATTATTTATATCAGAGGATCTCAAAATGGTATTCGCGATCTGCTCGGGGGGGGGGGGGGGGTGGAGTGTCACCAGTTTCCTTTTTTATTTGTTTTGTTTTACTGTTTTTAATTGACTTTATCTTTCTTTAGTTTTTCAAAATCCTTCAACATTTTACTTGTTTTCTGTTATTTAGAACACTCTGATGTGTTCTCTGTTATTTAGAACACTATATTTTATAATATGTTGTATGTTATTTAGAACACTCTAATGAGTTCTCTGTTATTTAGAACACTCTAATGTGTTCTCTGTTATTTAGAACACTCTAATGTGTTCTCTGTTATTTAGAACACTCTAATGTGTTCTCTGTTATTTAGAACACTCTAATGTGTTCTCTGTTAATTAGAACACTCTAATTTGTTCTCCGTTATTTAGAACACTATGATGTGTTCTCTGTTATTTATAACACTCTGATGTGTTCTTTGTTATTTAGAACACTCTGATGTGTTCTCTGTTATTTAGAACACTATATTTTATAATATGTTTTATGTTATTTAGAACACTCTAATGAGTTCTCTGTTATTTAGAGCACCCTAATGTGTTCTCTGTTTTTAAAACACTATATTGTGTTCTTTGTTATTTATAACACTCGAATGTGTTCTCTGTTATTTAGAACACTCTAATGTGTTCTCTGTTATTTAGAACACTCTAATGTGTTCTCTGTTATTTAGAACACTCTGATGTATTCTCTGTTTACTTAAAACACTTTAATGTGGCAGTCCATATTCTAAACATCTTCTAGAATTAGTATTACTTTTTAGAAATGTTTTTAATGGCGAAGATATAAATAATGAACATCACCATCTCCAATAGGACAGACGAAAGTATAGCTACCGTGTGACCAACAGCGGTGCCATTTTTAGTCTTATATAGACTTTCCAATGTAATGTAAAGTGTGAAACAAGAGCAAGTTTAGCTCTTTTAAAGCTAAAAAAGCTTGGGTTAATTGAATATACTATCTGAATATCTCTTTTCATAAGTTTAATATTCAGCAATAAATAAAACATAATCTGGCATCGAGACGCGTATAGTTTTAGAAGTAATAAGTTATATAAGTATTCTTCTAACAATTGAACCATTTTTTCTTTATATTTTTAGCTTGTGTGATTAAAGCTTGTTTAAAAAAACAACGGATTTTGAGATTTTTATTTTGTATTACTATAAAAAATAGAAAGTGATGATATCCAAAATTTAAACAAAATTAAACAAAGCATAACTTTTTTTTTTAAGTAGGTCGTTTATAAAGAAATGACATCAGCTACATTAAGTACATGTCGTAGTTATCGATAGTATTCTTTTTGGAGCATGGCCTACGTCAGAAATGTACCCCCCCTCCTTTCATCTCTACTTCTAAAGCTGTTATTCACGCTGCATTTTATCACATTTACTTTGCAAAGTCTCTAAATGGACGACATGTTTATCTCTCAGAACACAACACAAAAAAGAAAAAAATCGACAATATGCTGTTTTTTTGTAGTGCCCCATTTTTTTTACCCCCCACCCTCCATCCTTAGCCGATAATGCCTTAGGCCATGGAAGGCACTACGGGGAATATATAATTCCATTTCACCGTAACCTGAAAAAAAAATATGGCGTGTTTCTCACTCGGCATTGAACCGGGACCCTCTCGGAAGGCATGAGAACCCCTCTCACAAGGCTCAGTGCAGGTCTGACCATGCACGACGCGCATCTAACGCTGGGATGTATTGTAAAGTGGTCTGTACAATTGCGTCCATTGTATCTCACGTCATTTGATCTGTTCAGCACTTGTCAATAGGCCTGTCAGCTAGTCGGCATATATATATATATATATATATATATATATATGTGTGTGTGTGAGTGTATGTGTGTGTGCGTGCGTGCGTGCGTGTGTGTGTGTGTGTATTGGATGTGAATTTAGCTCGCTTATACTTTTATCGGTTGTCCTATAAAACTTGGGTAAAGTGTTTCTACCTACTATAGCTACATCATTTTTTCGATCAAGACTGATTTATTTAATTTGTGTACATAATGACTGTTCTGGTTTTTGTCGCAAACTATTTACATCAATGATTGTATTATACAGCTTTATTTTTTAAACAGCATGACAAACGATTTTGTGGAATAGCATTATTACAATTTTAAGTGTGGCTTTAATGCTTGTTTCTCTAAAAATACACTTTCTCTTTCCTCATCTTCAAAGAACATATTGTAAAGCGTCTCTTTTTGAAAATCGATGACATAATGTAAATTTCATTTCATATATATATATATATATATATATATATATATATATATATATATATAGAGATAGATAGATATATATATAGATAGATAGATAGATAGATAGATAGATAGATAGATAGATAGATAGATAGATAGATAGATAGATAGATAGATAGATAGATAGATAGATAGATAGATAGATAGATAGATAGATAGATAGATAGATAGATTGATACATATATAGACATATTACGTATTTCTTTTCTAACTAAAAAAATGAACATCTTTTTATATGTAACAATATTGTTCCTAGTTACTTCCACATAAATATATCTTGTTAACTCGTTCATTAATAAAACAACGACTGCTGAATAATTTAGAAAGTTATTCATTACGTCTGGAAGATCATGACGCTTGTGAAAGTATCAAAGTGTCTATTCACCCACATCGATGAATTGCTTCAAACTGGGTGTATCTCTCATCCGCTGTAAGTAATACAATTGATACATTCACAACAACATGCATGCTAAAAATGAGTGAGTACGTAAATTGTGTGCTCTGATGCCTGAATACGAACACGCCATGTTTGTAGACCTGACCCTGTGTTCATTTTGTCAAGACATAGCGATAGCATTCACTAGGCAAGCATTCAGTTGGAATCCTCAAGGAAAAGAAAGAGAGGTCGGCCTAGAAACACCTGGAGACGAGAATTTGAAGCAGACATCACCAGGATGGGGTTCAGCTGGAAGCAGCTGGAGAGAATGGCTCAGGATAGAAGTCGCTGGAGATCTTTAGTTGGTGGCCCATACACCGATAGGAGTGACGGGCAATGATGATGATGATGATAGCGATAGCGTATGCAATTTTGGGTTGTTATGTATTACATACAATAATACAAACGATACAACTTTTAATTTAATTTATTATATTAACATCTCTATTTTAAGACATTTTAAACATGTCAGCTATGGATACGTGATTAACTTTCAATGCGATCCTTATAAATAAAAAAATGAATGAAATAAAATTTGATCTTTTCTTACCGATGGAATGTACTAAAGGACGATATTGATTATTTTCAGGTGACTCGGTAGCGCTTTTGGCAGTAAGCCCAATAGTTTTGGGCAGTCTATGGGTTCGAACCTCTACGAATCTAGTCACCTATATCCCCTCCCCGTAGTGCCTTCATGAAAATTGTTATTCCGGTTACAGCGAGGACTTAGAAGATCCACTACTGCAAATAATGTGTCAGTAGTTTGTCCCAATTAAGCGGAATCCACTGTATATATATATATAAATATATATATATATATATATATATATATATATATATATACTGCTCTACATAACAGAGAAAACATTAGAGTGTTCAATATAACATATATATATATATATATATATATATATATATATATAGAGAGAGAGAGAGAGAGAGAGAGAGAGAGAGATAGAGAGAGAGAGAGGTGGAAGAGAGAGCGTAGTATTATGGTCACTTTAAGGGGTTTGAGTGGCACCAAGAATAAGAGGCCAGTGGTGGTGGGGGGTTATATGAAGGCCCTGGAGAGTAGAATGGAAAGAAAGGACTATAAGAAATAGTAGGCCTATAATGGGACAGATGTCCGAGTGGTGTAGATACGCGACTGTAAACCTGATACTCCTGGGTTCGATCTTCGGTGAGAAACATGGTGTTATTTGGTTGAAAATCGTCCCACAAGTACACCTCCAGTTTAAAAGGGTACCTGACTCAAGTTGCGGAAGTAAAGGCGGCTGTGCGTTGTACTAACCACACAATACCTTCATACGCCGAGGTTATAGAAACAGATGAATTCTACACTTCTTCTGCTCCCGATGGCCCATAAGGACTAGGGGGAACTTTACTTTTTTTCTTTTAAAAGTAGTATATAATATAATAATAGCGATTTGGGCGCTGCGTTAAATCGAAAGTAAAGAATTAATACAACAGTATCCCAGTATAAAATACAATCATGAAAAAAAAAAATCGGATCTGCCCGAAACCAAAAAATAACCTCGCCAGCCGATCAAGCCTAAGGTGATATAACTCTATGCAAATGTTTTGCAGGGTACAGCTAGTATATAAATAAAAAAAGTAAAAGTATATGGCTTAAATACCGCTATGCACGCCTCGATCAGTATGCGCCCACCGTTAAATCCGCTTTTGGCTGGGGGGGGGGGGGGGAGTAAAGTCAAAATGACATTGTACTAGAAAATCATCCCCCCTCCAATTGGCTGTGAATTTTAAACTTCAGGTTCTCCTTGTATAAATGCGATGATCTACTTTATAAAGCAAACTTTAATAATACAAGGTATAAAAAAAAAAACACTAACAGTAAAGAATATTTTAAAAAAAAATTGATTTAAGCCACGAATACAACTTTATTTATAAATTCTGGAAATTTACATGAAGTTTACCAAGCGGAATAAAAAAAAAATTGTATGATAAATTATAATATTTTAATTTGTATTTTTTTTATGTCTTAACGTGCATTTTCTTTTTTTTTTCAAAATATTGATTTAATATATTAATTTTTTTAAGCCATGCCAAAATCATTGATTGATTTTTTTTCAAATGTTTTCTAAGAAGAAATAGTTCACCACTTATCACGGCAACAGGAAGCAGTCTATTTCACATCACGGCAACAGGAAGCAGTCTATTTCACATCACGGCAACAGGAAGCAGTCTATTTCACATCACGGCAACAGGAAGCAGTCTATTTCACATCACGGTAACAGGAAGCAGTCTATTTCACAAATATATTTTAAATTTTCCGCGCAATAGTTGTCGTTCAATTTTTTTCCCCCCATGGTGTAGTACATGACGCAGTTCTGGGTGTGATCTTTGTCACTTGGCTCACCTGGAATAGAGAGAGAGAAACGTTCGAGATAACACGTGGGGGCCTTTCTTAGGTTGTTTCAGGATCCTTAGGCTGATACACTGAGAGATACATCAAAAGATATTTTCGGTGCCCCTGGCAGATGCAGTGAGAGGTATTTTTGGTGCCCAATGCAGATACATTTAGAAATATGTTAGTTACCCCTACATGAGCTGAGAAAGAAATTGATAGAAAATTACACGTAGATTGAGAGATACACGTAGATTGAGAGATACACGTAGATAGAGAGACGCTTGAAGATATATATATATATATGTTGACAGAGAGATACGCTTACATAGAGAAGATACGCGTAGATAGAGACATACGCGTAGATAGAGACACACGCGTAGATAGAGAGATACACGTAGATAGAGAGATACACGTAGATAGAGAGATACGCGTAGATAGAGAGATAAGCATAGAGATAAAGAGATAAGCGTCGATAGAGAGATACAAGTAGATTGAGAGATACACGTAGATAGAGATACACGTAGATCGAGAGATACATGTAGATAGTGAGATACACGTAGATAGAGAGATGCACGAAGATAGAAAGATGAAATGAATAGTGTCAGAATATGATAAAAGTTTGTGGAAACAATATTGATCTCATATGGAAAAAAAAGACAGATGGCAATGGAAAATGACATTAAAAGCAAATAAAACTAGACAAAAAAATAGGAATTGGAATTATGGTATAATTTCTTGTTAAATTCGTTCTGAAATCTGACTATGATAAAATAACAGACGTTAATTTTAAAGCGCATTAGAAATTACAAATAAAATAAATATAGACAGACATTAACTACAGATGGCTATTGAATGTAGTTAAATATACATTGATTATATTGTTACATAGATATTACTAAATATAGTTAAATATAGATTGATTATATCGTTGCAGAGATATTATTGAATATAGTTAAATATAGTTTGATTATATTGTTGCAGAGATATTATTGAATACGTAGGGCCCTACTTTTGATAAATAGAAATACATTGAGAAACATAGTAGATTGGATAGATAAGCATAAATAGATTGGTAGACAGATAGATAAACTGATATATATAGATTAGATAGACAGACAGATAGAAAGATCGATAGATACATAGATTATGGGATAAACAGACAGACAGACAGACAGAAAGGTAGACAGACAAGTAGATAGATAAATACATAGATATGTAGATACATAGATATGTAGAAACATCGATAGATACATATGTAGATACATGGATCGATACATATTTAGATACATAGATACCGTCTCTCTAACCTGTGTTAAAGTACAGTCTCACTAGCTGTGTAGGTAGAATCGACCCATCGTCAATCCATCGAAAAACTCCTTCATCCTGGATATCATCCAGTCCTATCCAGTACTGTTGAGCGTAGTTACGTAACATGTTCATCTTCTCGTCATTTTTCACTGTATAGAGGTGACCCCCTTTAGCTGATGAGTAGAATTTCGACCACCAATCACTTAACTATTCAGTTGACCAATCATTTAACTATTAACTACACCAATTAATTTATTCGTTCCAATTCTGTATATTTTATTGCAGGCCTATATGACGGCCAATAAATTTTGTATATTATGACCTATAAATTTTGTATATAATGGCAAATATATTTTTTATATAATGATTTATATATTTTGTATATAATGGCCTATACAATTTGCATATAATGACCTTTATGTTTTGTGTATAATGACCTATATATTTTGTATTTAATGACCTATTTATTTTATATATAATGGCCTATCTATTTTGTATATACAGACCTATATATTTTGTACAGACAGGACCTATACATTTTGTATATACATGCCTAAACACTTTGTATATACAGAGCTATATATCTTGTAAATACAGGCCTATACATTGTGTATATACAGAGCTATATACTTTGTATATACAGACCTATATATATATATATATATATTTGTATGTACATAGCTATATATTTAAAAAAAAAATCTTCCGTAAATAAGACCTATGCAATCATTAGCGGAGTCGTTATAATTCTTCATAGCGGTTGACAGCCAGATGCAAGCGCTGATGACACCAGACACCTTCACCTGGAATCCAGTCTTATCTTCACATTTAGGAGCTGATGAGTATCTGGGAATCAAGTCATCTGTGGCATTTAGAGATGGTGTTATACATGAGCCTGAGATGACAGCAGTAAATAAAAAAAACATTGTTGGAGATTGCATTTCTAAATTATGTGATGAATGACAATCTTAAATAAAAATCATAAAATTAATGTAACAAATAGTTTTTTTTTTAAAAAGAGTTTATAAAGTTTAAATAAAAATGTGTAAGCGCAAAAGTGTATTATTGGCAGTGGCTCCGGCACCAGCCAAAACCATTATATTAGGGTATAAGGAACATGGCATATATAATTTATTTTTTTTCAGAATTTTTTTTTCAGGATTAGGGTTAGGGTTAGGGTTAGGGTTAGGGTTAGGGATAGGGATAGGGTTAGGGATAGGGTTAGGGTGTGGAGCAATATTATCTATGGCTGGTACCCGAAGTAAAAAAAATACGGGTTCGGTCGGACCGAACCGTAGCCACTGCGTTATTTATTTCATTTATTACTTCCTGTTAATTTCCTGTTTAGTGTATCAACCCAACAGAGTGGAAAGACATACTATGTCCAGAATAATCCCATGATTTACATGTGTCCTTGCATAATGATTAACTTATCAAATTCAATTTTAAAATTCACTAGGTAGCTAAACAGGTATCGGACATATTGTCGTGCTTTCAACTGTATAATGTGTGTGTGTGTGTGTGTGTGTGTGTGTGTGTGTGTGTGGAGGGGACGTTCCCTGGTTCGGAGGGTGCCTTCCAGGCCATTGTACTATCGGCTATAGTGGGGGATGAAAGAAGGGTGTTATAAAACCATTTATGGTTTATAGGATCTAAGAGATTTCATCTCATCCTTTCAGGGACATTACATACAAACACCTCAACAGATAACGTTCACTCCTCATCTACTCCGAATGGAACATTTTATATTTTAACGGAAAATCTTGCACTCACATTGTTTACTATTATCTTTATAATTTAATTATTTTGTTTATTTTTCTTCCATTTCTTTATTTTCCTCAATAAATACCTAGGTGGCACTCCGAGTCCAATGGGTCGTAAGAAAAGGCGTCACACTGAGGTCCCAGGTTTAAACATTCTCTGGCACAGTAAACTTTATTTCTTGTGGTCAAAGTTTTATTCAGTGTTGCGAATGACATGTAGGTTTCCGAGACCTTGTGAAACTCTCGCTTTGTGTAGGCGACTGAGGCCGCTTGGTTTACTGCTGTCATTTATTAAGAGAAAAACAGCATTCAGATCAACCGCCGAAAAAAATGTAATAGAGAAAAAAAGGTAATAGAGAAAAAAAAGGTAATAGAGAAAAAATGGTAATAGAGAAAAAAGGTAATAGAGAAAAAAAGCTAATAGAGAAAAAAGGTAATAGAGAAAAAAAGGTAATAGAGAAAAAAAGGTAATAGAGAAAAAAAGGTAAGGTAATAGAGAAAAAAAGGTAATAGAGAAAAAAAGGTAATAGAGAAAAAAGACTTGCACCTAGTGCAGACCAATTAATTTCATCGTACCACTTCCATATATTGTGTAGGCCTATATGATGGCCAATATATTAGTATATATTCACCTATATATTTTGCATATAATGACCTATGTATCTAATACATAATCGTCTAGCCTGGCGTAGTAAAAGAGTGTATGGATGGCCAAGGGTGTATGGATGGCCAAGGGTGTATGTATGGCCAAGGATGTATGGATGGCCAAGGGTGTATGGATGGCGAAGGGCGTATGGATGGCCAAGGGCGTATGGATGGCGAAGGGTGTATGATGGCCAAGGGTGTATGGATGGCGAAGGGTGTATGGATGGCCAAGGGTGTATATGTGGCCAAGGGTGTATGGATGGCCAAGGGTGTATGGATGGCCAAGGGTGTATGAATGGCCAAGGGTGTATATATGGCCAAGGGTGTATGGATGGCCAAGGGTGTATGGATGGCCAATGGTGTATGGATGGCCAATGGTGTATGGATGACCAAGGGTGTATGGATGGCGAAGGGTGTATGGATGGCCAATGGTATATGGATGGCCAATGGTGTATGGATGTCCAAGGGTGTATGGATGGCGAAGGGTGTATGGATGGCGAAGGGTGTATGGATGGCCAAGGGTGTATATGTGGCCAAGGGTGTATGGATGGCCAAGGGTGTATATATGGCCAAGGGTGTATGGATGGCCAAGGGTGTATGGATGCCCAATGGTGTATGGATGGCCAATGGTGTATGGATGACCAAGGGTGTATGGATGGCGAAGGGTGTATGGATGGCCAAGGGTGTATGGATGGCCAATGGTATATGGATGGCCAATGGTGTATGGATGACCAAGGGTGTATGGATGGCGAAGGGTTTATGGATGGCCAAGGGTGTATGGATGTTCAAGGGTGTATGGATGGCGAAGGGTGTATGTATGGCCAAAGGTGTATGTATCGCCAAGGGTGTATGGATGGCGAAGGGTGTATTGATGGCCAAGGGTGTATGGATGATCAAGGGTGTATGGATGATCAAGGGTGTATGGATGGCCAAAGTTGTATGTATCGCCAAGGGTGTATGGATGGCGAATGGGGGTATGGATGGCCAAGGGTGTATGGATGGCAGAGGGTGTATGGATCGCCGAAAGTGTATGGATTGCAGAGGGTGTATGGATGGCCAAGGGTGTATGGATGGCCAAGGGACTTCACAGACACTTTATCTGCCCCCGAACTTTTTAAATTGTGGGCATCAATGGCCTGTTAAATTGACATATAGGTCAGACCAGGATGAGATGAATGGAATAGCTCATGTGAACTATTATAAATTGACTGTACTTATCATAGCATAAAATGTTTTATTTGCGGTAGTATCAAAAGCTGCACGAGCGGTAGGTGTAATCCATGCCTAAAAATGTGTCTTTTAGCTTTTTTCGCATCATTTCTGATGTGTGCATTTCATATGATCCATTACGATTATCTGGGTAGAACAAAGTTAACTTTCTAATTGTTTTTTTTTTATAAAATTTATATATTTTTATTAAAACCATTTTATTTGCAAACTTTAACACTTTAGCGTTACGAAAACATTATCCCGTTGCAATGGTTAACTTGTGACCCAGCGGTACGTGTTTTTTAAGTGGTTGACTATTTATTATGATTTTATCATAGTCTTATACTTTTAAAATACGTTATAGCGAAGGCCATATTATATAAAATTCAATATAATATTTGTGTAAATCGACCACTAATGGGGTTTATATGGAGATGACGGGATTGAAAGAGATGTTCTATAGACGTGTTCAGAAATTTCTTTGAAATTCCGACATAAATTTCAAAAAAGACCTGCATTTAGTGACACTTGTAAACAATATTCCGAATTAAGAAATTTGTATCTCGTATTTCAAAGCAAAATAAAAGATATAAAAAAAAATAAAGAAAAAATGTACAAATTGAAATCTAAATTAAATCTTGCTTTCATAAACTTCAGTTAATAATTGCCTTGTACAAAATACTATCGATATATTCTGTGCTAAACTATCTATAAATAACAAAAAAAAAATTAGAAAACATTTAAAAGCATAAACCATGGTTTTATACATTTAGTAAGAAATAAAATTTAATTTTATATATTGAAAAAAAAACATTATAAGTTTTCAAATAAAGCATTTAATTTGTATAAGAGAAGATCACATAATAAATTATATGGCAAAAATTTACCCAGTAGGAACAAGCTCGCCTTAAACAGAATATCCATATTTCTCAAGTTTGGCGGTGCATCCTTCGCCTTTCAATTATGGTACTCCTGTTGACTATTTTTTTTACCGTAATCGCTAAGCGAAGACAAATTATTTGTATAGATTGAGAACACAATTTGATACCAAAAAAAAAGTATTGGCTCTAGCTATATTAATATGAAAGTGAAAGTGAAAGTTCTTATCTCCGATAGGTGATTACTTCCTGTTTTATACCATTCCCCTTTTCAAGTTGTTGTTATTTAAATAAAGCACATTAGCTGATGAAAGAAAACTTTTCATTGTTCTTTTAATTTTAAATAAATGCGTTTTATTTTGCTTTAATGGAAATTTTGTCATCGATTTTTCAGTAAAAAAAATATTCACGTTATGCATAACGATTCATCTTTAACTCTACCTTGTTTAATTATGTAATGTTCATGCGCTTCTCATGTACAGCTCAATTCAAGCCAGGTTTATGTTCGCATTACCAAGCATGACACTCATCTGACACTTGACGTCATCAAAATAAAGTCTAATATTTTTTAAGCCCTTAATAATATCGGGTCATATAGAGAGAAAGGTTCAACCGTTTTTTGTAGGCACTACATGTACTCGGTGAGTTATCTGCGCCTAGCACAATGCCCGAAATGAATTATTTGCCCTTGTAATATCCAGTACCTGTTTTTTGAAACTGAATAGAGTTGGTAAATTGGCTAGGACCTGACAGAAATAACCGGACTCGGGTCAAAACAGAGACAATTGATAACTTAACTAGACCACCCGTCTGTTTATACTGTAATGTATTCACACAACTATCTATATCTCTATACTGTAATGTATTCACACATCCATCTATATCTCTATACTGTAATGAATTCACACATCCATCTATATCTCTATACTGTAATGTATTGACACAACCATCTATATCTCAATACTGTAATATATTCAAACACATCTATCTGTCTCTTAGACCCGTAATGGTGTGTATCATAAAGAGAAATAAAGTTGTGTATATTAATATTTCAATTCTCGATCATTTCATTTCTCTTGACCACCATGAAATAGGTCTGCGACCCAATCTTTAAGAAACACTCACTCTAGACAAAGTCGGGCTGACCCAGACATTAAGCCTCAAAAGGTCATTGACCCAGAAAGTTTTTTTAAAATTTAATGATGGTAAAATAAAAAGTATGAAACGGGAATTTCAGATGGAAGAATGAATTGGGTGATAGTTGGCAACAATTCAAGTGGAGCGAGTTGCTGTTGTATTTTATGTTCTACGATGCAGCACATCCCATAAACTTAGTGTCTTACCTGGTTTCTTTACATAACGCGTCTAATGCCAACCATTCATTTACATTTCACTCTTATCTGAGAGCCCGCAATCACAAGTATCAAACCATTTTTTTACAATTCTAAAAACGTATTAACTTTTTTTTTAAAAGATTCATATATTTTATTTCAATGTACGGACATATTAACTCATCATAATCTATATAAATAATAGCGATTTGGGTTCTGCGTTAAATCGAAAGTAAAGGATTAACACAACAGTATTCCAGTTGTAAATACATTCATGAAAAATCGGATTTGCCCGAAACCAAAAAAAGAATAACCTAGCTTACCATTCAAGTCTAAGGGGATATAACTCTATGCAAAGGTTTTTTTGCAGGGTACAGCTAGTATTCATATTGTACTTCAATTTACAGATGTATTAATATGCCGTTAGATTCAATATCTGCATCACTTTTAAGTTTATGTTGTGTGTTTTCTTTATATTTTAGTTTCGCCTGTGTGTCATCTGTTATTATTAAGTTTATATGGAACGCAGGGAAAACAACAAAACATCAAGTAATGAATTGTCTAGCATTCCGATATTACTAATATTTCAAATTTATATATATATACTTATATGTATATAGCGGTCTTGCGTCTGCGTTATAATAAAAGTAGAGATCAAGAATTACAAACGGCATTTTGCCCTCGTCTCGAATCGATATTTTTTTTTTTTAAACCTACAGTTTTGAATAGTTTCTTCGGTTTTCAAGCATGTAACCCGAAGACCAAAATGTGAAATAATTCCATTGAAATATAGTTTTTCTTTCTCTGTATTTCTACAACATATTTCATCTTTTAATTTAATAAAATCTTGAAAAATCGGATCTGTCCGAAACCAAAAATAACCTAGCCTATGGATGAAACATAGGGAATGTAACTCTATGCATGGGCGTATTCATGGGGGGGGGGGCAGGGGCATTTGCCCCTACATTTGAAAAAAATGTCATATAAGAGGGGGCATTGCTCCCCCCCCTTACATTTAAAAAAAATGTCATAAAGTTGTTATTGCCCCCTCCCCCCCCTGGAAAATTTGTACCCCCCCGGAAAAATTCCTAGCGACGCCCATGACTCTGTAAAGGTTTTGCAGGGTACAGCTAGTATATATATATAATTCTTGTCGAGGTTTCTCATTCATTTCAGTTTGATAAGATATACTAATTTTTTTTTTCAGTTGTGTATTTAAGACAAGCGCAGACTACTGCCGGCGGACAAAGTATATCAAGTTATGCCCCTTGATCCTGCCCGCTACTCATTTTCTGCTCATTCACAGCTAAGACGGTTACATTTCATTCCTATTAGTTCATATCAACAATCCATCCAGCTGTTGTTGGCAGGGCCTTCCTGTCAAATTTTACAATCCTTTACTGCTCGCGGTTCAAACAAGTTACCCCAACCCTACGTTTATACGAACGGTGAGCAAATGCGGCACTTAGAGCCAAATTTTAATCTTCCTTGAAATTTCTCTGGCTCACGTTGAATGAGTCTTGTCTGGCTCACGTTGAATGAGTTTTTGTCTGGCCTACGTTGAATGAGGTTTACTCTGGCTCACGTTGAATGAATTTTTGTCTGGCCTACGTTGAATGAGGTTTACTCTGGCTCACGTTGAATGAGTTTGTCTGACAAGTGGTTATTGCCAATAACTATGCTACAAGTATACGTTATGGGATTGTGACTGGTCAACATAGGGAACTGGTGGGGTGTGAGGGAGGAGTAGGGAACTAGTGAAAAAATCCAATAAAGCACAAATAAATTTGATAACAAAAAACTAACATTATCATTCTATTTACAAACGTGAGTAAATACTACATGAGTTGATTGAACAAAAAATAAATCATTTTTTTTTTTTTTGCAATCGAAAGAGCTGACTAAAGGTAAGGGTTAGGGTTATCCATTTTTAACTGATTTCCCACCATTCTTTCGTTTCCATGCACTTATTTTAAAACTTCAAAAAATTCAGTCTCAGATAATAACAGAAATACATTAATACAATGTAACTAGTTCAACAATATATGCTGATATAAGGAGCTTTCGTTTCCATATCGAATTTGAATGAACAAAAGTTTAATCTCAAGTTCATTAAATAAATTAAATAATGATCTAATTTAAAATTAATTACCATATCTATAAAGCCCATTTATTTCTGATTAATTTGATATATAACATATCATAAATAACTTACACTAATATAAAATAGATATGAAATATAAAGGTAACCCAATTTCGGGTAAATAACCTTGAAAAATCAAAGAACGATAAAGTGTTAATTAATTCACTGTTTAAAAAAAACACCATTCTTGTTAAAAAAAACCCACTTTAAACCTATCCATGCAACCACAATATTTAACTGTAGAAATATAATTACGTGTAATACGACTATAAACTTAAAAATACGAAACTCATTAATTGTAATTACAAAGAAATCTATTGCGGTTTAAAAATAATTTATAACCCGCTATTTTTACAACTCCCATGGCAACCACAGAGGGAACCGATGATCGTGCATGGTGGAGCGCTCGACTGTCGACCGGAGGGTCCCGAGTTCGAGTCTTAGTGAGATTGGGATTTTTCTCAGGTTCTGATGTATGCCCCCCCCCCCCCCAAGTGCACTCAAGTTTAAATGTGGGGGAGTAAAGGCGGCTGGGCGTTGTGCTAATTACATAATCACTTCAAATGCCGAGTTTATAAAAACAGATTAATTCTACACTTCATCTGCCCCGATGGCCTGTCAGGTCTAAGGGAACTTTACTTTTACGACAACCAGAAGAGCAGACTGGGCTTTCATCGAGGGTAACAATACCACGCTATCCCACGCGCATTAGGAATAAACCCTTGTCAATTGATGATTGAAGTGACCCTAATTTGGTATTGAGTTCAAAAGGTGTTTGTGTGTGTGTTCGGTTAAATCTGTTTGATAAATATAGGCGGTTTGTAAATGTTTATGGGTCAGATACTCTTTTTGTATAGAGGTATAAATTGTTAGATTGAAAAACATGTAATTATGGGATGGGCATGAAATGTGACTCCTGTGATGAAGCTAAATTTCCTGACCTGAGAGAACAAACAACAGGAATTCACTTGTCAACATATATGTGTCTAAATTTATGTGTCTACATTTATGTGTCTACATAAATATGTCTACATTCCCGTGTCTACATTCATGTGTCTAATGGGTCTACATTTGCGTGGTTAAGGTGTCTACATAAGTATGTCTGCATTCATGTGTCTGCATTCATGTGTCTGCATTCATGTGTCTGCATTCATGTGTCTACTTTAATGAGTCTACATTCACGTGGTTAATGTGTCTACACTGATGTGCCTGCATTGATTCGTCTGCATTCACGTGTCTGCATTCACGTGTCTGCATTCACGTGTCTGCATTCATGTGTCTACATTCATGTGTCTGCATTCACGTGTCTACTTTTAATTAATTGTGTCCGTTCTGTGTCGTATCATTTCAAGTATTTCGTTTTTCTTGTCAGTGCTTCTACTTCCTCGCTAATGTGTTGTCTGACCTTTCTGTTGGTAATGATGGTCACTGGGAGGGTGGGGGGTGGAGCAAATGTCAAAGTGTAAACAATTAAAATCATAATCACTTATATCACGTGCTCATCAGACAAAAAAAATTGCGTCGTGCTAAAATTAGCTGGTGACCTATTTCTCTCGAAAGATAAAACAACAACCGAGAACACGGGACGAATAATTCCATTGTAAATGTGTGTGTGTTTTTTCTGAGAGGTGTGGTTGTGTTAATTATGAGAGGTGTGTATGTGTTTCTATACGGACTTGTATTTATGTGTCTGTGTGCGTCTGTCTGTTTGTCGTTAATATTTTTTATTAAGGTGTCTCATTTAAGTAAGTCTAATATGTGTGTCCCATTGAGATTCGATCTGACGTGAGTCCATCGTAAGTGTGTAATTAGAGATTTAAATGGCCGAGATTAGTATATATATATATATATATATATATATATATATATATATATATATATATATATGAATACATATAGTCTATATGGAATTAACAGAGTTCACCAGACAACAACCAAGAAAGGAAATAAAATGAAATCAACGTAATGTTTCATTCTGTGTTAGGTAATAAAAATGTTTAATGACTGATAGATATTGACTGAATGAGTCAGCCACTCAACAAAGCCAATACAGAAAGGATGTATCCACTTGAAATACTAAAAACACTGTATCAAACGAAACACACCTTTTTTCTGTATCAGTAACAATTTTTGTTCTGATTGTGTCAATAATTTAATTTTTTGACAGCTTTTAAGTTGGTTTCACTTTCTGTGTATGACTATGTATGTCCTTAAATCATGTTCCTCCATTTAGGACCTGTTATAATTTAGTGAGAAGTGTTAAACTGGTATATATATATATATATATATATATATATATATATATATAAATATATATATATATATATATATATATATATATATATATATTATACAAGATAATACACGACTTTAACTATTTCACTTCCTTGAATTAAAATATGTGAGAACTATGAAGCTAATAACATAGTAATGTTTATAATGAAAATATTTCGTCTTGCGATTATACACTATAGTTCATAAATGCCCAAAATAGCATAATTTTTTAATAGTTTTGGACAGATTGACAAATGTGTTAAATTATATTAAAGTTTGCGAGAACAACGGGAAGTTTCATTTTTTTTTCATGAAATTAAAAAAAAAAAAAACTTTTTGAAAAATGAAATAAAAAACTTTTTGTTAAAATGCACTAAAAAGGGAAACAAAGTTTATTATACTAACATTTATTTAAAT
Source organism: Bulinus truncatus (assembly GCA_021962125.1). Lineage (NCBI taxonomy): Eukaryota > Metazoa > Mollusca > Gastropoda > Planorbidae > Bulinus > Bulinus truncatus. The sequence goes on from JAGDYQ010000241.1 coordinate 285,908, forward strand.
TATCACTCTGTAACGAATGCCTCGGAAATTATAATTAAAATAAATTAAATATGTCTGTACACTATTTGATAAGTAGCGAAATATATATATATATATATATATATATATATATATATATATATATATATATATATATACCTGATGTTATATATTAGAGAAATGTATTAAAACTATACAAACCACATATATATTTGTATAAAGTATTGGATAACAATATATACAATTTATATATAACTGATGGTTTATATATAAACTTGCAGTCATTTTATTATGAAGGACCATTGTATAGCTATATATTTATGTGTGTTGTTTTGTGAATTAGTTCTTTATAGCTTGTGTATCATAGGTGCGGTTTTAGAAAAAAAATATTATGGTAATATATAGCCATATGGCAATACGGTTTTTAGAAAAAAAATCACCATTAAAACAAATATTACACAAAAACGACAAAATATTTTTTTTTAATAAACAATCATCTTTATTGAATGGTACTGGTTGTTACATGGTTTTCACCGCACCATGACTCATTTCTATGTTCAACATTGATACAAAATAATAAAAAAGTGGGATAAAATTTAACGGGAGAAAATCATAAATAATGTAATTAAAAATGAATGTTGTGTTAACAATTTTTTCAGAATTGATTTTGATTAAAAAGTTAATGTTTATAAGGATAAAAATAAAGCATAAATTAGTTTACTAGATTCAGAAATGAATATATTGGTAAATAAATAAAATACACTAATAAAAGTAACATAGAAGAAGAATTGAACTTAATTGTTTCCTCTGTAATTACAAAAAAATGTAGCTTTATTAATTTTGTTTTTCATAATATCAAGAAATGAATATAAAATACACCATTTTAAAGCCAAAAATTATTGTAAAATTTCATTGTTTTCACGTAAATGTATCCTCATATATGCGATTGGCTCAATCTGTTTTCAATTAGAAGTTCTCTCATCTTTAATGAAATCTTATCACAGTCAGATTGATACATGGAAAGCTCAGACTTTGATTTTTTTTTTTAATGGATATGGAGCTGGGGGGGGGGGTTGAGGAGAGAGAGAGAGAGAGAAGGAGCTAGGAAAGAAATTTAATAAAATAAAAGCGTTTTGGGTTCTGCGTTAAACCGAAAGTAAATAATTAATACAGCAGTATTCAAGTTTAAAATACAATCATGAAAAAATCGGATCTGCCCGAAACCAAAAAATAACCTAGCCTACCTATAAAGTCTAATGGGATATAACTCTAATGCAAAGGTTTTTCAGGGTACAGCTAATATTTAGATATAAACGACGTGGTACATCTAAGAGAAGTGACTGTCCTGCATCAGATTTGCTAGAAACCGATGCTGAATGGTAACTGTTTGATAGTGAGTGCCGTAGGCAGTCTCTAGTCTGTCTAAAACATAAGAGTCGCCCCTGGTTTAATACTTTAAAAAAAACAAAACAATAGAACTTCAAAAATAAATGACATTTCCATTCATTTCGGAAATCTGGCTAATGTCAGAATTATACTCGTGTACCTTACTCGGGAGTGTCGGGAGTGTCGCTTATGCTGTCCGTGCTCTGCAGTTCAAAATAAACCAACCTATCCATCCTTGAAATATTTTCCTCACTTTTTGTTCCGTTTTCAAGTCCTAACTCCGTCGCATCGTTATTCCACTCGCTGGACACTTTTCTCAACGCGTAGCCCGTCGATTTACGGCCCTTAGCCGTATTCGTGCGCCTGATCCTCTTTGACTGACTGTTCAGAAGCGTGGACAGGAAACCCGTAGAACCAAACTCTGTTGTCGGGCGAGTACTAAATGTCTAAAACAATTTTATTTTATAATTAACCAAAGTTAAAATACAAGAAAAGTAATATTTTTTTTACCCACATTGAAAAAGGTGCCGGTCCACCGTACCGGTGCGTACCGGCACAAAAATAAAAGCACTGCACGTAACCACACGTCTCCTATGTTTTGTAACATAAAAAAAAAGTAAAGTTCTCTTCTTAGCCCTAACGGGCCATCGGGGCAGATGAAGTGTAGAATTCATCTGTTTCTATAACCTCGGCTTTGAAGGGATTGTGTGGTTAGCACAACGCCCAGCCGCCTTTACTTCCCCAACTTAAAGTCAGGTACCCATTTAAAGCTCGGTGGGACTTGTGGGACGACTTTGCACCGAATTTCACCTGGAAAAAATTACATTGGCCTCCACCGAGGATCGAACCCATGATTCTAAGGTCGACAGTCGAGTATATACACCCCTCAGCCATCCGTCCCTTTGTAACATAAAGATTATTAAATTGGTATATATTAATATATCAATTCTCGATCAATTAATTATTCGCGACCAGCATTAGATGCGTTCTTCTACACTCCATGAAATAAAAAAACTCTATCATCAACATTTTAAAAATACAGAAAAATGGCACTGGCTCCACGACCGTCAAGACGGTCGATGTATTTTTTTTTTACCGCTTCCGTCAACAGAATGAACTCTTATGATGTAAAGTTATAAATGCAGTTTATATTATGATATTATTACTTACACAATGATGGTGCTCAAAATCGGCGATCGTTTTCACACAATTAAAGAGTAAACAGAATGAATGAGAACTCTTATTTACTGCAGATGTTGATGACGTTATTTACTGTTAAAAATCGGAGATATTTTTTTTTTCGGGGACCATAAATAGATATTGCTCCACACCCTAACCCTATCCCTAACCCTATCCCTAACCCTATCCCTATCCCTATCCCTAATCCTATCCTTAACCCTAATCCTATCCCTAATCCTATCCCTAATCCTATCCCTAATCCTATCCCTAACCCTAACCCTATCCCTAACCCTATCCCTATCCCTAACCCTAACCCTATCCCTATCCCTAACCCTAACCCTAATCCTATCCCTAACCCTAATCCTATCCCTAACCCTATCCCTAACCCTATCCCTAACCCTATCCCTAACCCTATCCCTATCCCTATCCCTATCCCTAATCCTATCCTTAACCCTAATCCTATCCCTAATCCTATCCCTAACCCTATCCCTAACCCTAATCCTGAAAAAAAAATCTGGAAAAAAAAATGTATGATTTATTAAAAAATGACCATCAATAGATATTGCTCCACACCCTAACCCCCTATCCCTAACCCTGATCCTGAAAAATAAAATCTGAACAAAAAAATGTATGTCTCTATCAGAGAATCGAACCCGCACATAGCTAGCCAAACAGGGTCTCAGCCAAGCGAACAACCGACATCACTAGCGCGCCACACAAACTAACCTCTTATTTTAATGTATAATTGCTCGGCTATGCAATTGTTGACGGAAGCGGTAAAAAAAAAATACATCGACCGTCATTTGACGGTCGTGGAGCCAGTGCGTAAATATAAATACTGAAGTCTTTAAAATATTTTAAATAATGTATCAATTTACTATTTGCTAATTTGATCATTGAAATAACTTTTTATTACTTATGAAAATGGCAACTAGTGAAACCTCGATCGAAAATAATGATATGTTTCTGGATGCACTGAAATGGTTTGTTTTTAGTAAAACCGACAAAGGACAATGCGTATATTTTTCAAGTTCCTGACTTTGGGGGTGAACGCGGCAAAATTTGCATAACTTTTTATCAGCGGGATGTTAGCGTGGAGCAATTACAAAAATTTGTTTCTCGTGTGATACTATCTTAATAGGGGGCCGGAGCCGGAGCCGTCACATTTGTGGGAGCTGGAGTTAAAGAAAAATATGGCGGCTCCGCAAGTCTGCCAACATATACCTCAGTATAAGTATACAAATACCAACATATACCTCAGTATAAGTATACATATACCAACATATACCTCAGTATAAGTATACAAATACCAACAGCTGAAGATACATCTTGACTTGATATACATCTTTATTTGCTATCATTCAATCCTAATGTGATTACAACAGTAGAAGTTTTCGAAGCTACATTTCATTAAAAATAAACAGTTCAGTTTTAGACTATAATCATGTAGTTGTATTGTTAACTGAAAAAGAAAATGTGAACATGTCATCCCTCAAAGTTACCCTTGAGATCAACTTCATTAGTCCTCTTTATGTCACGTGACAGCCATTGTTTACATTTATATCATAACTGTTGCATTTACTATTTCAAAAATTCATAATAATGTATTCATGCTAAGAAAAAAGTATCAATAAATATTTTTTTTAATAACTTCTATCAACTCAGAGCTATGATATATTTGCATTTAACTGTGATTCTCTGCACATCATTTTGTGTGTAGTGTGTGGTGTGCGTGTGTGTTTTATGTCAAGTTTAAATATATCAAGTAATTGTTTCTCTCTGTTAGATTTTGGGGGTTGGGCATGGCTTCCACTAAAGTGCTTGTGTAACAGCTATTGAGGGTGGCGTAGTGAGGGGGTAGGGGGTTCAAGGGGGAGGGCATCATGCCCCGCTCGCTACTCACAAAGGGGTGCCGAAAATTATATATTACATATAATATTTTATGGTTTTCGTATAGCGCTAAAAAAAAGGTATTGTGACCCCCAGGCGCTGGTTAAGCTCTCTACGTCATTGTATAGCCCAAAGGGGGGGGGGGAAGGGGGTAGGTATGGGCTGTATATACTACAGTGTCAGCCAACCCCGATAGAAAATATGGCGGGGTTTCATCATGTGTCAACAGATAAACATCTTCTAGCAGTCACTCCTGCACTGTCGGCGATGGTGGGGATGAAAATATAAATAAAAATCCGCCTCAGCTACGTAGCGTGAAAATTCTACAGCAGGGGGTCAGGCATTCTACAGCAGGGGGCCAGGCATTCTACGGCAGGGGGCCAGGCATTCTACAGCAGGGGGCCAGGCATTCTACAGCTGGGGGCCAGGCATCCTACAGCAGGGGGCAGACATTCTACAGCAGGGGGCCAGGCCAATAGCAGTGTGGCAGAAAAAGTTTTTTACTAAGTAGAGCAAACTAGCACAGGGGGCCACACAAAACGCAGTTGGGCCCGGCCTCCCAGGCTCCCACCCCCCTCACGCCATGGGCCTGACCCGCCTCATTGGAGGGTTACATTATCCAAGAAAGAAACCTCTCATCCTTTCATGTTTTTCTACTGTTTAAACAGTAGCGGCCTGCACGTCTTTCTAGTGTTTAAACAGTAGTGGGCCTACACGTCTTTCTAGTGTTTAAACAGTAGTGGGCCTACACATCTTTCTAGTGTTTAAACAGTAGCGGGCCTACACGTCTGTCTAGTGTTTGATAAAGAAAGATACAATTAAAATTTTATGGCAACCATTTGTTGTACTTGATTTGTTTGTTATTTGTCTGCAAAAAGTAAGTGTTTATCTATTATAGTTTCTAAGTTATAAGAGTTTGAATGTATATGAAATATGTTTATTAGGCGGCCATTTTGAATGGTTGTCATGGCAACCAATAAATTGACATGGTTAAAAAGTACTTTTTAACTTCCCCTAGCCCTGTAGTATTAATTATATCCTAAAAGATTTCCCTTATTTTTTTTTCTCTTATTCCCGCCTGGTGTCCCCCCTTAAACAGTATCGGCCTATACGTTTTTCTACTGTTTACACAGTAGCGGCCTACAATGTCTGTCTTCTGTTTAAACAGTAGCGGCCTAAACATGTCTGTCTACTGTTTAAACAGTAGCGGCCTAAACATGTCTGTCTACTGTTTAAACAGTAGCGGCCTAAACATGTCTGTCTACAGTTTAAACAGTAGCGGCCTAAACATGTCTGTCTACTGTTTAAACAGTAGCGGCCTAAACATGTCTGTCTACAGTTTAAACAGTAGCGGCCTAAACATGTATGTCTACTGTTTAAACAGTAGCGACCTAAACATTTCAGTCTACTGTTTAAACAGTAGCGGCCTAAACATGTCTGTCTACTGTTTAAACAGTAGCGGCCTAAACACGTTTTTCTACTGTTTTAACAGTAGCGGCCTACAATGTCTGTCTTATGTTTAAACAGTAGCGGCCTATACATGTCTTCCTACTGTTTGAACTGCCTCGTCCTGCCTCTCATTTTTTTAGTGATTTATTTGACTATTGTTTGTTTGTTGTCAATTATCCATCAAAAAGTTGAGGACAAGGCAGTAAAAGGAGTGAGAGAATCATAAAAACGCCAAGTTCATTATATGACATTTATGGCTCAAAAAACCTTCTTCATTTGTCGGCTACCGGACTGTGGTCATTAATACTGACCACAAGTTGACATAAATGAGGTATATTTTACCAACCAATAAGTTCGACCATTATCCCAACAAGTGAAAAACTTCACAGGAACCTCAGATAAGCGAAGACTAATTACGTCAGGACGTACGGCGGACAACTGCTTCGTCGTTATTTATCGGCTCCAGAGTTCAACGTGGGGTCAACAACATAAAGTAGGCGTAACCTTACGAACAAAACATCTCGACATTTATAATTCTGATCTCTTTTTTTTTTAACAGACATAGGCAAACTACGGTCTACGGGCCATCTTCTATCAAGCCCCGTAGCGTGAAAATTCTACAGCAGAGGCCAGGCATTCTACAGCAGAGGCCAGGCATTCTATAGCAGGGGCCAGGCCAATAGCAGGGCGAGCAGGAAATAAATGTTATTAAGTAGAGAAAACAAGCAGAGGGGGGGGGGGCAGACAAAACGCAGAGGGGGGCCCGGCTACGGGCCTGCTTCTATCGTTTACTTCAATGATGTTTACTATTAATTTATATGAACCCGTTCAAATGTTATGTCCATCTGCTATTGGTACTGTCTTCCAATCTAATTTGAGAAAAAAAATGTCTGGGTATTACATTTGTTTTTTTTTTTGTTCTATTTAGCAGATATGTTATTCAAACATGAACTAAATGAAGTTTAACGTGAACCAGTAAATTTGATCATTTTGGTTATGATACAACCCTACGCTCACTACGGCCATTTCTGTGTGGCCCCTGACCCAAATATGTTGCCCACCCCTGATGTATATGGAGAAAAATGTAATAAAATAATAGATCTATATAGCAGTACTATAACATTTGGATGGACACACACGAGGTCACTGAGGTCAACGGTCAGAGTGGCATTCTGATCTATTAACATCGTCAAAAAAAAACCCTCACTGAAAGAAAATAACAGAGCACGTGATTCTATTAGAGCCGCATTGAGTGGAACGTTGGTAAATGAAGATAACATAATAAGTGATGGCAAACTGAATAGACTAATTATTATTTTGAAAATTTTGTAACGGATAGGTGGCTGTGTGGTATTAAGCATGGCTCCTGATCGGAAGGTACTGTGTTCGAATCTCGATAAGTACATAAACGCTGTGAAACTTTTTTTATGTATTCACAAAATATATCGTAGTATGATTCATTCGTTCTTTAGTGTTCTAAAGAAAAATAAATTTAAACCAACAAGTAGCCTGAAATGTTATACAATAACACAGCAGTGCAATATGGCAAATAAAAAAAAAATCTGTCTTCTCGTCTTATTCTATTAGGCTACGTGCCCGCCAGTTCACACACGATTTCTACAGTTGGTTGTGTGGTCAGAGATGTGTCCAGTGTGTTATTTGTGTCCTGATGTGCTATTTGTGTTCACGATGTACAGTTATCTTAATGTATGTCAAACTTCAAACACTGACTCTCAGCCAAATCAGATGAGGAAAAGTAACATTACAAAACTAAACCTGCCCTATAGTAGGCACAGTGTCCAGTTTACAGCACACATTTCAACTGTCCAGCTGTGTGGTCAATGTTGTGTAGTGTATGTTCTAGTCTTTAAGAGTGTGCATTTTCTTGCATTTTTTTTTCTATCGGATTACAAATGTACAACTTAAATTGATTTGATACCGTTCGGGATGGCACACAGAACAAACAACTCTTAGGTAAGTGTGCAGTGTCTGCTTTCCTCTTCTATGTGTATACAACAACAATACATTTTATTTTGTATCGATTACAGTATATTTACGTCGTGCATATAAATAAATAAATCAATTTATCCGTTATCTGAAGTGGACAATTTTAACAAATGTTTATTGAGACAAACGAGCTTGTTTGAGATTTATTTTAGAAATTTAAACAAAAAGTTTTATGTTTTAACAATAAGGTCAGACTATCAGTTGAGTAGTTACAATGTCAGGCTATCCATTGGCTGTTCATTTTGCAACTTAAAAGTACGGGCGACTTTTAAAATCCTTTAAGATTCATTAATACCATATCATAATACAATTAGCATATTTGATATTTTACACAAACATAAACATATTTAAATAAAATCAGACAGTCAAGGCCAATAACCTCTTTAAAAAGTGAACCAAGTTCAGGTATACAGGAAATGAAATATTGGAAAGAGACTAAAGATCCAATTGTCCAAAAGTCTATTCTAAGTATTGTACAAGTTAAAACTCTGTGGGAATTAGCGTAATTTTTACAAATAACAAAAAAAAAAAAAACACCAAAAAGTTTTCTTTTTTATTATTTCTTGTAATTTTCGAATCTTTTCCTGTTACATTCACTACTTATAGTTGTCATAACTCTGTTATAATATTTGGTCAGTGCATGTTGTGAGTTTTTATTCAATATGAAAAGTGTGCAAGTGGTGGAGAAAATGAGGACTAGTAAAAATGCTGACCAGTGGTAAGGTAGTTAGAATAAGGGACATTGAGTGCTAGGACGGCTAATGATAAAGTCGTGTTGAACAATGTTGTGTGAATATAGAAGCTGGACATTTAGAGTGTGATATTAAGCTATTGAGATGTTATATAGAGGTATGTGTATTTAAGTGATATTATGGATTGTTAATATTGTAGATTTCTGTTATTTGTAGATCTGTATATTTAATATAATTCACTGTCGTGCCGTGGATTTATATATTAATAAATGAACCACAGCCAGCAAAAATTCTTGTCATTTATAAATGAAAGTGAAAGCTGAAAATATTTGAAGTTAATTTAAAATAATGTGCCCACAACTAGCTAGACACATTAGCCCTTGTCTACACTGTAAGTGATGGGGAGTATTTTTGTTTTTATTTAATATGAACATGGAAAGAAAAATATTTTGGTTTTATACATATCTTCAATGAGCAATAAATTCCCCCAACCCCTCTAGAATTTAAGTTTCTTCTAACAGGACTAACCTGTACATTCATGTTAAGATGTTTAAATTTGGTATTGACAACACTAAAAAATAGTCAACTTTTCATATGCAGTGTTTTCAAGTCAAAAACCTTTTGGATGTAAGTTAAAAAAGAAAACTGGTACTGAAACAAGGACAGCCCTTTAAAAAAATATTATATAATAATTAAAATTACCAGCAAGAAAAAAGAATAACCCACAAAAATTCCAGCAATGGTGCCAATAGCAATCACATTCAACTGGTGCAAGAAATCCAATGACCATCAAACATTAACATAAATATTTTATGGTAAATCATTTCTGTTTTCATTTAAGTGATATTAAACAGGACTGATAGCCAGCCTTCCATTAGCAATGATACTGGGCATTCCGATTGAAGAAACAATATATTATAAAGGATATTAGCCAGTCTGAAGAAAACCTCACACTCCATAGATCTATGAAATGGTGCCAATGACCACAACATTCAACTGGAATAAGAAATTTAAAGACCATCCTACATTAACAGAAATAGTTTACGGTGAAGCATTTTATTCATTTTAACAAAAAAAGTATTTAGTTATATTAAGTGTGAATGTTAGCCAGCCTACCATTAATTTTAAACATTTTCTCTGCCAGATTTGCACAAATAATGGTCTGATGACAGATGCAGTTGGTGTTTGATTATAGCACCTGGTTATAACTTGTCTGGGCACACTCACTAGAACTTGGCTAAATTGTAAGGGAGTATTTTTTTATTCAAAATAAACATGGTAAGTAACCCCATTTTTTATATTTTCAATAAATAATATTTTTCTCTCTCTCCCATCCCCCATTAGATTTAAAGTTTCTACTAAAATGACTAACCCTTGCATTTATGTCAATATTTTTAAATTTTGTTTTGGCAACTTTGAAAAATTAAATATTTCCTCTGCAGAATTTTCAAGCCAAAAACAATTTGGATGGGTGTAATGAAACTGGCCATTCCTATTGAAGAAACAATATATTATAAAGGATATTAGCCAGCCTGAAGAAAAACTCACACTCCATAGATCCATGAAATGGTGCAAATAACCACTACATTCAACTGGTACAAGAAATCTAAAGACCAACCTACATTAACAGAATTAGTCTACGGTGAAGCATTTTTTTTCATTTTAACAAAAAATTCATTTAGTTATATTAAGTGTGAATGTTAGCCAGCCTACCATTAATTTTATACATTTTCTCTGCCAGATTTGCACAAAAAATTGTCTGATGACAGATGCAGTTGGTGTTTGATTATAGCACCTGGTTATAACTTGTCTGGGCACACTCAATAGAACTTGGCTAAATTGTAAGGGAGTATTTTTTTTATTCAAAATAAACATGGTAAGTTACCCCATTTTTACATTTTCAATAAATAATATTTTTCTCTCTCTCCCATCCCCCATTAGATTTAAAGTTTCTACTAAAACGACTAACCCTTGCATTTATGTCAATATGTTTAAATTTTGTTCTGGCAACTTTAAAAAAATTAAATATTTCCTCTGCAGAATTTTCAAGCCAAAAACAATTTGGATGGGTGTAATGAAACTGGGCATTTCTATTGAAGAAACAATATATTATAAAGGATATTAGCCAGCCTGAAGAAAAACTCACACTCCATAGATCCATGAAATGGTGCCAATGACCACAACATTCAACTGGTACAAGAAATCTAAAGACCAACCTACATTAACAGAATTAGTCTACGGTGAAGCATTTTTTTTCATTTTAACAAAAAATTCATTTAGTTATATTAAGTGTGAATGTTAGCCAGCCTACCATTAATTTTATACATTTTCTCTGCCAGATTTGCACAAAAAACTGTCTGATGACAGATGCAGTTGGTGTTTGATTATAGCACCTGGTTATAACTTGTCTGGGCACACTCACTAGAACTTGGCTAAATTGTAAGGGAGTATTTTTTTTATTCAAAATAAACATGGTAAGTTACCCCATTTTTACATTTTCAATAAATAATATTTTTCTCTCTCTCCCATCCCCCATTAGATTTAAAGTTTCTACTAAAACGACTAACCCTTGCATTTATGTCAATATGTTTAAATTTTGTTCTGGCAACTTTAAAAAAATTAAATATTTCCTCTGCAGAATTTTCAAGCCAAAAGCAATTTGGATGGGTGTAATGAAATTGGTACTGAAACTGGGCATTTCTATTGAAGAAACAATATATTATAAAGGATATTAGCCAGCCTGAAGAAAACCTCACACTCCATAGATCCATGAAATGGTGCCAATGACCACTACATTCAACTGGTACAAGAAATCTAAAGACCAACCTACATTAACAGAATTAGTCTACGGTGAAGCATTTTTTTTCATTTTAACAAAAAATTCATTTAGTTATATTAAGTGTGAATGTTAGCCAGCCTACCATTAATTTTATACATTTTCTCTGCCAGATTTGCACAAAAAACTGTCTGATGACAGATGCAGTTGGTGTTTGATTATAGCACCTGGTTATAACTTTTCTGGGCACACTCACTAGAACTTGGCTAAATTGTAAGGGAGTATTTTATTTTATTCAAAATAAACATGGTAAGTAACCCCATTTTTATATTTTCAATAAATAATATTTTTCTCTCTCTCCCATCCCCCATTAGATTTAAAGTTTCTACTAAAACGACTAACCCTTGCATTTATGTCAATATGTTTAAATTTTGTTCTGGCAACTTTAAAAAAATTAAATATTTCCTCTGCAGAATTTTCAAGCCAAAAGCAATTTGGATGGGTGTAATGAAATTGGCACTGAAACTGGGCATTTCTATTGAAGAAACAATTTATTATAAAGGATATTAACCAGCCTGAAGAAAACCTCACGCTCCATAGATCCATGAAATGGTGCCAATGACCACAACATTAAACTGGTACAAGAAATTTAAAGACCATCCTACATTAACAGAATAAGTCTACGGTGAAGCATTTTTTTTCATTTTAACAAAAAATTCATTTAGTTATATTAAATGTGAATGTTAGCCAGCCTACCTTTAATTTTTTACATTTTCTCTGCCAGATTTGCACAAAAAATGGTCTGATGACAGATGCAGTTGGTATTTGATTATAGCACCTGGTTATAACTTGTCTGGGCACACTCACTAGAACTTGGCTAAATTGTAAGGGAGTATTTTATTTTATTCAAAATAAACATGGTAAGTTACCCCATTTTTATATTTTCAATAAATAATATTTTTCTCTCTCTCCCATCCCCCATTAGATTTAAAGTTTCTACTAAAACGACTAACCCTTGCATTTATGTCAATATTTTTAAATTTTGTTTTGGCAACTTTGAAAAATTAAATATTTCCTCTGCAGAATTTTCAAGCCAAAAACAATTTGGATGGGTGTAATGAAACTGGGCATTCCTATTGAAGAAACAATATATTATAAAGGATATTAGCCAGCCTGAAGAAAACCTCACACTCCATAGATCCATGAAATGGTGCCAATGACCACTACATTCAACTGGTACAAGAAATCTAAAGACCAACCTACATTAACAGAATTAGTCTACGGTGAAGCATTTTTTTTCATTTTAACAAAAAATTCATTTAGTTATATTAAGTGTGAATGTTAGCCAGCCTACCATTAATTTTATACATTTTCTCTGCCAGATTTGCACAAAAAATTGTCTGATGACAGATGCAGTTGGTGTTTGATTATAGCTCCTGGTTATAACTTGTCTGGGCACACTCACTAGAACTTGGCTAAATTGTAAGGGAGTATTTTTTTTATTCAAAATAAACATGGTAAGTAACCCCATTTTTTATATTTTCAATAAATAATATTTTTCTCTTTCTCCCATCCCCAATTAGATTTAAAGTTTCTACTAAAACGACTAACCCTTGCATTTATGTCAATATGTTTAAATTTTGTTCTGGCAACTTAAAAAAATTAAATATTTCCTCTGCAGAATTTTTGAAGCCAAAAACAATTTGGATGGGTGTAATGAAACTGGGCATTCCTATTGAAGAAACAATATATTATAAAGGATATTAGCCAGCCTGAAGAAAACCTCACACTCCATAGATCCATGAAATGGTGCCAATGACCACAACATTCAACTGGTACAAGAAATTTAAAGAACATCCTACATTAACAGAATTAGTCTACGGTGAAGCATTTTTTTTCATTTTAACAAAAAATTCATTTAGTTATATTAAGTGTGAATGTTAGCCAGCCTACCATTAATTTTATACATTTTCTCTGCCAGATTTGCACAAAAAATGGTCTGATGACAGATGCAGTTGGTATTTGATTATAGCACCTGGTTATAACTTGTCTGGGCACACTCACTAGAACTTGGCTAAATTGTAAGGGAGTATTTTATTTTATTCAAAATAAACATGGTAAGTTACCCCATTTTTATATTTTCAATAAATAATATTTTCTCTCTCTCCCATCCCCCATTAGATTTAAAGTTTCTACTAAAACGACTAACCCTTGCATTTATGTCAATATTTTTAAATTTTGTTTTGGCAACTTTGAAAAATTAAATATTTCCTCTGCAGAATTTTCAAGCCAAAAACAATTTGGATGGGTGTAATGAAACTGGGCATTCCTATTGAAGAAACAATATATTATAAAGGATATTAGCCAGCCTGAAGAAAACCTCACACTCCATAGATCCATGAAATGGTGCCAATGACCACTACATTCAACTGGTACAAGAAATCTAAAGACCAACCTACATTAACAGAATTAGTCTACGGTGAAGCATTTTTTTCAATTTAACAAAAAATTCATTTAGTTATATTAAGTGTGAATGTTAGCCAGCCTACCATTAATTTTATACATTTTCTCTGCCAGATTTGCACAAAAAATTGTCTGATGACAGATGCAGTTGGTGTTTGATTATAGCTCCTGGTTATAACTTGTCTGGGCACACTCACTAGAACTTGGCTAAATTGTAAGGGAGTATTTTTTTTATTCAAAATAAACATGGTAAGTAACCCCATTTTTTATATTTTCAATAAATAATATTTTTCTCTTTCTCCCATCCCCAATTAGATTTAAAGTTTCTACTAAAACGACTAACCCTTGCATTTATGTCAATATGTTTAAATTTTGTTCTGGCAACTTAAAAAAATTAAATATTTCCTCTGCAGAATTTTTGAAGCCAAAAACAATTTGGATGGGTGTAATGAAACTGGGCATTCCTATTGAAGAAACAATATATTATAAAGGATATTAGCCAGCCTGAAGAAAACCTCACACTCCATAGATCCATGAAATGGTGCCAATGACCACAACATTCAACTGGTACAAGAAATTTAAAGAACATCCTACATTAACAGAATTAGTCTACGGTGAAGCATTTTTTTTTCATTTTAACAAAAAATTCATTTAGTTATATTAAATGTGAATGTTAGCCAGCCTACCTTTAATTTTATACATTTTCTCTGCCAGATTTGCACAAAAAATGGTCTGATGACAGATGCAGTTGGTATTTGATTATAGCACCTGGTTATAACTTGTCTGGGCACACTCACTAGAACTTGGCTAAATTGTAAGGGAGTATTTTATTTTATTCAAAATAAACATGGTAAGTTACCCCATTTTTATATTTTCAATAAATAATATTTTTCTCTCTCTCCCATCCCCCATTAGATTTAAAGTTTCTACTAAAACGACTAACCCTTGCATTTATGTCAATATTTTTAAATTTTGTTTTGGCAACTTTGAAAAATTAAATATTTCCTCTGCAGAATTTTCAAGCCAAAAACAATTTGGATGGGTGTAATGAAACTGGGCATTCCTATTGAAGAAACAATATATTATAAAGGATATTAGCCAGCCTGAAGAAAACCTCACACTCCATAGATCCATGAAATGGTGCCAATGACCACTACATTCAACTGGTACAAGAAATCTAAAGACCAACCTACATTAACAGAATTAGTCTATGGTGAAGCATTTTTTTTCATTTTAACAAAAAATTCATTTAGTTATATTAAGTGTGAATGTTAGCCAGCCTACCATTAATTTTATACATTTTCTCTGCCAGATTTGCACAAAAAATTGTCTGATGACAGATGCAGTTGGTGTTTGATTATAGCACCTGGTTATAACTTGTCTGGGCACACTCACTAGAACTTGGCTAAATTGTAAGGGAGTATTTTTTTTATTCAAAATAAACATGGTAAGTAACCCCATTTTTTATATTTTCAATAAATAATATTTTTCTCTTTCTCCCATCCCCCATTAGATTTAAAGTTTCTACTAAAACGACTAACCCTTGCATTTATGTCAATATGTTTAAATTTTGTTCTGGCAACTTTAAAAAAATTAAATATTTCCTCTGCAGAATTTTCAAGCCAAAAGCAATTTGGATGGGTGTAATGAAATTGGCACTGAAACTGGGCATTTCTATTGAAGAAACAATTTATTATAAAGGATATTAACCAGCCTGAAGAAAACCTCACGCTCCATAGATCCATGAAATGGTGCCAATGACCACAACATTAAACTGGTACAAGAAATTTAAAGACCATCCTACATTAACAGAATAAGTCTACGGTGAAGCATTTTTTTTCATTTTA
This sequence comes from Bulinus truncatus, assembly GCA_021962125.1. Lineage (NCBI taxonomy): Eukaryota > Metazoa > Mollusca > Gastropoda > Planorbidae > Bulinus > Bulinus truncatus. The sequence continues at coordinate 301,576 of JAGDYQ010000241.1, forward strand.
ACAAAAAATTCATTTAGTTATATTAAATGTGAATGTTAGCCAGCCTACCTTTAATTTTATACATTTTCTCTGCCAGATTTGCACAAAAAATGGTCTGATGACAGATGCAGTTGGTATTTGATTATAGCACCTGGTTATAACTTGTCTGGGCACACTCACTAGAACTTGGCTAAATTGTAAGGGAGTATTTTATTTTATTCAAAATAAACATGGTAAGTTACCCCATTTTTATATTTTCAATAAATAATATTTTTCTCTCTCTCCCATCCCCCATTAGATTTAAAGTTTCTACTAAAACGACTAACCCTTGCATTTATGTCAATATTTTTAAATTTTGTTTTGGCAACTTTGAAAAATTAAATATTTCCTCTGCAGAATTTTCAAGCCAAAAACAATTTGGATGGGTGTAATGAAACTGGACATTCCTGATGAAGAAACAATATATTATAAAGGATATTAGCCAGTCTAAAGAAAATCTCACACTCCATAGAACCATGAAATATTGCCAATGACCACAACATTCAACTGGTACAAGAAATTTAAAGACCATCCTACATTAACAGAAATAGTTTACGGTGAATCATTTCTTTCATTTTAACAAAAAATTCATTTAGTTATATTAAGTGTGAATGTTAGCCAGCCTACCATTAATTTTAATCATTTTCTCTTCCAGATTTGCACAAATAATGGTCTGATGACAGATGCAGTGTGTGTTTGATCATAGCTCCTGGTTATAACTTGTCTGGGCAGACTCGCTTGACTTTGGCTAAATTGTAAGGAAAAGGGAGTATTTTTTTATTCAATATAAACTTGGTAAGTAACCCATTTATTTTTACAAATATTTTCAATAAGTAATATTTCTCTCTCTCTCTCCCCCCTAGAATTTAATTTTCTCCTAAAACGAATAACACTTGCGTATATGTTATTGTTTTTTTTATTTTTTACTGGCAACTCTGAAAAATTTAATATTTACTGTGCAGAATCTTGAAACCAAAAATAATTTGGATGTGTGTACTGAAACTGGGACTTCCTTTTGAAGAAACAATACATTATAATGGATTTTAGCCAGCTGGAAGAATAATTTACACTCCACCAATCCCAGCAATGGTGCCAATGACCACAACATTCAACTGGTACTTGGTAAGTGACCCATTTTGGTTATACAAATATTTTTAATAAATAATACATATCTTCACCACCCCATTAGAATTTTACTTTCTTCTAACACAACAAACCCTTGCATATTATAATTTTTAAATTTGGTAATGACAGTCTTAAAAAATAATTATTCCCTCTGCAGAATTTTCAAGTTAAACACCTATTGGATGGGAGTTTAAAAAGATAACAGTCTGCTGGCTATGATGAAGGGAGGGGAATTCCAATTTATACAGGTTAATAATCACTTTTTTTACAAATATTTTAAATAGTCTGTCTTATATACTTAATTTTTTAATAAAACTACTTCTGATTCATAAAATACTTTTTTGCCTTCTTGGCAGATTTCAAACACCAGCCATCTCCTCTTGAGTGGAATATGATTGTTATGGAACAACTTGGACCATAAACCCTATTTTACCAAATTTTTTGAGTTGATTTCAATAAACTGTGCCACATTAGTAAATGAGTCTTAGTTTTTTTTTATATTTTAGTTAAATTAATGTACATTACTCTGTTGTTTTCTTATTGTTGAAACTTTATTTTATCAAAATTAATAACTGACTTGATGTTAAAAAAACATGATTAAAAATCCTTGGAAATTCAACTTTTATATTTTTGGTTAAACAAAAACAGATTAACTATATTATCAATCACTTATGAATAGAATAAAGAACTATATAAATACATTTTATAAGTTTAGCTAACATCTAACTTTCTGTTTATGTATGTCTTTTTGTATGTTCATGTTATACATGATGACTTTATTAAATTTCTTATATAGATTGTGGTACTAAAAATAGACCACTGCCATTAACAAAAGTATAGGTTGTGTTTATCAATATCAAGAGATCAGTGAATTAAACAATAAATAATCAAACGACATACTAAAATATTTTGTTTACCATCTTCTTTATAGAATGGATGAATTTTATACATTGGACTGAGGTTTAAAGCAATAACACTGTCCACACAAAATACCACAATTCAGTCAGCCCCATCATTTAAACAGAAACAATATAAGAAAAATGCACTTTGCATAATTTTATTCTTATAAAGTGGCATAAAAAAAAACATTTTATTTATCCTAACAAGCACCATCTTTCTGATAGTTTTTGGATATAAGCATAAAAAAGTATTTTAAGTGTTATGTGGCAATCCATAAACCTGCACAAGCAATTTATTTAATTTTTTTTTTGTTTAGGAGTATTTGTTGTGAGTCTTAGAATATAATAATTTATTTTCTTTTACATTCATACAAAAAATGTAATTTTAAAAAGTGATTTAAAAAAAAAAATTATTATAAAGCTCTATTTATGAAACTTTCATATATTATCAAAATAATTTTCTTGTTGAGAAGAATAAAATTATAAGTAATTTAGATATAGAAATAAATTATAATAAACGAAAAAAAACAGTTCACTTAGAATCAACTAAATAAAAGTTTTGTTATAAATAACATTCACTTTAATCAATAAGATTTAAAAACAAATTTTTTATATTGAGACTACAGATCATTATAATTGGTTCCCTGGCAGTTAATTTCAATTTGAAATGTGCGTCAACATCCAAAATCCTGTTCCTTTTTTTACTTATTGTCTGCAAACGTTAATAAAAGCAACTTCACATACAGTGTGAAGTTAGTAAAGACAAAGATTTATTTAAAGACTTTCACTGTTAACCTTGATACACATGAATACACAAAGTGAATTTGCCAATAGAAGTTTATGTCTATCTTTTGCCATCAAGTTAGCTGCGAACATTGTTATGAAAGAGAAGCTGAGCATGACTGCTGCTCATTCTTTAACACAATAGTGACAATTGTCGTGCATTCAAGGGACAACAGTCTGTAGTGTTTTCACGCTTTCCATCCTTCCTGTTTCCAAAGCCTCTTTGTGTATACAGCAATGTGTGGATATGAAATTATGGGACACATTCTGAATTCTTACAACGAGCCTTTTAGTAATACCGACTTATACTTTTTGCTCCATCAGAACTTGTTCCAACACATCTACCCCCTTGTTCTCTTGTATAATTAAGTACATAATAAGGACAAATTCTGCAACTGTAAGACAGACTATATGCTGGCAAAATATAAAAAGCCTTTAGGCTGAGATCGAAGCGGTCGGATAAAATAATGTTGGCCGAAAGGCTGGTATAAGATTACCAGCCATTTGGACAATTTGGTAGAAGTGGAGGGTGTTTACTCACTTCGCCACTCTAATGGCAGGGCAAGAACACCTCGCCTTTCTGGCAGTTTGGTAGGGGGGACTCAAACACCATACCTGAGTGGTAGCATTTTTACCATGCGAAGTTGACATGTATGGGGGGAAAAAGCATTTAATTGACCGTTTCGTATCTAAGAAACGTCGTAAAATTGACATATTTCACAATAGCAGCTGATTCGTACATTACTGTAAATTTACAAATAAAAGTATTTCTAGAATTGTATATCGTTATCTGTCTCAAATTGGGTGTGAGTGAGCCGCCAATTGTGTGTGTGTGTCATCAAAATGGGTGTGTGTCCCAATTGTTTGTGTGTGTGTGTGTCAACAATTGCCTGGTTGAGCGTAAAATCTCATTTGTCCATGGATTGTACCAGGACGAGAGAGAACGAGAAGACGTGGGTGGAGGGAGACTAGATCGAGACCACGGGTCAATTGCGTGGGAATTTGTTGAGTAAAAGACGGCAGCGAAGCGAGACGAGCTTTTAAAAGTTGAATGGTCAGCGTCCCACGTGGGGACTGGATGTTTTTGTTTAGTCGATAACTATAGGCTGCTTTACGATGGTTGCTATTTTATTCGCAGGGTTTTACGGTAGCCATAAACGCTAGCCGTCCTCTTCAGAACGACAGCCAGTATGCTTCTTTCGTATTAATTCTGTTTAATCGGAAATAATTTCGATGATTATTTTTTTTTTGTTTCTTGATTATTCATACACAAAGACAGCCGGTGTTGCACAAACATACTTCTAGGCCAGTGGTCGGCAAAGTGCGGCTCCAGAGCCGCATGTGACTCTTTGGCTCATTAAGTGTGGCTCTGGCATTTACTTTTATTTAGTGTAATACTTATTTAGTGTAATAAAAGTTTATTAAACAAGCAGATTCGGTTCGCAATTCTTTTTTTTAAATCGTTGTAATGAACAAATTTGGCTCCTTGGCTGATACGTTTGCCGACAACTGTCCTAGGCTATGACCAGTCTAACGAATTATTAACTAATTCTCTCTTAATAATAATATTGTATTTGTAGTTTCTGAATCCATCTGCCTAAGTGTCCCCGTTCGAGTTAAACACCTATTCAGTCTTGTGTATAATCAGATATTTATGTTTCCAAATAGATGATTTACAATATTTCGTTGTGATTACGTAGTTTATGTTTTATTTACACATTTTTTCAGTTATTTAATATTTTATAAATACATAAAAAATGTAAAAAATAAGACTAATCTGAGTAAATATTCAGAGAATCGAAATATAAATAAATAATGATTTAGTCTTTTTTCTTTCATTTTCTTTTATATTTATTTACAAGTGGGTCACAGAAGCAGCTGTTATAATGGTAGGTCACCAACTATAAGATTATGAGACCACTTGGCCTGAGCAACATAAACTTCCTTCACTTTAAATGTAATCATACATTGACAATGTAATCACTATTGGGATATATCTTTGTGGTGTCCTTTCAAACTCATTTTAGACAGGCCTACATGGGACATGACTGAATGACACCGATAGTACTCCAACCCTATACCCGTACCATGTCAATCTGGCTTATAGCCCAATTCAATTACATAATAAAATAGCAGTGCAAAGTAAGTAATTTTTAAATGTAAGTTAATTAAAGATTTATCGAATAGTTTAATATCATAAAAAACTAATTAATGTATTTTATATCAGTTGATTATCAATCAATTAGTTCTATAACAGTTAAAGACTTATCTAGTGCTGAAATGAGAATTGAAAAAAAAAAGAACCACTTATCACAATCACTGAACTGAGAAAGACAAGCAGGTGAAGCTCTCTTAGTGACAGATAGTGAAGTACCTTTATGCTAAATTGTGAAATAATCTTTCTGGCATATTGAGGAACAGTCTTTCTGCCAGATTGTGGAGCTGTCTTTCTGCCAGATTGTGGAGCTGTCTTTCTGCCAGATTGTGAAGCTGATTTTCTGTCAGATTGTGGGGCAGTCTTTCTGCCAGATTGTGGAGCTGTCTTTCTGCCAGATTGTGGAGCTAACTTTCTGCCAGTTTGTGAAGCTGACTTTCTGTCAGATTGTGAAGCTGACTTTCTGTCAGATTGTGGAGCTGTCTTTCTGCCAGATTGTGGAGCTGTCTTTCTGCCAGATTGTGGAGCTAACTTTCTGCCAGATTGTGAAGCTGACTTTCTGTCAGGTTTTGGAGCTAACTTTCTGCCAGTTTGTGGAGCTGTCTTTCTGCCAGATTATGGGGCAGTCTTTCTGCAAGATTGTAAGGCAGTCTTTCTGCCAGATTGTGGAGCTAACTTTCTGCCAGTTTGTGAAGCTGACTTTCTGTCAGATTGTGAAGCTGACTTTCTGTCAGATTGTGGAGCTGTCTTTCTGCCAGATTGTGGAGCTGTCTTTCTGCCAGATTGTGGAGCTAACTTTCTGCCAGATTGTGAAGCTGACTTTCTGTCAGGTTTTGGAGCTAACTTTCTGCCAGTTTGTGGAGCTGTCTTTCTGCCAGATTATGGGGCAGTCTTTCTGCAAGATTGTAAGGCAGTCTTTCTGCCAGATTGTGGAGCTAACTTTCTGCCAGTTTGTGAAGCTGACTTTCTGTCAGATTGTGAAGCTGACTTTCTGTCAGATTGTGGAGCTGTCTTTCTGCCAGATTGTGGAGCTGTCTTTCTGCCAGATTGTGGAGCTAACTTTCTGCCAGATTGTGAAGCTGACTTTCTGTCAGGTTTTGGAGCTAACTTTCTGCCAGTTTGTGGAGCTGACTTTCTGCCAGATTGTGGAGCTGTCTTTCTGCCAGATTATGGGGCAGTCTTTCTGCAAGATTGTAAGGCAGTCTTTCTGCCAGATTGTGGAGCTAACTTTCTGCCAGTTTGTGAAGCTGACTTTCTGCCAGATTGTGGGGCAGTCTTTCTGCCAGATTGTGGGGCAGTCTATCTGCCAAATTGTGAACCGGTCTTTCTGCCAGATTATGAACCGGTCTTTCTGCCAGATTGTGAACCGGTCTTTCTGCCAGATTGTGGGGCAGTCTTTCTTCTAGATTGTGGGTCAGTCTTTCTGCCAGATTGTAAACCAGTCTTTCTGCCAGATTGTGAACCAGTCTTTTTGCCAAGATGTTGGGCCATTTTTCTGCCAGATTGTGGAACTGTCTTTTTGCCAAATTGTGGGACAGTCTTTCTGCCAGATTGTGAACCAGTCTTTTTGCCAGATTGTGAAACAGTCTTTCTGCCAGATTGTGGGGGCCGTCCTTCTGCTACATTTATTTTTCGTTTTCGATGCCAGACGGTTAAATTATCTTCGCCATTATTGTATTCTTCCCCACTATCATCACTGTGTTCATCATCTTCTCCTGTCTCAATGTTGTCTTCCACATCTTTTCATGTCTCAATTTTATCTTGCTCAACCTCCACTACCTCCATGTTGTCTTCCCCAACCTCCAATGCCTTTCAGTTGTTTGACATACAAGTAGTGAGCGAAAGGAACAAAGCAAGTGTAACCGTCTTGCCTCCTAAATTTATTCTTCGCTGCCAGTCGTCTACACAACCTTCACCCCCACTGTTATCTTCATCACCCCCCACTGTCATTCTCCTCCCTCCTCTGTATCTCCGCTGCCTGCCCCACCCTTCCCCATATCAACATTAATCTCAACACCATCCTCTGACTCTCGGTAGTCTGCATCTTTGTCTCCCAGCTGTCCTCCAAGCTCTCATCTGCCTGACAGTTAACTTTCTCAAGCATCATCATATATAATAATACTCATATCCAGTGTGCGTTAAATCGAAAGTAAAGAATTAATACAACAGTATTCCAGTTTAAAATTCAACCATGAAAAAAATTGGATCTGCCGGAAACCAAAAAATAACCTAGCCTACTTATCAAGCCTAAGGAGATATAACTCTATGCAAAGGTTTTGCTGGGTACAGCTAGCTTTTCTATAATTCTCTTGATTGACCGGTTGCTCCGAATTGGGCCCCGCGACTGGCAGAGGTCCCGCAATGTACATGATCTAAATAATAGTTATAGTTCTTATTGTACAAAAATAGAAGACGGGCCTCGCAAGCATACAATAAATTGGGCCTCGCATTTCGTAAGACTGGCCATGGGTGTTTGGTGAGTGAGATTGTGCTTATGTATGTGCCTGTGTGTGTGTGTGTAAGTGTGTGTAGGTGTGTATGTGAAAGTGTGTGTAGGTGTGTGTGTTTGCGAGAGAGACCATTAGTAATTGAATTTCGTATCAGCCTGAATCAATGCATTATCACTAAAACAGCCATGAAATATTGACATTAATGATGGGAAAGAGTTGAACGCGTTGTAGACTGTTCGTTAACCCAAACTACATTCTTTGGCATACTGTCTAATCGTGATTCTCACACTGTTATGATTTCGACCCACAAGCACAACGCTTAGCCAAACTTTTTTTCCCAGCGTTAAGTTGGGTAACCATTTGAAGCTCGCTAGCTGAGGTTCGAACCCAGGACCCTACCGGTTGACAGTAAAGAGCTGAACAGCGCACGACTAACCGTACACTCACACAAACAAAGTATATTTTTTTTGTTTATCCGACTCACGATTAAAGAGAGAGAGAGAGAGAGAGAGAAAGAGAGAGAGAGAGATAGAGAGAGAGAAAGAGAGAGAGAGAGAGAGAGCTTCATTCAACCCCCCTCTTTTTCTTTGAAGATTTATTTACTTTGAGTTTTGTAAATAAAGAGAGATATAGCTTCGCGTATACAGCTTCTCGAAAATTTAGTGTAATGTGTTAATTTTGTCAAGACCCAAGTGAAATTCGTCTGCAACCAACCAGTGGGGTGGTTGAGTTAGCGACCCCACAATTTAAGAATCATTGCAGAAGGTAACTTTCTCAGTAGACTATAGCCACTCAGGTCAACACACACCCCCATCCCCCCCCCCCCACTAAAAAGAAATATTTTTATTAAATTCCATTTACGAATTACCATAATCACTTACTAGCGTGCGGCCCCCTTAGCCATTTAGACACACAATCTCCTAGAGCCCCCTGGTCTAGGGCCTCTGGACGATCATAAGAAAGCCGTATCACTATGTACCCTAATTTACAACTTGAGTTACATCCACGAGTCAACAATCGATCCGTCCAGCAATGAAAAGTAAAAAACGCAATACGTATTGTTGTTTTTATTATTATTATTTTTTTCATTGCCACTGTGAACTTTGGTCCCAATTCATGTAGCCACAATATATGCAGGTGTTTAGAGTAGATTGGAAAATTTCACTGACACAACAATAGGTTAAAATTTAACTGTCGGAAAGTGACGCCAGTCTAGTTGCATATGTTTAGTTTTCAGCAGTAGAAAATAGTTTTAAAGTTCGATTCGGTATAGTGGGTAGGCCTATATGTGTAATATTTCAAATTCACGTATGTAATTTTATATGAAATTCACCTAAATAATATAAATAGGGTAATACATTGCTTCTACTTTTACAAAATATATCTTTGGTAACGAGTCTTTTCCCTTGATCTGTGTTGTCCTAACGGATCTTTATTAATGTTCGCATTAAATAAAGTGTTGCATTGGTTATAGCGTGTTTAATGTACCAGCGGGTGTGAAAACATAATGTATAGTTTTTGATGTTTTGTTTCCTTAGAGTGTTAAATCCGTTTTTTTTTCTTCTTTTTTTTTTTGTTTGTGTTTTGGTATAATTTTTTTATTATGTATACAATTCCATACGATTTCTCATCGAAATGTTCAATATACAGTCGAATGCTTATAATTGTTGTCATTTGAATTTCTATCTTTTTAGAAATTTAACTAAATGTATTATTTATTTTTCTTTTGACAAACAATGTACGATTAGAAACAATTCGTCTTTTGAATTAGATTTATTGGTTCATTAAACTTGTATGTTTCGATCTTTTCACACTTTATCATTGATCCTTAGATCTAAAATCACAGACGCACTGGCACATATCGTCTGCCTAGGGTACTTACGGCAAAAAAGGGCCCATTTAAGGGTCATCTCTAGAAAATGTGATGCTTAAAAATAAATCAACAATTATCTTGGCGCCACAAAACATATTTTGATGTCCCCCCCCATTTTTTTAGGGCTCTAATCACATATGGATCTAATCACATAGGGCTCTAATCACATATGGATCTAATAACATAGGTCTCTAATTATATATGGATCTAATCACATATGGCTTTAATCACATATGGATCTAATCACATATGGCTCTAATCACATATGGATCTAATCACATAGGGCTCTAATCACATAGGTCTCTAATTACATAGGGCTCTAATCACATAGGGCTCTAATCACATATGGATCTAATCACATATGGCTTTAATCACATATGGATCTAATCACATATGACTCTAACCACATAAGAACGGTTAAGATAATGTACCAATAAAATAAATCCTTTATCATTATTTCAACGTTATAAATTGTGATTTACTTGAAGTCATCATGTTTATATGAGTTCAATATACATATTGTTACTGAATGCTATATCTAATCGATTTGCTAGAGTAATATCTGTTCTAAAACAAATTTATGAGTTGTGAGAAATTAAACTTTATGAAAAATTTGGCAAACACAAAAAATGGAATATTTTTACTAAAGTTTAGCGATTTTCTATTCCAGAACAATTACCCGACTAGTTCGTTATTAATACAACGAAATCTTTAATACATGATATATAAACAATGAAACAGTCCACAAGCTTTACTGAACAAGTCCCATTTCATCACAAAAGAGACTTCCTTTTCACTAGCAAGAACATCTTTACTGATTCCTCCCTTTGAAACTCTCGCCCTAACTCATCAAATTGATCCACATTTTGAAACTCCCTTGGAAGATAAAAAATGTTCACACATCGGACTTATCGCCCTCACAACCCTCCCCACAGTCATGTGATCCTCGAGCAATCACTAACTCGCTCTACAGTCTGACCCGTCACCAAATCATGTTTGACCTTTCCAATACCACAGGTCACACTAACCTGCACATTAACATTCAACCAAAGGGGAATAATACAAATGGCAAATTAAGGGGTGATAACTAGGGAAAGGATATCGAAACGCATTGAACTAAAATTGATTCAAAAGAAATACATGTCTAAGTTTTCATCGGTTGAGGCCTCGTCGTGGTTTTATTTGATGAAGACTGGGGCCAGATTTCTGTTGCATGACATTCTCATGTCCACTGTTTTTAGAATTGACTTTAAAGCGTATATATATATATATATATATATATATATATATATATATATATATATATATATATATATATATAATAATAGCGATTTGGGCGCTGCGTTAAATCAAAAGTAAAGAATTAATACAACAGTATTCCAGTTTAAAATACAATCATGAAAAAATAAATCGGATCTGCCCGAAACCAACAAATAGCCTCGCCTGCCGATCAAGCCTAAGGGGATATAACTCTATGCAAATGTTTCGCAGGGTACAGCTAGTATATATATATATATATATATATTTGTATCCTATTTCTATTCTATGAACGTTGGATATTACTTCACTGGAGTTAACTTCGTGATTCGTGTTGTCTGAAGTATTACATCTATATATATATATATATAGAGAGAGAGAGAGAGAGAGAGAAAGAGACAAAGAGAGACAGAGAGCTTATGGGATTATGCAGGAGTCTATGAGAACATGCTTGAGCTTATAGGAACAAATTATGTACTACCGCTGTATAATCGACAGTTGACTTTTCACTTTTTCATTATTTTGTTCCGTTAAAAACAGCCAAACTTATTAATAACATTTTTATTACTGTAGCTACAATGAATGATGAGAAAGAACCCAGAGAACTGAATGAGAAACAATCCGTTAACTTGTCCGAGTCGACTCTGGGACAGACAGACATACCTTCGGTTGGTGACAGAAGAGAACGTATTTTAAAAGCTTTCGACAAGTACGCTTCAAGCTCTTCACTGCATGGAGTCGGATTTATACACAGCTCCCGGCATGTTAGGTCGAAGCTCATTTGGATTTTTGCGTTCGCTTCAGTGGCATCTGCACTTGTGTACCACTCATATAGGTCAGTTGATAAAGAACGGTTCCAATCATATAGGTCAGTTGATAATTAATGATATCACTCATTTAGGTCAGTTGAGAAAGAACGGTTCCAGTCATATAGGTCAGTTGATAATTAATGATATCACTCATTTAGGTCAGTTGATAAAGAAGGGCAAAAACCATTTAGGTAATTCGGTGCTTAATTTACATTTCATGGAACTTAAATGGGTGAAGGTTTCAACAAATCTGTGTATGTCGTATTGCCGTGGGTAATTAAATTTGAAAAGAAACAAAAGTTAACAGATAATGAGAAACATCTCATGTACATTTTATATGCATTTATCTAGTAGTATCCCAATTACCCCTGTTCCATTAAGCGCTGTTTCGCAATAACACTTTTTCCCCATTATTTAATTGTTCATTAATGTATAGAAATGTTTCTTTTTTAAAAAAATCATCTGGATGCATAAACTAATGTAAATCCTGCGATTTAATCATTCCTTTGTTATCGATGGCACTGATAGTCAATCTGATATCAGATTGTAGTGAATGCTAAAAAGTAAGTTTACATAATTACGAATTTTTAAAAAAAGGCAGGATTGTAGATTAAAGAGAAAAAGTCGATATATTGTTACGATTTAACCGTAAAAAGATAAGTAAAAAATAAATCTGTAAAAATGAAAGTTACAACATTTCCTTAAAATTAACGTAACGCAACCTCTGGGAGGCAAAAAAGAAGCCAATTACAGATTGTTCATTTCTTCACACACAAAAAAAAAAGAAAATGTATATTTCAATTGTGTGCTCGTATGCCCAATTTTCTCAGGATATTTCCCCATTTAGCCTTGTTTTTTTAGCGCTGTATTTCGTTGCAAACTATCACACACGTTTAGTAGCGTACTAGTACATTACTACTGTACATATGTATGTATATATATATATATATATGTGTGTGTGTGTGTGTGTGTGTGTTTTCGTTACGGTCAATGCCTGCTAGGCTGCCAATATCAGCTATTGACCGGTCGCACCAAGTCAATGTTAACATTTGCTAGCAATTATCTGCTATTATAATTATAGGCCGTTTTAGCTGCCCAATGGCTACTATTGGCAGCTTTACAGATATTGACCGTAATATATATATAAATTATTCCTATCCATACATGTGTGTTTTCCTTAATTTATTGGTGAATAATTGTATACATTTAAATGTTTGTATTTATAGTACCATTAATGACTATTTCGAATACAAGACAAAAATAAGTATGGAGCAGAAAAGAATGGACTTTCTCAATCTCCCTCAAATAACAATATGTAACCATAACCCCATACGCCTATCAAAGGTAGTCGACAAATAATTTTTTAAAAAACATTTTTGTTTAGATTTTAAGTAAGAATTTTGTATCATTACTGTATAAATGAGATTAAATGTGTGTATTATTAGGCTAAATATCAAAGCTTATAGGAAACAATTTATTAATTTTGTCTAATTTAAGGAACAAGATCATTTTCAAGTATTTTTAAAAATGGAATGAACTTAATAAGCTTAAAATTATATTTCCAATTACGTGTGTAATTTTGTTATAAAAAAATTTACTTTTTTTTTCTTTACAGATAGGGTTGTTATCAACAAAGCTTCAACAAATCATACTTGAAGCAAGGTAGTTACTATATTTAAAACTGAAATTAAAATTACATTAACTTATTTCCATCTGTATTTAATGCAATCATTCGTCATTAAAATATTTTATGATCGAAAATAAAAATTGTACAGTTGTTTATTAGAAATATAGTAAAAGGGCAAAACACAAATATAGAGAACATGCCCGGTTATCTGCGCATAGCTAGAAATACTTGATGAAGTCTGTGCATCGTCTGACCAGATGGTAAACTGACCTTGAAGCTCTAGTCCTCGGTGCAATTATTTGTTAAAACATTACTACTATTAGCTCTATGTACCTAAATATGTCGGACACTTATATATATATATTGAGATTGAGGGTTTCGATTTATCCTTACGGCCTCAACCTTACAAAACCTAGTTTGGTCTGTGCTTGTCTTAAATTAATATAATAATTTCAAAATAGTATGCATTTAAAAATTATATATATATATATATATATATATATATATATATATATATATATATATATATATATATATATATATATATTTCTTTTATTTAGTTAAATTTGGACTACTGCCGAAAACGGTTCAAAATTTTTCTTTTAACCCATGCATATTTTATCAATATGGTCATATATACAAAGTATTTTTTTTAGCAGTCCAGCCTCGTTTTCGAATCAGTGTGGCAGATTTGTGAGTAAGGCTAATAACGATTGTGACATCATTTGATATAACTTCGGTCGTAAAATAGAAAGGTTCATACCCCACAAAAAAGGGGTTGATAAAAGGAAATGGTTGGTAAAAAAATGGGTTGACATAAGAAGAAAAGTGGCACAACGGACTGACAGGTGGGCCTATACAATGATAATAAGAAGAACAGAATTGAGACGCCAGAAGATACAGCACGGAGACCAATATTTCTTTGATATTTATAGTTCAGTTTGTTTTGATTTACACAATGTCAATACCGCTCACAGCCGCTCTGCTCCCAGCTAATCTCTCGTCCATAGAAAGTCGCACAATCCCGAGAGAAATATACCAGAATAAATAACAAGAAAAAAATAGTTTCTTGGGTGGCCCAGTACTATTTGATCCACGGTCCGGCACCGGGCCTGTGGCCCGGGGGTTAGGGCGCCACTGTATTAGAATACCGACAGTGGCTGATGAATGTTTCATATATTTGAGTGATAATTTTGGTGTGAGACTTGAATCAAAATAAATATACCAGTCGAGCCGGACTAAGCTTAGATGAATGGAGTATAGACATAAACTAATACATTTTTAATGTAAACGTCGTAACGAAAAGGCCACTCTTAATACGAATTTCAGAACACAGGCCGGGATTAAACCAGCCCTGTAGCGTGAAATTCTACAGCAGGGGCCAGGCATTCTACAGCAGGGGCAAGACAATAGCAGGGGGCAGGTAATACATTCTACTAAGTAGAAAAAATAAGCAGAGGGGGCCAGACAAAACGCAGGGGGGCCCGGCCCCCTGGCCCCCCACCACACGCTACGGGTCTGGATTAAACTGTCCGATGTACCAATTTATTAGTTTGTTCGCGTCTTATGTAGAATATTAATTAGAAACCTAATAGAATAGAACATCATAGAATATTAACTAGAAAGTTTATAAAATGGAACATCATAGAATATTAATTAGAAAGCAAATAGTATAGAACATCATAGAATATTAACTAGAAAGCTAATAGAATAGAACATCAAAGAATATTAACTAGAAAGTTAATAGAATAGAACATCAAAGAATATTAACTAGAAAGTTTATAAAATGGAACATCATAGAATATTAATTAGAAAGCTAATAGAATAGAACATCATAGAATATTAATTAGAAAGCTAATAGAATAGAACATCATAGAATATTAACTAGAAAGCTAATAGAATAGAACATCAAAGAATATTAACTAGAAAGTTTATAAAATGGAACATCATAGAATATTAACTAGAAAGCTATAGAAAAGAAAACATGACCTAAATTTGTTTATAAATGTTAAATGTTAGACTATGTCTATTTATAAATAGATTGGTTATCTATTCTGATCTTTTCCTCTTTATTTTTATTTTTTTTTTGTTATGTGAGGTCTGAAAACAGCAATGCTGAGATCTTGGTGAGTTAGTAACAAGCGGAGGTAATCTTATTATGTGATGTTTGTGAACAGTTGCATTTCTTTTATTATTTAATTGAAATGTCGTTGGTCATTTCAACAAATAATTGGTTTCCTTTTAAATAGCTAATTACTTCACCAATAAAGAACAAACACATCTGCTTTACTAGTTGTTATTGATTACTGAATTTAAAGTATACGTAAGGACATAAACTTCTTATTGAAATGTTATCTTTACTTAGATAACGGACAACGTTACAGATTCAAACGTTTTTCATGAATTCTACGGTAAAATTTACGAATTCTACAAGGAATTCGGAAAACAGGACAGGTAAATCATTTTTCTTTAAAGCACAATCAGATATTGTTAACCATAACATACACAACATTACATTTATTATGACGAAGTCAAATATGATGCTTCAAGTATATTGACACTTTATATTATTACAATTAAAGTATCTCGACGCTGGATAACGTCATACTTAAAGTATCTTGACACTGACCAACTTCATACTTACAATAACATGCGATATATTAGAAACATGTAGCTTATGGTATCGTGATACTGCCAAGTATTATTTGCTTAATATTTAAACCCTAAAACATTATACATATTATATGTTATATATTGTCTCTATTTTGTAATTAACTAGAAACGTCTTGAATTTAGCTGGACATCAATTTGAAGACATTTTGTTATGCTGCAAAATATCGAGTGGTGAATGTCCCAGGTAAGTTATTTTCTACAATAAATAGATAATTTAGCCATTAAACAATGAATTTATTCTTAGTTAACAATTAATTAGCGGAAAAAAACATTTGCGACTCTACTACGTCCGTAGCTTCCTCACAAACATAGTCAAATGATTCTATATATACATTTCTTTCTATTAGTGGCCACCACAAGTATCTTTGCTCCAAGGGAGCTCCAAAAATCGTGTTGTATGGGACGATTACGTTCCAATCTACATAGAGACAGTCTCTTGGGCATTTTTTTTTTTGCGTACATATGAGAACGTACAGTGTGGGACGGTTTTTGCAGTTCCCTTCTGTCATCCACACCATAAATCATAGTGCGATGACCACAGGAGACGTAGAGGGGACTTTGGCCATGACCTAAAATATCATTTGGTACTAACAGGAGATTGAACCAGGGACACCCAGGTTGGCAGTAGAGCACCTTATCGCACGACCATCCTTCCCCCTTGGTTATAGAAGACATTGACGTTTTTTGTGTGTGTTGCACTGTAATCAGACTTACCCTGTTCTACCTCTCTTTCGGAAGCATTTGCAGCTCGTACCTTGAATGCTACTTGAGAGATATAGCGAGGACTTTAATCGAGACCTGAGAACGAACCACGGACCCTCAGGTCTGATGACGAGCGCTTTACCGAATGGCCATCCGTCCATCACACAATGGTTGGGTAATCTAGTGTAAATGTAAACAATATAAAGGTTTAAAGAAGTGAATCAGATTTTTTTGCCAACTTATTTACCCTTCGCGAGCGCCGCATATGAGTTTCAAAGGGTCACCAGTTTGACTTGCCAATTTGTAAGCCTTTACAGTCGGATATTTGGGTGAAAAAATTTGTAGTCTAAATAGTATTTAATGTAATAAAATTAGTCACTAATTGTCATGATTTGGCTATAAATTGTAGTATCTATTATAAGTGCACTTTTTTTTTTATATCTTTATCGTTATTTTTTCGCTTAAAAATATAAGTACATGTTGTTTTTACTTATCAACGGTAAAATTTAGTTTCATTACTTTTAAAAAAAAATATAGATTTTTTTTTGTTTACAATAAATTGTGCTAAAAATTTCTCAAGCAAAAATTATTATTTTGAAAAAATAGAAAATTATATTTTTATGTAACTAAATATTAAAACTGTTTAGTGCTTAATTCTGTTTGTACGTCGAAATTGGGAGCAATCAAATTCATTTAGCATCATGTATTTTTGTTTGATGTATTGATAGAAATATAAATTGATAAATCGGTTGATAGAGATAGATTAATAGGGAGAAAGATGGATAGATAGATAGATAGATTTATTGATCAAAAGATTTACAATCACACACACACAAACATATACAAATATATTGGTTGACTAGTTGATAAATAAATGGATAGCTAGGCAGGTAGGTTGATATGCATGTAGAATGACTGATAGAAAAAATATCGTATATATTTAATTTTGTATGTGTGTATATTTTTGACGAATTTATGTTTAAATTTATTTCGTCATAACATTCCCCCTTACACAGTCGGATTTATAGAAAACTGTTTTACTCGGAAGAATATAGCAACTGTTACACACTGAACACTTCAACTTTTAAACAAGGTTTTTCTGGACCTCATCGTGGTATGTGTCTGGTTTATATATATATATATATATATATATATATATATATATATATATATATATATATATATATATATATATAATTTTCAAGGCTTAAAAAAATCGATAAATGTTTGACCAATCGAGTGGAATTTGTCTCAATAGAATATTTTTTTATGATTGGTAACACAACAAACAAACCAAATGTTTGTCTTATCATTCAATTTATAAAAAATCTACAACGCACAACGCCGCAAACTCAACTCTGATGGCTTATTATAATTCTTAATTATATAAGCTTGGGAACTATTCTTATCAATCATTATTATTGAATACAAGGTATAGAGCTTGTTTTATACTTGGAGCCCGAGGAATATCTTACAGGGATAACAGGAACTAAAGGAATCCAGATGTTGGTCCATTCCAAAAATGATTTCCCGTATCCTTTTAATGGCATTCCACTCAGTCCTGGAATGATGACGTATGTTGCACTCAGTCAGGTAATTTATGTAAATTTCAAATGATCTCAGTCTGTTCGTGTTACTTTCATAGATTCCTTCAATAAATTAAGATATAGACTCATAAAAAATATACAACATAATCAAAGGGTATTGATGTTTTAAATAAGTCTTCTGTTTGCTATTTAAATATCGAGAATATTCAATAAGTTAAAGATTCTATTATATATAATATTATTAGACAGCTTCAAATCCTAGTTGATTATGTTAATAGCGAAAGAAAGAGAAATTAAATAAAAAAATAACTATCTAACTAAAGGAAAGAAATCAGTCTGAAAACATTGTGTTATGCTTTAAAGATGTCTCGCCAATTTGTATTGATTTTTAGTGATTTTTAATGATTATTCATTTTTTTCTTGAGTGAAATCTTCCAACATGTGTATTTGTGTACAAAAGAATACTTACATAATTGAAAATAAGATTTTCGTTCAATAGACTTGAGATAGCGAATTGAATTATCCACAACCAGGATAGATTGTGTGTGTGTTTGTGTGTGTATGTGTATGTGTGTGTGTGTGATACAGGCCCGCAGCGTGTGGGGGGGCAGAGGGCCGCCACCCCCTCCTCGTCTGCGTTTTGTCTGGCTCCATCTGCTTATTTGTTCTACTTAGTAAAATGTATTACCGCCCCCCTGCTATTGCCTGGCCCCCTGCAGTAGAATTTTCACGCTACGGGGTTGGTGTGATGTTACTGTAAGTGTAATGGCCGTTAGATTTGGTAACAGATTTCACCATGACATGAAATGTCCATTGATCCAGAGATCGAATCAGAAACCCCTATGTTGCCAGTCAAGCGCACGACCAATCCACATTCTCTTCTTATAGCTGTTGAATTGCGAAATAACTGTAATATTGAGGATAACTATTTATAGCCAATAGTACTATTCTATGGGGGATAAATGTTGCAAAGCCAACAGTACTATCCAAATAGAGAATAACTTGTATGGCTAATAGCACTAATCAAAACGAGCATGCTATTTTCAAAGGTAAAAAGGAATCTAGAGAATTATGATGAATAATAATATATACTAGCTGTACCATACAAAAACCTTTTCATAGAGTTATATCCCCCCCCCCTCTTGTGTTTGATCGGTAGGCTAGGTTATTTTTATAGTTTCGGGCTGATCAGATTTTTTCATGATTGTATTTTGAACTGGAATACTGTTGTATTAATTCTTTAATTAAAGTCGATTTAGCGCAAAACCCAAATCGCTATTATTTTATTCGATTCTGAATATTAAGTAGTCGATTCATATATGTCACTCATGTACACATGGGGCTGATACAAAAGATCGAATATTTGTATTGATTTAAATGTAAAGTGATATAAATTATACCGATAAAAGACAGAAAAACATTTATGAATATATGTTCCGTTTTATTTCAAAATCAAGGGAAAAATAACACGATTAGGTGAACCTTACAGCTCCTGTGTGGATACTGAAGAATACTTAAAGAAATACAACTATACTTACAGCGATGAAGTGAGTTCACTTTACGATTTAAGTACTGAAGTTAAAACCAATTATATTAATTTGGTATAAAAATGAAATAATTTAACATCTTACAGTGATAAGTTTTCCAGTGACAGTAGCGGTATTTACTCCTATTTTTGCCAGCTCTGTTATGACATTTGTTTCTTCAAGCAATACATTGAGGACTGTGGATGTTATAAATCCCAATGGAATGTTATGGGTATTCCAGACAGTACCCCACTTTGTGAGGAAGGTAATTTTTTTTTTAATTTACGTGTGTGTGTATTTATAACGCGGGACTGGGTGGGGGGAAAGTCCCAAAAGTCCACCAAATTTTAAATAAGTACCTGAGAAGTTGTTGTGTAGAATAATGGCGGCTGGGTGTAGAAACAGATAAACTCTACACTTCATCTGCCCGATGAAAATCGTACCCTCTAAGCAAAAGTAAGCGTACAGTCTCGGTAGAATTTGTTTTTAAAATAAACTCGTTAAGCTTGTGATAAGAGGAGGGGGGGGGACTATGGATATTGATAAGGAATGGGATCTATAATGAGGAATGTATTAAAGATGTAACACATGTTAATAATTGTCTCTGTGAATATTCATCTGTTTATGTTTTCTTTTTGATAATAGAATGTACAGTCTTGCACTGGGACTGGGAAGCATGTTCCTGCAATGTCCCCTGTAGGTAGGTCAATTTTATTTCATTCAAGTCAGTCTTTCAACTAGACGAGCTGGGACGGGTGGTCATGTGGTAAAGCACTCGACTGTCGTTGTTTGATCTCCGGTGAGGACAGAAGGATAATTCGGTTTAATTCATCGCTATATCTTCAGTGCTGCCTCAATGGCCATTTCACTACCGACTATGTTGGGGATAAAAGAAGGGCACCATAAAAACCGTCCCATCAGTTGTTTATAGGATCTGAGAGATTTCATCTCATCCGTACAGTGACTTCACACACTAGACAAGCTGTAAAAACTATCCATCGGAATAACGGTTTGCAAACCTTGGCAAAAAAGAAAAAAAAACAACAATTTAGGCAATTTATAACACCTGATTTCATAACAATGAATTTTGGAATTTCCCTCTTTATTAGAGGTCGTAGGTATTTTGCTTTTCTTTAGGAACCGCTCAAGGTGTATCGTTATGGATATAAATAAATACATACATATAACTACTGTTGATTTTCTATAATTTCGTCTATTTATTTATGCTTAATTTAAAAATGCACACAACTAAAGAAATGTATTACAGGGTATCCGGAGTCGAGATAACGTTTAGCCCGGAAATTCAGGTAATTGGGAGGGGGGGGAGTGGGACATAAGAAAGTCAATTTATCCTTAACATATTTCATTCAAAAGAGTAGGGCTGTTAAACAAATTGCATGAAGTATGAAAAAAAAAAAAAACAACATCATTGATGTTTATTACCGTGATGTTATAAATTACAAATTCGTTTTCTTAACGAACTAAATTGATTTCAGAGAGGTGACTTACTCAATCAGACAAGGATCAGCTCATTGGCCTAGCTACACCCTAGGGGTATGTGTGTGTGTTTGTATGTATATTTGTAAACATGATTGTATGTTTCTATGTATGATTGTATGTATGTTTGTATGTATGTGTGTATGTATGCTTGTATATATATTTGTATCCAGGCTCACCGACATTAATTTCGGACCCATGGGCAGGGCTGTCACGGCCCCAACCCCGTGCGGATAATAATATTTTCAAAAGTTTATTGGCCAGCTAAGTCAAGGCCCCTAAATTCGCCGGGCCCCAAGGCATTAGCCCCCTGCCCCCCCTTGGCGGGCCTTTTTGTATTTATGTTTTATCTAAGTATGTATGTGTGTATGCATGTACGTATGTAAGTTTATATGTACAAAAATATATTTATATATTTATAGATAAATTTATATATTTAATTACGTATGTATACATTTTTAAATGAATGTATGTGCGTATATGTATGTCTATGTTATATATCATGATAATTTGTGTTAAGTTTGATTTTGTAAACGCATTTTTGGAACGCAGAGTTAGAAATTCCATTATTTTGGGGAAATCTACTTAGTTTTACGAGCTTTATTGACAGTTCTTTCATACTTCTAATTCTTTATTTACTTATTAAATTAGCGTTTATTTAGGGTGTAAATATTTATTTTGTTGAACTGACTACATATAACCATTTATTTTTAACAATTCTCCGTACTTTTAAATCAGAGAGTGCTACGGGAATATTTGTGCACGAGTAGAAATTTGTCTCAAGCTACTTGTTTAAAATTACGAAATCAAAGTGAAGCAGAGCTCAGGTAAGTTAATCTAAAACTGGTTAGATTTTAAAGGACATTATTAAATATACACAAAATACGTTCCCGGATAGAAACAAAGAGAAGGGGTACATAGATGTCTAAAAATCAGGAAACACTGATATTTAAGGCAATGATTAATTTATTTCATTACATAGACTTTATGGATCTAATTAAATCAAAACACACAAAAATTATTGTGTTCATTTTTTAGACTAATCTTTATCTAAAATAATGTTATTTGATTGTCTCAGGTTGACTAAGTATGATATCGGCATCCCTCAACACTTCCAGTAACATATTTCCCCTTTCATCTGGTCTGGATCGTTCGGACAGTGTCATTACTCAATGTAATCTTTATCTAAATTGATATGATTTATTTATTTTTTTATATCATCTATTTCAGGGAAAATTTTGTCGGTGTCAAAATTTACTATGATTCGATGTACGTCACATATTTTACTGATGAAGAAGTAATAAATGTAAGTTTTGTTACATACAATTTTTGTTATGTTAATTAAGAAAAAAAAAGTTTCAAATAAATGTCAAAATTTAAAACACACTCAAAGGTTAACATAAAGTCAAATATAATGGTCGCTATTGCTATGACATAATTGATTCCTTAAAGGTACTTGTTTCAATGTACCTCTAATATTGTAGTTTTTTGGGTTTTTTTTTCAAAGCCATAAAAGCTAAAACATTTAATTAAAAGCAGAAATGAATTTTCTACAAAAGTTTTATTTATGTGTCCAATTGTGGAACATACATTTTCGACAAGTTGATTTTTGGGGGTTCCCCAACTGAAGTCCTAAAAGATTCTGGTAGCTTGAGGTGAGGAAGTCTACCAGAATGTGCGGTAAAAACGCTCGACTGTTGACCTGAAGGTACCTGGTTCAATATCCGGTGAGGACCAAGAAATTTTCAGTAGTTGGCTTAAGTTCCCGTGGTGTCTCCATGGCCATTGCACTATCGGCTACGGTGGGGATGAAAGAAGAGCACCATAAAAACCGTCCCAATAGTGGTTTAAAGGATGTAGGGACTTCACACGCACCAGAATGTGTGAGCCGCTCATAAGATTTTTTTTAAAACCAGTTATTGAGTAGTATTTGTAACATTGGATAAAACTTAGGCATCTTAATAGGATTGCGGCAGTGTTTCTTAAAGTGTGTTTACAAACCCTTAGGAAGATATCTGCGACACTGAGATTATTCGGGAAACTTGCACGGCTAAAACAAAAGCAATGAAATGTGGGAAAACATGGCCAAAAAAACAAACAATAATGCAATTTGTTTATGTTTTTTTTTATTACGGGTACTCATTGTTATTACGAAAATATAAAAGGGGTACACATATGCCGAAAGTTAAAGAAACATTTACAGCATGAGAAATAACATTGCCACTAATATCTAAGCTACTTTTTTCAAACAAGTAAATTAATTGCTGACAGTGTTAGAAACTGAGGGACGCAATCAAGAAATCGATGTTTTAGTTTTTCCGGCTGCCCATTCATCAAATTTAGTGAGAATTAAGTCAATATAATTAGACTTTTCATGTTATACCTACATTTAAAAAAGTATTAAAATGTAGTTAGTCAATGTATATATGTATGTATTGTATTTGCTTCTATAATCTTGATGCTGGAAGACTTTGTTACGTTGAGTATAGGGAGGGTTACATTTTGGGGGTTCTATAAAAAATGTTGTCGAATTCCCCCTTTCCAATCGTTAAAAAAAGCGTAAGGTTCTCTAGGTCATTAAGGGTCATCGGGCCGATGAAGAAAAGACATCTTCTTTTTCTTTAATGACGACCATATTAAAGAATTTCTGTGGTTAGCACAAAGCCCAGTTGACTCTTCTTCACTTATTTCAGTTTAATGTCTATTTCAAGATGGCTGGACTTGGACATGAAACCAATGTTCATTTGTCTGGAAAAAAAATTCTTGGCTCTAATCGAGGATTGAATCTAGGTCAAGTTCATTGCACAACAGCGCCAGACCATCCAATTAAGTCGTGTTAGAAATTATAGATAACAGAAAAAAAACCTGCAATATAGGGGTCCCCTTGAAATGAGAATGCCTTTAATGGTGACCCAAAGGTTGCCGAGTAAGACCACGCCTTGATACGCTTTTGTCACTACCTGAATGGTGTCTTTTTTAAGCACGTAAACAATATACAACATTAAAAAAAATTATACCTGTAGGTATCTCTATTTGTTTCTCCTGTACAATAAATGTATGCAAAATTTTAAGCGTGTGGTTTTTGATTCTATACAGTTTTAATACTTAATCATTTTTATTTACAATGTTTGTTACATGAAATTTGTTTAAAATTGTCTTATTTTTTATCTTTTCATAAAATCACATAGTTGACAACATTTCTCAGTAACCTGGGCGGGTGTGTAGGATTGTGGATCGGTATATCTGTCTTCGGTATTTTTGAACTTCTTTACTTGGTGACGAACATATTCTGGACGTCCTTACCAACCACAAAACTTCCGAACAGATCAGCACAGTACAACACTGGTGCTTAATGCATCATGGAATATTGAAGTTCACTTTCATCATAGTCCAATATGTAATCATTGTTGAATAATTTTAACATATAGAATTAAAATCATATTTTTATTTAGCATATTAGCTTAATAAACAGAGCAAACATTTAAATTTAAAAATCATACCAGATTAGCATACGCATTTAGAACAACATTGACATAATTATGTAATGATATAGACTGCTGCATAATCAGATTAACTAATGTATGTGTGGCCAATGGGATGATAGATTGACTGATGAATAAATACATAGATGACAGAATAGATAAATTCATAGATTATAGAAAAGACAAATACATAGATGATAGAATAGATAAATACATAGATGATAGAATAGATAAATACACAGATGATAAAATAGATAAATAGATAGAAATATAGTGTAGGTAGATTTATAAAAAGATGGAAAGATATTCTAAGTAGATTTATAAAAAAAATAATTGATGCATTACTTTTCATAAGTTATTTTTATATCTGTTTTACTTATTTACAATTTTAGCACTAGTAAGTTTTTTTCAGACAGACGAAAAGTAAATAAGATGGTATTTTTTTATTTTTCTCTTTTTTTTTTTAAATTACATTATTTAAAATATTAACTCTTCACTTTTGGTGTTTCATTTTTTTATCAAGTATATATTTAAATTTGTAAAGTTTATAAAAATCACTTTTAGCTTATAATATGTCATAGTGGATGATTATGTATCAATATGAATTGATAATGTTCATCAACGAAATTGTTTTCGTGTTTATGAATGATAAACTTTTTGTGTAAGATAAAATTTTCAATTTGTACTTTAAATTAATAAAACTTTTTGAAAAAAAAATATTTTAAAGACTTTTATTTTTTTTATTTACATGCAATTTTGATTAATAGTGATCTAAGATCAAATTTAACATAGACAGAATGGACATAAAACATTGCCGTCATGTTAGACAATGAACATTAGTTCAGTCCAAAACAAAGTATAGGCTGTTGATAATCAAATATTTATGTACCTGTTTCTCGAAGATTATTGATGAAAAGACAATAACAACACTTTAAGTACTATAACTTTGTCAGAAATAAACATGATCAATATTTGCATACTCTACAGATATGATAAATTCTGGCAAACGCTTTAAACATATTCAATATCAGCAAACTCTACAAACATGATCAGTATTAGCATACTCCCTAAATATGGGTCCACCTAGAGCAGCCAGAACATTTAATTGGCTAGTTTTAAAAAATAATATTGTATTATTACAATTTTTTTTTGGTTTATATAATGCTTTTTTTTATAGTGTATAGTATAAAATATTTTTGATTTCATAATTGGTTTTGATTACTACCATGGCATCAATTTTATATATTGTTGAAGCTGGTAAGGCACTTGGTCTTACAGGTCAAGAATTACAAACCTGGGTGAGGGAAGAAAAACAGAGAGAGAGAAAGTGAAGAAAGAGAGAGAGAGAGAGAGGGAAGAAATACTGGAAAAGGAATAGAAAGAGAGGGAAGAGATACAGGAAAGGGAAAACAGAGAGGGAATAAAAACAGAGAGAGAGAGAGAGCAATGACGCCATAGATACTGTGGTGGGCGGAGCCTACCGAATTGCGTCATCAAACTTTGACTATACTATTTCTCCACACTTTATAATATGTTAAAGTTGAATAAATCTTAAAAAACAATGCTCATTAGTTATGTCCATAGATATATAGACTAGATCGCTTATGCTTATTTAACAAAGACCAAAAAAAGTGTTATATGTGCAGACTTTAACTTTAAAAAGAGAAGAGTACATTTCTTTATTTTTTTTTGCCAGTTGTTTATGCAATCTATGCGTACTTACGTACTACGTCACCATAAATGCAAAAAATTTGTAAAGATATATAGTTTATACTCATTGTTTTCGGGGACCGACCATATAACACGTTTACATAGCCCGTAAGCGATCTAGTCTATATATCTATGGTTATGGCTATAGCTAAAAAAAAATAGTTTAATTAATTTACCCAATAAATATACATAAATCTAAAATTATAATGCTCATCAACGAAATTGCTTTCGTGTTAATAAATAACACTAGGGAACAAAATTTTTTCTACCTGGGATCTATTAGGTGTACCAAGACCATTGAGACCTGCTATTTCCAAATATGTTATTGAAAACTGTGTATCACGTCAGGTTTTAAAGTTATGTTAACATCTTTATTTACCATTAGAACGCTATATGATCATTAGAAATATAATATTAATGCTTCTACATTTCAATATACAATAACTATAATTTACATGGAAATAGAGCAGAAGAAGCAACTATACAGTATCATATGTACAAATAACCTCAGGTAATCCTAATACAATGCATTTTGAAGTCAGAAATATTTAGATGATGTTGCTTTTCTTTTGTAATCAGTGTCACACTCTCGCTGTAAGACCGACAGAAATCGCCCTTCATGATGTTATCATACCTCCTGACATCGGTTTCCCAGTGTTGCTTTTTCTTGATGGAAACATTTATCCTGTTCGTCGCTGACTGCAGCTATATTGGGTGGGAAGAAAATGAAAGCGAATTTGTAAGAACATTTTCTTTTCTTTCTTTTCTTTATCCCTTAATCTGTGGGTGGGTCGTTGGGGCACCGGTGCTGACTGAAAACCAGTTCCCGCCATTTTTTCTGGTCCTGAGCTGCCCTTTTGCAGTCGACGAACGACAAGCCAGTCCATTCTTTGATGTAGTCTTCCCATCTCTTCTTTTGTCCTCCTCTTTTCCTTCTTCCGGTGGTTGTACCGTGCATGATTGTCTTTGCAAGACCTTCAGATCTCGCGACTTGTCCGTACCATCGCAGATTCCTCTTCTTGACTATAGTGAGAAGGTCTTCGTGAGGGCCGATGGCAGCCGATATTTTATTGCGCACCTCTTCGTTTGTTATGTGTTCTGTGTATGAGATGTTCAATAGCTTGCGGAAACATCTCATCTCCAGCGCATTTATTCTTCTTTGGAGGTCTGCATTAAGCGTCCAAGTTTTACACCCATACAGGAAGACCGATGTCACCAGAGAGAACATTGTGCATACCAAATACGTATATGTTGTTAGTAATCTCTCAACCAACTCTGCATATACCTGTGGTTTCCCAAAAAGTTAGAAACTACAGCCACAAATGCATCCCAGGCTGCCAACTGAGCAGGCTGCAGCTGGGTCTTAAAGGTGGGATCACAAATGGCTTCACGAATATGAGGTCCGGTGAACACGCCCGCACGTATCTTTGCTGGTTTTAGAGTGGTCTCGAACTACTCTTGAAGATACGCAAAGCAACCCGAATCCTTGTCCAGAGCCTTAACAAAATCTTTGAACTCTTCAAGCTTTATGTGAAGAGGGGATGCAGTATTTTGATATAATCAACAAGAGACTCATGTTGTACATTGTATCTGCCAGGTACATGATCACTTCTTGCTAGCCAGTCTTCAACTGTGTAATGATTTTCGTCATCACGGCTGTTGCACAGACATAGACAACACATGTACATTTTGTATCCCAGCTGGAATCCAAGACGAAGGGAAACTACTTTTAGATACCCACAGAGACAACAGTTATGATCTCTGTACTTGACAAACGCTGAGAAACAATTTCGTAGACTCATATGTCTCATGTAATCGACTGCATGTGCTAATGGAATACATGACATTAAATTCCCATTGTGCAGGAGAACTGCTTTAAGACTAACTTGATTTGAGTCTATAAACAGACGCCAGCCTCATGGAATATACTCGCAGTCCAGTTCTTTCATTAAAACCGTTAACGTGAGTACAATAACCGATACTGTCATTCTTGTTATAAAATTTAGCAGGCTGTACATGCCAAACACGAAATGTGAAATTGTTGTTCCGCTTTGTAACAAATTCCATTTTGTAAACGAGATCCAATCAGTTTTGACCTCTTCTTCGTTAACCCCAGATCCCCCACTAAATCGTTCAATGCAGCTTGGCCCATACAATGAGGTATCTTTTCATCATCTAGAGGCTCATATGGATCATTCTACTGCTCCCTGTGACTTTCCTCATCATCATTGTCGCTTTCGCTATCAAGGCAAAATGGAGGATTAGGAACTGTATTTTGTTCATCTTGAGGAACAGGTTTTAAAGCAGTCACAATTTGGATAATGAATTGCTGATTTTTTTTTTTTTTTTGGAATATTCAGCAATACTTGTGATGATCTCTTTGCCCTTGCCATATCATTGGTACTGCAAACGGCAAAGACTTCCTTTTGCCATTTTGCCACTGGGTGAGCCCCGTATAAAGAAAACTGCAGCAAATATGTCGCAGCCAGATTCTGTCTTGATCACATATTTTGACGCCAAAGTAGTGATGATAGGCAACCTTCACTTCTTTTGTAAGTTGTTTCCGCTGATCACGGGGAGTAAAATATCCACAGATATAACATAGATACTCTGGATGATTCAATCAACCCCTTTTAACTTTCTTCATATTGTTTTGAAATTACTGCACAATAAGTTTAAAATTTAAAAAAAAAAACAACATAACATTCAAAGGTAAAGCACACAGCACGACAAGTGTACTACATTATTAAGCAATTATAACAGCTAGCTTCAATATGCAATTTTACCTAAAATGTAAAAGTCATATAACTCAAGAATCTGACAGCTTGAAAAATTCTTATTAAAGTACTATAATCAACGAATTCCTAGTGTAATAAATTATTTGTAAAACATAAAATGTTCAATTTATACCTAAAATCAATAATACTATTTTTCACTTTCAATTTTGCTTATCAGAGATCTCAGTAAAATTTAACATACAGAAGGGACGTCTATCGTTCCCTTATACTTGGATAAATGATGTATTCATTAGCTAGGTCCAAAATGAAGTATATGCTGATGATAATCAAATATTGATGTACATGTTTATCGAAGCTTGTTTAAAGAGAAATTCTAAGACAATAACAACAACTTTTTTTAACTATTAATTTGTCAGAACACAATTTTATGATGCGACATAATGGGGAGTAT
Organism: Bulinus truncatus; assembly: GCA_021962125.1. NCBI lineage: Eukaryota > Metazoa > Mollusca > Gastropoda > Planorbidae > Bulinus > Bulinus truncatus. Next base: position 330,898 of record JAGDYQ010000241.1, read on the forward strand.
AATACGGAATGATGGAGAAGTTGATACGTTTGAATGGAGAGTGTGATACGGAATGATGGAGAAGTTGATACTGTTGAATGGAGAGTGTGTTACGGTATGACAGAGAAGTCGATACGTTTGAATGGAATGTGTTACGGAATGATGGAGAAATAGATATGGTTGAACGAAGAATGTGATACGGGATGATGGAGAAATAGATATGGTTGAACGAAGAGTGTGATACGGGATGATGGAGAAATAGATATGCTTGAACGGAGAGTGTGATACATCTGCATAGGACGGATAGTCGACTCGTGAGAGTTTCGGGTTTGATTTCCAGTGAGAGCCGAGGGAATTAGTAAAGGTATCCTCTACAGTAGCACGAATATGTAAAGATGCGCATTAAAATAGCACGAAAAGGTAAATATGCATACTGCAATAGCACAAAAAAAAACTAATTCAAGAGAATAAAAATCCCGTATTCCTGTAAATCGTACGAAGAAATAGTTTTTTTCTGATAAATAATTTCTTCAAGATATGCCTTTATAAGCTATCAATTTTTCTCAATATAAGCCTGTAGTAACTATCTATTTCTCTCAGTATTTGCCTGTGTAAACTATATATTTCTCTCAGTATTTGCCTGTATAAACTTTCAATTTCTCTCAGTATTTGCCTTTATAATTTATCTACTTTCAATTAAATAATATATCAAGCTTGACACTTCCATCGGGACATTAGTAAACTTTATTTTACCTGATACACCCTTTCTACGACCCCGAAAAAAATCCAATGCACATGGGTGCCGTAAATTTTCTATTATGTTAGGCAACTACTACCACTATAATCAGTACAATGACACATTTATTACGACCGTAGTTAACACTTGAAAAAATCAGTTCATAAAATATGCATAACTTTCCATCACCTGCATTGAAACGAGACCAAAATCAATACAACGCGTCACAGTATTCAGCCATGCGAATCAGTGGTTTGAAATAGGACTACGTCATGAAGAAACTGTCACACACTCATTTTTATCGGAATAGTACAAATGAAAGAAGTTGTCATTTGCTCTTTATCAAGGTGACTTTAATTTTGATTAGTTTGTTCTTTTTATAGTTTCATATAATTATCAACAAATTCTCTACTTAATTTCATTAAAACGAGCAAAGCAGCACACAATTGCTACCTAGTTTATAAATCAACCGCTACTAAAATATTTTTTTTTATTTTTTTTCTGCCTGTATGTAAAATAATATACATTTTTCATCTTCTTTGTGTAAAGTCCATGAAAAGGGACATGTATCTATCATTTAGATCATGTTATACACAATAAGGCAGTAACAAAACAGCGCTGTTCTATTGAGCGATGTTTCTCTGTAATGTTGTTCTAATTCAAAGCTTTTTCTCACTGTACACTCTATCTAAACTTATAATAATTTGTTTTTTTTAAACAGTAAGAATGTTTTTCAGTTATGGGCCTATGGCATTTGTGAAATCGTGTGACTTTTGTGTTACATTAACATTTTTATAGTCAAAATTCATTTTGAACAACGTTTAGAATCAGCACATAAGTAAGTATTAAAATAAGTATTCTTAAAATGAAACTAAACAGGCAGACAGAAAGACATACATAAAGTAATTTATATATGTTTGAAAATAACTGTCATGGTTATAATTCCTAGTTTTGTTTTCTTCGTTTCGTATTGCGATGTCGATTCGAGTTTTTTACTGCTATGTCAGCTCTGATATGTAAACACCGGTAAGTCTTCTTTTTCATATTCTCGAAACTATACTTACCAATTAAGTCAACTCTACAAATTCTACACAATAATTAAAAAAAAAAGTATTTTTTAACTAGTAACAATGCGGTCGGTAATCGGGGGTTGCGTGAGAAAATTGTGGCTGCCCGTAGAAAAAAATTGATATCTTCAGCAATTTCTATATACTATTCATCCGCGACGTAAAATACGCCACATTATCAATCAATATAATTTCTGTAATTTTATTTTAAAATAAGCAGTCAAACAAAATAACAGACTGACATCTTCGGAGAAAATACATGGAATGCAAAGTTGAACTTTGACCTAACCCGAGCAAAATAATGCGAGGTGTCGCTGTGACGTTTTGGGAATTCCACAATCTTTAAATAGTCCTGCGTCTTGAAGTTGTGTTTTATATATATACTAGCTGTACCCTGCAAAACCTTTGCATAGAGTTATATCCCCATAGGCTTGATGGGCAGGCTAGGTTATTTTTTTTGGTTTCGGGCAGATCCGATTTTTTTCATGGTTGTATTTTAAACTGGAATACTGTTGTATTAATTCTTTACTTTCGATTTAACGCACACTGGAAATGAATATTATATATATATATATATATATATATATATATATATATATATATATAGATTACTTAATTAAAAAAAATAATCAACTAAAATATAATATACTTGAAATAAAGAGATCTGCTTGTATTTACTATTCACTTCACGAACTTAGCTTTGGTCAGTGCCATTTACACAACTGGACGTCTTTTCAGGAATAAACACAGTTGCAACGGTAAATAAATGTTTCTCACCTTGATATCCTATCTATTCATTGAAAAGATTTTGGCTAAAAATATGTCGATAGAACTTTATTATGTAGTATACGTTTCATTTTAGAAGGTTGATGGAATTCAATTTAAAGAGCTCTATTCGTCAACACTTGAAGCAATTTGTAAAACCTTTATCTCCAACAAAGATTGTACGCCAACACTTTTTGTTATCATTTTTTTTAATTTCGAGTTAAAATAGATTAAAAGTCTAATGTATTTTTTTTTTTGGTTTTCACTTAACTGGTTGTTTATTGAGGGTATAATCCTAAACCTAAATAGAGAGGATTTGTTTGCATAATATATTTAGCGAGAAAATGTTTCATCTGTTGCCTCAATTGAAAATTGGTACAGGTATTAGCTGGAAGTGCATAAATCTTTTCATCTTGCTTAGACATACTTGGAACCTAAAGATCTATGAAATAATTTCAGATAAGCAGAAGCAAATATCATAGTAAAATATGTCATGCTTATTTTATTATGCGAAACCTGTAACACTTTTTTTTTAAATTTATAACATTGTAAACAAACAAACAAACAAGCTGAGTTGTTTTAATAAAACAAGTATCTTACACATACAATTCTTAGGAATATAGATGTGGTTTTCTGATCAGAGAATTGCAGATATGTACATGGGGAAATGATGAGGGTCCATGGGACTTAAAATTTTTAATTTGGGGATCCTAACGATTAAAAAGGTTGCCGACCACTGTTCTAGTAATAATGTAAAAGGTCAATAGCTTATGTTTTAATATTACAGAAATCAATAATTTATTTTTCATTCCATCTCTGTAGTTATAATGGATTCACCAGGTAACACAGAATCGATTCATAAGACACAATTATCTCAAAGGTCAGTGTCAATAGAGAATTTTGAAGTGCAGACAGTTGGAGTCAATAGTAAAAAAGACCGTATATGTGAAGCTTTGAACAATTTCTCTGCTCGAACATCCCTGAATGGACTTGTATTTATCCAGACTTCCAGTAGTTTTAAAATGAAACTTTTCTGGATATTTGTATTCACGTCAGCAGTTATTGCACTCGTGTATCACACATACAGGTCAGTGATAATACATCATATATATATATATATATATATATATATATATATATATATATATATATATATAAAATCGTCTAACATAGTCAACCGTACGTTTCACAGACATTCACACCGTGCGGTGTATAGGATGTTCATGGCAATAAAAGCCACATGTTGCATGTTACAAATACACGGCACCGCACAAGATGAAGTAGTACATTGCTAAAAAAAAACAGCGTTCGTCATCGGCCGTCTGTATAAAAGTGGGGAATTTCAAAATTATAGAAACTAAATGTGAGTATGTTTGGTGCGCATTGTGTTCATCAAATGACTCTTTCTTGAATAATAATGAAATGCAGGGAAATTCTAAACACAACAAGGATTTCATATAAATGAATTAAGATTTTTAGTAGTAGTGTGCGCAAATTATGTAAAGTTGGGATAAAAATGAAATAAAAGAAAATTAAAATATTTCATGTTCTAAGAACATTTATTTATACTAAATGCCCCTTTTTGTAATTGTGTGCCTGTGGTGCTAATAATATGTACGACTTATGTATCTCTATCGAGAGATAGATAGATAGAGATAGATAGAAGATAGAGATAGATATACTAAATGCCCCTTTATGTAATTTTGTGCCTGTGGTGCCAATAATATGTAAGACTTATATATCTCTATCTAGATAGATAGCGATAGATAGTTTGATAGATACATACATACAGATAGATAGATAGAGATAGATACATAGAGACAGATAATGAAGAACTGTTTGGAAATGATTCATTTAAATCAATATTAATGGCTTAAGATTAGTCAATGATATGGTGTTGTGAGCGCAAATTACGTAAAAGTTGAATGTTAGATTCAAAGTTTAATAGTCGGGGGTTGTTTTTTGTTAAGCTTCTGTACCCATAATGAGGATTATTTTCTTTGTGATGAACTATATAAAATGATATTTTTTGTACATAGACTGATTGTTAACGCGCTCAAATATATATTACCGAGTTGGTTGGGATCCCTAGATCTCAACAACCATAAGTCCTAGACCCATGATGTATATATCATTTTGTAGGTCTTGGCCTGCCAAGAAATGACTTTTTTCCATTTCGCGATCTGACCTCTCAAGGCCGTAAAAGGGGCCTTAGTACCGTTTTTTACTATATAAGCTTTATTAATAAAGGAGCGCTATATCTCAGCAACTATAAGTCCTAGACCCATGATGTATATATCACTTTGTAGGTCTTGGCCTGCCACGTGTACATCAAAAGTTCATTTTGCAATAGGACCTATGAGGGCCGGGCTTCAGGGCTCCCAAGGGGCTTATATATTATATATACACCTTGTACGTTCAATAACCCGTTCATTTGGTGCGAAATACTGCAGCACGTAGTTTCACCAAGATTTATTAAGAAACTCATCAAATGAAATAGTAAGCTTGTGTTCTGAGTTTAATTGAAAGTATCAGAGCTATGCAACAATTGACGGAGTTTTCGGACGATTAAATGACTATAATTTAGAATGTTTTCAATTATGAGTCCTATTTCAGTAACCACAAACCACTTGTAGTTAGATTTAAGAGACAATAATTTTTTTTCAAATATAAAGAAACGTCTTTATAAGTTTTTTTTACAAATATATGCATTACACAATTGAATTTATAAACATTTCCAAAATTTACAAATATTTACTGAAAGCTAACAAACGTACTGATACATAACACGAAAATGCGCTAACACGTCCTGTGTCCAGAATGGAACAGGCTTAATTGCTTGTTGTAAATAGACTGATTGTTAAAGCGCTTGAATATATATCACCATTTTCAACTCCAACTGCGCGCCTAATATCCGGTCCGGGTACCGGACCTGTTTACTAGTATATATATATATATATATATATATATATATATATATATATATATATATATATATATATTAGGGCTGAACCGGTATCGGATTTAATATTTGAATCCTGCCGGAATCGGAACAGGAACCGGAATTTACCGAATTAAATAGTAATTTTTCCGAACGAAGTAGTAATTTCTCGCGTAACATAAAAAAGATATAAGAATGAAAAAATAGAATAAAAATTAGTTTGTAAGTTCTAGATAGCAAAAGAAACAGTATTAACCATTTAGAACTTGAAGAATGTGACTAAAACCCCTTCCCCAATCTTGAGTTAAGAAAAATAACTCTGTCAAAATAACAGGTTCTTTGTTTTAAAAATTTATTTTAATAAAGCAGTATCTAATTTAACCTGATTTCTATTACAATCAAAAAAAGAAATGGATAACATATCTTAGAAAGTATAATAAACATGTTTATTAATAATGAATTCAATATATATATATATATATATATATTGGAATTCATTTATTAATATATATATATACTGTGTATATACAGTATATATGTATATATATATATATATATATATATATATATATATATATATACTGTGGCACCACCCGATAGCTTATTTTTCTTTAGTTTTCCATAGTGACGTCACCGAACCATGTTATTTCATTCATACTTTCATTTAAACCATTATCTGACTATTTCCCATAAAAACGCAAATTAAAATGCATTTAAAATCTAAATCAATATCACTTTAATGTTCAATTAAAAATGTATCTTCAAGTTATTTATCTAAATTTGCGAGGAATTTTATCCAAATCGTGACAAAATCCACTAAATTAAAAAATGTGCAGAAAAAAAAAATTATTGAACTTTTTTAAAACTGTAAACACCCAAAGATAGATCGTTGTTTGCTCTTTTAAAAAAAGTCAAACTTTGATAGCTAAATATAGTTTATAGAAAACACGGAATCAAAAGTAGCGGAAGATAAGTTGTCGTATTACTATACCATGGTCGGCAACCTTTTGAGATGGAAGAGCCTAAAGTTATAATTTACAATTTTCTCAATTTTTAAAGAGCCACTAAATTTGTTGTTTCAATATTACGGTATTTGATCTGGTTGCAAAATTTGACATCGAAAGAGCCACAACTTGACATTGAAAGAGCCGCATGCGGCTCGCGAGCCGCAGGTTGCCGAACCCTGTACTAGACTAGATACGATTCAAATCTTCCTTTTTAATATATTTGTACTTACATATAGAACTAAAAGCGATCGACGTTATTGTAGTTTTACAATCAAAGGAAGTTATTGTTTTAATTTAATTGTATAGCGCTAAATATTTCAAATTATGTTGCACTAAAAAAAAATCCTACAAATTTCAAACAACAAAGAAATCCGGCTAAAACCCGGCACATTTTAACCGGAATCGGAACGGGATTTGTTGAAACTGCCGGAATCCGGCTTAACAGGAACCGGAATCGGATTCCGGTACAGCCCTTATATATATATATATATATATATATATATATATATGTATGTATATATATAAATAATGCTATAACTTTATTTTTAATAGTATTATGTATATGTGTCTAAATGTGATTTCCATAAAATTACAATATTCCTTTCAAAACAGGCTTACAATGTAAACTGAGAAAAAAATGGCAAAACTATGTACTTTGTAGAATAACTTATTTTCTGTTAGTTTAATAAACGTCAAGTCATACATCATGGGGGGAAAAAAACAAAAAAGGTTAGAAACGTGCGTTGATATTAAACTATGGTAAACTCGAACTCTATAGAATAAAATAGAGTTATCAATTGATAAAAATAATGTTTTACCGATAACCATATCAATACAAAACTGTTCGACCGTCCAAGAGGTTTTTGTTAACATTATAATAGACACAATTTTAAAAGTGAGAGAACTGATTAAAATACTAGCCTTTAATGCAATTGAATTTTATATGCCGATTGAATGCTCTTACGGAATGAGATTGAAATATTATAAATACTAGCATACTGCATAAATATGATCAATATTAGCATACTGCATACATATGATCAATATTAGCATACTGCATAAATATGATCAATATTAGCATACTGCATATATATGATCAATATTAGCATACTGCATACATATGATCAATATTAGCATACTGCATAAATATGATCAATATTAGCATACTGCATACATATGATCAATATTAGCATACTGCATACATATGATCAATATTAGCATACTGCATACATATGATCAATATTAGCATACTGCATACATATGATCAATATTAGCATACTGCATAAATATGATCAATATTAGCATACTGCATAAATATGATCAATATTAGCATACTGCATACATATGATCAATATTAGCATACTGCATAAATATGATCAATATTAGCATACTGCATACATATGATCAATATTAGCATGTTGCATACATATGATCAATATTAGCATACTGCATAAATATGATCAATATTAGCATACTGCATACATATGATCAATATTAGCATACTGCATAAATATTATTAATATTACCATGCTGCATAAATATGATCAATATTAGCATACCGCATAAACATGATCAATATTAGCATACTCTACAAACATTATCAATTTTAGCATACGCTATAAACATGATCAATATTTGCATCCTGTACAAATATGATCAATTCTTACATACGCTTTAAACATGTTCAATATTAGCATACTCCGTAAATATATTAGAAAACTCTATAAACATGATCAAAAGTAGCATATTTTGTTATTTTTTTAAATGATCTGTAGCACCATTGAAGACTATTTGGCATACAAGACAAAGGTAGATACCGAACTCATCTTGGAGAAAACACGCAACCTTCCGATTATAACAATCTGTAACCTTAACCCTGTACGATTGTCAAAGGTATACGACAAAACATTTTCTGTACTTTTCATGTTGTCCCCGTTTTGTCTGTCTGTCATCACCCTAGATCTCAACAACCATAAGTCCTAGACCCATGATGTATATATCATTTTGTAGGTCTTGGCCTGCCAAGAAATGACTTTTTTCCATTTCGCGATCTGACCTCTGAGGGCCGTAAAAGGGGGCTTAGTACCGTTTTTTACTATGTAAGCTATATTAATAAAGGAGCGCCTATATCTCAGCAACTATAAGTCCTAGACCCATGATGTATACATCATTTTGTAGGTCTTGGCCTGCCATGTGTACATCATGTGTACATTTCGCGACAGGACCTCTGAGGGCCGGGCTTCAGGGCTCCTAAGGGGCTTATATATTATATATACACCTTGTACGTTCAATAACCCATTCATTTGGTGCGAAATACTGCAGCACGTAGTTTCACCAAGATTTATTAAGAAACTCATCAAATGAAATAGTTAGCTTGTGTTCTGGGTTTAATTGAAAGTATCAGAGCTATGCAACAATTGACGGAGTTTTCGGACGATTAAATGACTACAATTTCGAATGTTTTCAATTATGAGTCCTATTTCAGTAACCACAAACCACTTGTAGTTAGATTTAAGATAAAATATTTTTTTTTCAAATATAAAGAACGTCTTTATAATATTTTTTTTTACAGATATATGCATTACAAAATTGAATTTATAAACATTTCCAAAATTTACAAATATTTACTGAAAGCTAACAAACGTACTGATACATAACACGAAAATGCGCTAACACGTCCTGTGTCCAGAATGGAACAGGCTTAATTGCTTGTTGTAAATAGACTGATTGTTAAAGCGCTTGAATATATATCACCATTTTCAACTCCAACTGCGCGCCTAATATCCGGTCCGGGTACCGGACCTGTTTACTAGTATATATATATATATATATATATATATATATTAGGGCTGAACCGGTATCGGATTTAATATTTGAATCCTGCCGGAATCGGAACAGGAACCGGAATTTACCGAATTAAATAGTAATTTTTCCGAACGAAGTAGTAATTTCTCGCGTAACATAAAAAAGATATAAGAATGAAAAAATAGAATAAAAATTAGTTTGTAAGTTCTAGATAGCAAAAGAAACAGTATTAACCATTTAGAACTTGAAGAATGTGACTAAAACCCCTTCCCCAATCTTGAGTTAAGAAAAATAACTCTGTCAAAATAACAGGTTCTTTGTTTTAAAAATTTATTTTAATAAAGCAGTATCTAATTTAACCTGATTTCTATTACAATCAAAAAAAGAAATGGATAACATATCTTAGAAAGTATAATAAACATGTTTATTAATAATGAATTCCAATATATATATATATATATATATATATATATATATATATATATTGGAATTCATTTATTAATATATATATATACTGTGTATATACAGTATATATGTATATATATATATATATATATATATATATATATATATACTGTGGCACCACCCGATAGCTTATTTTTCTTTAGTTTTCCATAGTGACGTCACCGAACCATGTTATTTCATTCATACTTTCATTTAAACCATTATCTGACTATTTCCCATAAAAACGCAAATTAAAATGCATTTAAAATCTAAATCAATATCACTTTAATGTTCAATTAAAAATGTATCTTCAAGTTATTTATCTAAATTTGCGAGGAATTTTATCCAAATCGTGACAAAATCCACTAAATTAAAAAATGTGCAGAAAAAAAAAATTATTGAACTTTTTTAAAACTGTAAACACCCAAAGATAGATCGTTGTTTGCTCTTTTAAAAAAAGTCAAACTTTGATAGCTAAATATAGTTTATAGAAAACACGGAATCAAAAGTAGCGGAAGATAAGTTGTCGTATTACTATACCATGGTCGGCAACCTTTTGAGATGGAAGAGCCTAAAGTTATAATTTACAATTTTCTCAATTTTTAAAGAGCCACTAAATTTGTTGTTTCAATATTACGGTATTTGATCTGGTTGCAAAATTTGACATCGAAAGAGCCACAACTTGACATTGAAAGAGCCGCATGCGGCTCGCGAGCCGCAGGTTGCCGAACCCTGTACTAGACTAGATACGATTCAAATCTTCCTTTTTAATATATTTGTACTTACATATAGAACTAAAAGCGATCGACGTTATTGTAGTTTTACAATCAAAGGAAGTTATTGTTTTAATTTAATTGTATAGCGCTAAATATTTCAAATTATGTTGCACTAAAAAAAAATCCTACAAATTTCAAACAACAAAGAAATCCGGCTAAAACCCGGCACATTTTAACCGGAATCGGAACGGGATTTGTTGAAACTGCCGGAATCCGGCTTAACAGGAACCGGAATCGGATTCCGGTACAGCCCTTATATATATATATATATATATATATATATATATATATGTATGTATATATATAAATAATGCTATAACTTTATTTTTAATAGTATTATGTATATGTGTCTAAATGTGATTTCCATAAAATTACAATATTCCTTTAAAAACAGGCTTGCAATCTAAAATGAGAAAAAAATGGAAAAACTATATACTTTGTAGAATAACATATTTTCTGTTAGTTTAATAAACGTCAAGTCATACATTCTGGGGAAAAAAACAAAAAGGTTAGAAACGTGCGTTGATATTAAACCATGGTTAACTCGAACTATATAGAATAAAATAGAGTTATCAATTGATAAAAATAATGTTTTACCGATAACCATATCAATACAAAACTGTTCGACCGTCCAAGAGGTTTTTGTTAACATTATAATAGACACAATTTTAAAAGTGAGAGAACTGATTAAAATACTAGCCTTTAATGCAATTGAATTTTATATGCCGATTGAATGCTCTTACGGAATGAGATTGAAATATTATAAATACTAGCATACTGCATAAATATGATCAATATTAGCATACTGCATACATATGATCAATATTAGCATACTGCATAAATATGATCAATATTAGCATACTGCATATATATGATCAATATTAGCATACTGCATACATATGATCAATATTAGCATACTGCATAAATATGATCAATATTAGCATACTGCATACATATGATCAATATTAGCATACTGCATACATATGATCAATATTAGCATACTGCATACATATGATCAATATTAGCATACTGCATACATATGATCAATATTAGCATACTGCATAAATATGATCAATATTAGCATACTGCATAAATATGATCAATATTAGCATACTGCATACATATGATCAATATTAGCATACTGCATAAATATGATCAATATTAGCATACTGCATACATATGATCAATATTAGCATATTGCATACATATGATCAATATTAGCATACTGCATAAATATGATCAATATTAGCATACTGCATACATATGATCAATATTAGCATACTGCATAAATATTATTAATATTACCATGCTGCATAAATATGATCAATATTAGCATACCGCATAAACATGATCAATATTAGCATACTCTACAAACATTATCAATTTTAGCATACGCTATAAACATGATCAATATTTGCATCCTGTACAAATATGATCAATTCTTACATACGCTTTAAACATGTTCAATATTAGCATACTCCGTAAATATATTAGAAAACTCTATAAACATGATCAAAAGTAGCATATTTTGTTATTTTTTTAAATGATCTGTAGCACCATTGAAGACTATTTGGCATACAAGACAAAGGTAGATACCGAACTCATCTTGGAGAAAACACGCAACCTTCCGATTATAACAATCTGTAACCTTAACCCTGTACGATTGTCAAAGGTATACGACAAAACATTTTCTGTACTTTTCATGTTGTCCCCGTTATGTCTGTCTGTCATCACCCTAGATCTCAACAACCATAAGTCCTAGACCCATGATGTATATATCATTTTGTAGGTCTTGGCCTGCCAAGAAATGACTTTTTTCCATTTCGCGATCTGACCTCTGAGGGCCGTAAAAGGGGGCTTAGTACCGTTTTTTACTATGTAAGCTATATTAATAAAGGAGCGCCTATATCTCAGCAACTATAAGTCCTAGACCCATGATGTATACATCATTTTGTAGGTCTTGGCCTGCCATGTGTACATCATGTGTACATTTCGCGACAGGACCTCTGAGGGCCGGGCTTCAGGGCTCCTAAGGGGCTTATATATTATATATACACCTTGTACGTTCAATAACCCATTCAATTGGTGCGAAATACTGCAGCACGTAGTTTCACCAAGATTTATTAAGAAACTCATCAAATGAAATAGTTAGCTTGTGTTCTGGGTTTAATTGAAAGTATCAGAGCTATGCAACAATTGACGGAGTTTTCGGACGATTAAATGACTACAATTTCGAATGTTTTCAATTATGAGTCCTATTTCAGTAACCACAAACCACTTGTAGTTAGATTTAAGATAAAATATTTTTTTTTCAAATATAAAGAACGTCTTTATAATTTTTTTTTTTACAGATATATGCATTACAAAATTGAATTTATAAACATTTCCAAAATTTACAAATATTTACTGAAAGCTAACAAACGTACTGATACATAACATGAAAATGCGCTAACTCGTCCTGTGTCCAGAATGGAACAGGCTTAATTGCTTGTTTTTTTTTAATTTCGAGTTAAAACGCATTAAAAAAAACTTCATTTGTTTGGTTAAGTTAAATAGATTATCTCATTGTATCGTATGAATTTTAAATTAATTGTGTTCTTCCTTATATTTATAAATATACTAAGAACATATAGTTAATGCTAGACGTACATTTTAAAGTAATGCAAAAAAAAAATCAATTAAAATAAATATGACTGTATGACTAACTTGGCTTAACTCTTTACTGACCAAATGACCTCTGCAACCATATTCATGCGCACACTGATTTTGGAGGCCTTTTTTCATTTCCAACATGTCTGGTTGCAACTTTTCATCTCTTGTTCGAAAGACCTACTCCAAGTTGTCGTCTGGCAGCCAACATTTCTCTTACCTCGGGGATTCCACTAATGAACCATTTTCGCAATGCTTTCTGTACTATTCCTGAGTGACCAATCCTTTTCCATTTTCTTCTGGATTCTTGTATATCTATGGGGACTTGGTTTTCCAGCTGACAGATGTCTTCGATCCTGCATTAATCAAGTCGTCTTATCTTTAGGATTTTCATAGTGTTGCTAGATAAGATGTATGTAGGCCTGTATATTTAATAATAATTAGTTCAGCAGTACATGTTATAGTTTTAAATATTTTTTTTCTGAAAACTTTAATAAATCGTTTTGTTTTCAATCATTCATAGACCAACAGTACATAGCATTGTTTTATTTTATTTATATTTTGTTGATGTATTTCACATTAAAATTTTGTCTACAGATAGAAATGTTGTCGAACGACCTACAAGAGAATATAGAGAGAATCAGGTAATTAAGGAATTTTTCATAGCCTTAGGTCCATTAGCAAATAAAAAACTGCCCCAGATTCAAAATATAGACATCTCCTCATCGTTACAGATACACCATGGCATGCATAGAAGATTAATTTATTCAATTTACACATATTTTCCCGTTTACATGCCACAGATAATTTGTGTCAGCGTGTTATAAGCCATAGCTGGTTTGAGTTAGCGTTAACTTATAATGGACAACAAAGAATTAGCACTTAAAAATACTGACCGAAGAATATAGCTCTGCATGTTAAAGTTGTTGACCGTTTCTAATCACTGGGGAATGGTCTTTCGGTAAACGTTTGACTGTCGGCCTGAGGGAACAAGATTCGATCTCTGGTGAGAACCAATTGAATTTTTAAGGTGAATGTTCCCTATAAGTGCCGGCATTATGTTTAAGCTACACACGCTATAGCTTAGAATCCGCCCCCCACTTTCTCTTGCCCCCCCCCCCCAAAAAAAAAACAATTGTCCGAGGGAGAAACTGTCATATATAATCAAATATATATGATATATTTACTTATAAAGGGCCCATATCTCAAACAGCTTTGTTCTTTGTCAAGTCTTAATACGGCCCTGTTCCCTCTAGCGCCTTCATTGGCGCTGCGTTGTACGCTATTTTTGGGGATGAAAGTAGGGCACTAGAAAAAATAGTCAACCTTAAGTGGTTGAAAAGGATCCAGGAAATAAGCACCTTATTCCTACATGGACTTTACTGACAGACCCACTCGTCGGTGGTGGATGAGTTTTACGAGACTCGAGGAAAAAAACAATAATAGATTAGACTGATTGAGAATCTATGTATCTAATAAAATAATAGCAGTGTGGGTTCTGAGTTAAATCGAAAGCGGCAAACAAGAATTCAAAATGGCGTCTTAACCGCGTCTAGATTCGATATTTTGTTTTTTTTAATTTTAAATCTACAGTTTTGAAATGATTCTGCAGTTTTTAAACATGAAAGCCAAAAGCAAAATTTCAAATAATTCCATTTAAATATTTGTTTGTTTGTTTTATTTCTACAACATATTGCATCTTTAAATTTAACAAAATCATGAAATTATCGGATCTGTCCTAACACGGTAAGGGAATATATCTCTATGCAAAAGTTTTGCAGGGTACACCTAGTACATAAATAAAACCCGAATTCACTTTGTTTTCCTTCACATGAAAGTTGAAAAAAACATAACAGTCTTTAAAAAGATCGGAAAGCGGAATATATTTAGAACCACTGAGAAAATTTGTTAAAGGTATCCTCAAACCAAAGCGAATTTTTGCGTATCTAGGTATCTCGCGAAATTCGCTCCTCTTTCGTGGCAATGTATTTATATGGAGATGCTCAAACCGCGGAGAATTTCCGCGGCGGTGCAGAGAAATTTCGCGGCATCGCTTCTTTCAGAGTTTTTTCGCGTTTCGCGAATGTAAACAATCCAAAATGGCTGTCCAGAAACATCGACTCAAATGAAAATCAAGGTTAAAATTGATATAAATGTTTTAAAATTAACAAACAAGACTTACATTTATATATAGAAACTTGAATTATATCAGATTATACCAAAAAGTGTTTTTTGTCAATTTTTACTTGTAAAATACAATAACTGTAGAAAATGTATCATAAGAAGAAAATTTAAAAAATCATTATATCCGGTCGGCTGACGCCCACGTTCGCTTCGCTTAGGTGTAGCGAGGGTTTTGCGCGCTTTAAAAAATCTCACGTGAGAAATAGCGCAGCGGAACGCTTCGCTTTGGTTTGAGGATAGCTTAACTTTAAATTTTATTTTAAGTGATATTGAGATTTTAGTAAAGGAATACATTTTAAAATGCCTTGAATTTTTTTTTAAATTTTCACCTGTGATATTTTTTAGAGAGTCGTTTTATTCTTTCATGAACACGTCAGAAGAAATAAATCTCAATGAATCCAAATTTAAGGTAACGAGTTATATTTAGACAGTGTAAACTTCTCTTCACTCATTACATGCCATCTTATTAGCGTATATATCTGTCAAATATGATAACTTATTCATTTTATTTTCAAAATAACTGATCCTCATTAAAGTTACCCTATTGGTATTTCGACCGTCCATTGAACCTCATAGGAATTATTACTGTTCGGCACAGGTATATAATCATAACTTGTATGTTTAGTAACCATTATGTTAACTTTATATCTGTACTCATATTGTAAACACAGTGCAATCATCAGATCAACATTACTTTTATTCGGTATTCCTCAGAGATGGTTTACAGAAGGCAGGACACCAAATTGAAGACATGCTACTGGGGTGCACAATTAATGGTTATGATGAAAAGTGTAGTGATATGTAAGAAATAATTATATCAAGGGCCCATGCATTAATTAAGTCTGCAACTTGGGGGCGGGGGGGGGGAGAGAGAACTGAAACATTTGACAGTTTTTGAAATGTGAGGAGGGGGAGTGTAGTAGTATAAAGATTATTTGACGTCATCAATGTCATTTTTATTTTTTGCCCGTTTTTTATGTGACTATATTATAATTTAGTTATATGACTATATTGTTACTGGTACTTCTAATAATGTTGCGGGGCTTCTTTAAATGATACTTGTAAAGTTCGTATATTAACTTGTAGTACATGTTAGAATGCCAGTCCATACTAATAAACGAAGTCGACTCCAGTTGAAATTAACAATAATAATAGTATTTAATTCTTATAATCAACTGACATATGATGGCATGGGCGTCGCTAGGAACTTTTCCAGGGGGGGGGGGGCAAAAAATTTCCATGGGGGGGGTGTAAATAACAACTTTATGACATTTTTTTTTAAATGTAAGGGGGGGGGAGCAAATGCCCCCTCTTATATGACATTTTTTCAAAATGCCCCCCATGAATACGCCCATGTATGATAGTGAATTTAGAATGAGTACAATAACTACTGTCAATATGCATCCACATACCAAGATGACCAAAGCTAGACTGATAATGTAAAGCACATGCTCCCTACTGTCGGTTTAGTGTACGTCATGTCTACCAAAATGACGTATACTCTAGAATTCAGAATAAACTACAACACGAGATGGCGGAATGACGCCATAGATACTGTGGTGGGCAGATACCGGATTGCGTTATCAAACTACGACTATACTATTTCTCCACATATATGATTTGACAGTTAATTTTATCGTTTATTATTTTTGCCAGAAATCAGTAAGAAGTCGAACTAAAAATCAGATGTTATAGAAAAAAAAATAATATGAAAATGAATGAAAATTGTGCTAACATCGTTTCAAAAGTATTAACGTAATCTGAAGAGCGGATCAAACGAACCTGAACTTCAAAAAGAGACGTTAAGAAAATTACATCAACCTAAAAAGTGTGCAAGAAGGAAAACTCAAGATAGGAACTTTCGTTTAATGCCGCTAATATGTATAGGTTTTTAGGGGAAGAGATTATTTTGATAATATCTACCTTTATAGTAGTTCCAAATCATAGTATTGATGATTTTACATTATTAACTTTCCATTTTAGACACTTAAATGGCTTATTACTTTACTTGATAACTAAACCTTTGCAATTTTATCACGCATTTTTAGACTCATTGATTTCATTTCCTATCTTTTCGGTTTAACTTTTTGAAAACATAACCCAATTCCAGTGATGTTGATGCTAATTAAGCATTTTTAATAGATGCAAAAACAAAATAACCCTTTATTTTTTATCACATCGTCAAAGGCATAATATGGGTCCCAAAAAATAGACAAACTAATCGTTATAATATTTGTCACTACTACGTTTAAGATAGGTCTATTTAGAGAGAGAGAGAGAGAGAAAGAGAGAGAGAGAGAGAGAGAGAGAGAGAGAGAGAGAGAGAGAGAGAAAAGTATTTAAGTCCGTATTGATTAGTTATATATATATATATATATATATATATGATAGATATAATATAGATAGATAAGTTAGGTATAATAGTTGAGATAGATAAAGATAGATAGATAGATAGATAGATAGATAGATAGGTAGATAGGTAGATAGATAGATAGATAGATAGATAGATAGATAGATAGATAGATAGATAGATAGATAGATAGATAGATAGATAGATAGATAGATAGATAGATAGATAGATAGATAGATAGATAGATAGATAGATAGATAGATAGATAGATAGATAGATAGATAGATAGATAGATGCATACCATATGGAATTTTTTAAAATATTTTCCTACCAGTTTTTTTGTACAATTGTTTCGATCCAATGAATACAACAACTGTTATACACTTGAAATGTCCGACTTGCCACAAACGTCCACCGATGGTGAGCTTTATTATAAAAATACGATTCTCATCTTAATTATTATAATTTCATATTCATGGATAAAATACACATTTAATTATAATGTTTTAGCATATAATATTGAATTGTTTAAAGTCAGGTTTATAATGAGATTATTGTCGTACACAACACAGTAACAAATTACAAATTTACTTCATGATAACTAACTATGTGACATTGACTAAGTTTTTTTTTAACCACATAGCGAATTTGAACGCAATATTGACAACCATATGTTTATGTCTAAGCGCAAAAATCATCGACGAAAAAGACGAAAATTTACTTTAGCATTTACTCATTTCATTTTGCGAGATTTCGTTTTACTATAACATTTATTACGTTCAGTTTATTAAGGCAGCATTTTAATTTCGGTTAAATCTTTGTTTATAATTTATCATGGTCGTGTTATCTCTCAGTTGACCTGGAACTTTTTTTTTACTTGGAGCCCGAGGAATACATTCCTTGGATAACACAGACTAGAGGAATGCTACTTCATGTCCACCCTAAGAAATCTTACATTAAACCTGAAAAAAACGGGATAGCACTAAGTCCTGGGATGATGACGTCGGTAGCTGTCACAAAAGTAAGATTCTTTCTGACATAAGTTTTAAGTTACTGTAAACTGTCTGATAAATTTACTTTAAAATTACCCATGAGTACTGACATTTATTTGATTAATTAAAACAAAATACTAAAATAAGAGAAATTAAAAAAAAATATTAACATCATCTCATAATCTTAAGGTTATTTTCATGAATTAATAGAACTATTTAAATATTTTGTATTATTTAATAATCATATTATGTTTGTGTATTATATTTTAGTTTAATAAAAAAAAGAGGTACACATAATGATAGATAAAATGTGCATATCATTGCACCGTCTCTCAAGTTAATATTACATGTGGAATCTATTTGCATGTGTTAAATCACAGGTAGCAACAAAATGCGTTTCTGGAGTGGCCTCTCTTCCGGTTTCACAGGTAGTTCCAACCCAGTGTCTTCCTGGCTAAAAAAGATTGCAGGTTTCCGTGAGGCCGGAATGTTCAAACTTAAATTATCATGCCGCACATTAGATATTTACACACTTTATGAGACGACAAATAAATATTTAAAAAAACGAAAGGCGTTTCTGGAGTGGTCTCTCTTCCGTTTTCACAGGTAGTTCCAACGCAGTGCCTTCCATGCGAAATAGATTGCAGGTTTACGTGGGGCAGGAATGCATGGTGGAAATACAAATCGCGAACCGCAAATTGTATATTTACACAAATTTTGATACGGCAAATAAATACTAATTACAATTTTAAGGGATAAACCAAATGCCAGTGGTGAATAGATAATAATTATAAAATGGTTTCCTTGGTTCAAAACCCAACCATTTTCTAACATAACTTGAGATAAATAATGGATAACGGATTAGACGATATTATTTGTGTGAGTGAAGTCCTTTGTAAGGTTAATATGAACTATCTTAGATCATTTGACGCTTTTAGTTTGTAACAGTTGCAACCATTTGGTTTAGAATTATATACGACTTAAAGGTCGTTCATAAATTTCAGAATACTTGCCGACATGCAAGTTATATGCAAAGACTAACAATCTAGATTTGGTGTAGAGAAGAGGTTGATCATGTCTCTCTACTAGATGTTTTTTGGAAGAAGCAAAATTTGTGAATGGCATCTTTTAATGTTGAAGCACCTATGATAACTTATGATCAAAGTTTTTAATTTCACATAATTTATATATGTATATGATAAGAGCAGCGTGTAAGAAATTAAGAAAGTAAGACGCTGAATTACGTACGCAAAGAAGCTGTATCGTGTCACATCAAGTTGCCTCTATGACGTCATTTCCCGATAATACAATTTTTTATTTTTATTTTCCTACTAATAAAGCCGAATTGAACTTGTGCGCGGGTGCTGTATCGTGCCACACCAATTCGTCTTTGTGCTGCAAAATGCCATAATAAGTAATTATTTTTTTTTTACTTTTCAGTGCATTTTTATAAAAGTTTTTATTAATGCTTCGTTTTAATTTGAACATTGAGAGAACACATTTCTGTTTAAACAAATAATTATAAGTTATTAGCGTTGACGGGTAAAACGTAATTTGTGACGTATGAAATGTAGGTCATTTCTGCTATTAGGTATATGGCATAAATTAGCACCCATATCTTAACCTATGTGATTGCAACCTAATTAATTGTATGTAAAAATGCAGCAGTTAAAATGATTAGGAAAGGATGTCACATGACAAATAGATTTATTTATATATATATATATATATATATATATATATATATATATATATATATATATTAGGGTTATGACTTTTTTGTGACTCCATGTTTCAGTACCATAAATTGATGCATATTTATACAAAAGTATTGAAAAAAAACTTTAATTCGATGTTCTTGTTGAAAAAGTTCACCCACAAAACGAAAATTCGAATGTACTATAAATGCGTGTGGATAAAATTTCAAACAATTTTATGATCGTTATTTTTTAATTCTATTTTTAGAGCATTTTCGAAAAAAAATGCTCTATTGTCCCCGTTTGGTATGTCTGTCTGTCTGCCTGTCTGTCTGTCCGTCATCACCCTAGATCTCAACAACCATAAGTCCTAGACCCATGATGTATATATCATTTTGTAGGTCTTAGCCTGCCAAGAAATGGCATTTGTCCATTTCGCGATCTGACCTCTGAGGGCCGTAAAAGGGGGCTTATAATGTACCGTTTTTTACTATATAAGCTATATTAATAAAGGAGCTCCCTATATCTCAGCAACCATAAGTCCTAGACCCATGATGTATATATCATTTTGTAGGTCTTGGCCTGCCATGTGTACATCAAAAGTTCATTTCGGGATCTGACCTCTGAGGGCCGGGCTTTAGGGCTCCTAAGGGGCTTATATATTATATATATGGCCCCATTCTACACCTTGTACGTTCAATAACCCATTTATTTGTTGCGAAATACTGCAGCACGTAGTTTCACCAAGATTTATTAAGAAACTCATCAAATGAAATAGTAAGCTTGTGTTCTGAATTTAATTGAACATATCAGAGCTATGCAACAATTGACGGAGTTTTCGGACGATTAAATGACTACAATTTCGAATGTTTTCAATTATGAGTCCTATTTCAGTAATCACAAACCACTTGTAGTTAGATTTAAGAGAAAATAATTTTGTTTCAAATATAAAGAAACGTCTTTATAATATTTTTAAGAGATGTATGCATTACACAATTGAATGTATAAACATTTCCAAAGTTTACAAATATTTACTGAAAGCTAACAAACGTACTGAATCATAACACGAAAATGCGCTAACACGTCCTGTGTCCAGAATTGAACAGGCTTAATTGCTTGTTTTTTCTAATTAGAGAGATATTATGTAGTTTTAAAGCTTTAGTTTATTGTTACATTATAACACTCTAAATTACATATAAATATAAAATTACAAACTTAAATAGCAATTCTACGAAAAGTACGAAAATCTACCGTATATAAACTATATATCGCAAAAAATGATGTGTAGCATTCAGCTAATTAAAGAGTAATGTACAACACTTATGCTTCGTTACACACAATAAATCTAAGCTGGAAGTTCTCTATCTTTTTAAAGATGTCAAAAAGATTTTTAAGACACTTGATTGCTCGTTGTGCACACCAGAGGTGTACATAGGGTGGTTGGAAGGGGTCAAATTCGACTGTCCCTCCAGACCCCAGCTTTAGGGTGTCCCCCCAAATTCTTTTTACATTTAATACTAAGTATATTATCTTATGTCATGGTTTAATTTTTCAAAATGCAATAGCCCCACAAAAAGAACAAGCCCCTCCCCCACCGGGTCCTCAAATTTCCAGGTTTGAAACTGGTGTACACTGATTTTTGTTCTGGGAATGTCCAGTCTCGATGGTTCCTGATTCCAAAAATTTTTCACTCAGTTTAACGCTTTTTTGTGACCTTGCAAACTGCTACATAGCTTTCGATAATCATCTGCCTTGTACATTTGGTCAGTAAACCAATGGTCCGCCTAACTGAAACAGATGAATCTTCAAATGTCGAGTAGTGGAGTCTCTTCTCTATGGTAGAAGAAAAAATGCTTAAAGAGCTAGTAATGTTCGGGAATTTTATCTTGGATTATTTAATTAAGGTATTTTTCTGAAACTTTATTTAAAAAATACTCCAGATTCTTTTAAAAAATCCGGAAATATCCGAGTTAACAGAAATAGAAAGTTCATATCTTCACGCAATCCTGCTGTTTCAGTAATCACGTCTTTAACATTCTTGAAATTATTCCTATGATGTTCGTAGTTCTTAACAAGTTCCGGGGTAAACGGATATTTGGTATTGGGCGACACGTTGTTTTCTCCATGTTCTTCATCCATTACTACTAGAAGGACTCCAACCAATGAATTGTGATCTTTCCTATTTAGTTTCAGTAATCGTCTTTGTAACTGACTGACAATCCGATTCCTTCTTCCGGTGTTTACATTCGTAGTGTCCACTACAATCATCGTTATACTCTTACATAAATTGTATTCATCAAGAAATATTGTTATAACTTTAATAACAGTATCTACTTTTCCGTCCTGTATATCTATTGCATGTAATTTATCTTCTCTCTGTTTATTCTTCAATACTAACACTTGATATTCTTGGTGACTAATACGTTTACCATCAAAGTTCAGTGACCAGCTTTCTAAATGTAGTGTTTTCTTTATCTCTTCATTAAGTTTAACAAACTTCTTAGTTGATATGAATATACCAGACTGTGAGGATGTCTGAATGTTGACCCCATCTTGAGATAACTGTCGACAAATGGTTGCTGCTTTTCTGGTTGATAACTTTGAAGTTGCTACTAATTTGGTTGCAGTTTTGGTTTTGCAGTAGTTCTTGTTGGTACTTGTTGACTGTTCTTCTGAATCTTCAGACTCTTGATTTTCTGCGTCAGACTAGGAATTTGACGTTGTTGCTGTCGCCGTTATTACTGTTGAAGTAGAATGCCATGATATTTTTCTTCTTTTGGATGGATGGATAGTCTTTAAACTAGCAGCCTTCCTAGTTGTATAGCCTACATTACTGTTGAAGTAGAATTCCGTGATATTTTTCTTCTTTTGGATGGATGGATAGTCTTTAAACTAGCAGCCTTCCTAGTTGTATACCCTACATTACTGTTGAAGTAGAATTCCGTGATATTTTTCTTCTTATAGATGGATGGATAGTCTTTAAACTAGCAGCCTTCCTAGTTGTATACCCTACATTACTGTTGAAGTAGAATTCCGTGATATTTTTCTTCTTATAGATGGATGGATAGTCTTTAAACTAGCAGCCTTCCTAGTTGTATACCCTACCGGTACTTTGCAGTCAATTTGAAGATGATGCAATCTTTTGTAATCACGTAAGAGCCATTCACCATCTTTTTGTGATATCGAAAACTTCCTTCAATGTAATTATTTAACTAGTTGCCCATCTCCGCTTTAATACCATTTTAAAAATTTCGTGTTGTGAATGACGTTTGTTTTGCTAATTAATCAGAATACAAACCAACCCATTTTCATTACTTTTGAGCAAAAGTTCATCGATTTTCGACACAGGAAATGAATTATTTTACAAAAAGTTAAAAATTCATAACCCTTATATATATATATATATATATATATATATATATATATATATATATATATATAGTGTGTGTGTGTTTGTGCGTGTTTGTAATTATCATCAATAATTACAAATTACTCCAATTAAAAAAAACATTTTAGAAGTGTGGATTATTCAGGCACACTATAAAATAATATAAGTTTTTAATAATTTAGGTTCATTTCTATTTTATTTTTCCAAGTCTGGTTATGGCAAAAAGTTTATGTTAGCGCTGCATCCATTGTATACGTTTTTTTTATTATTATATCAGGGTTTCTCATAAATGTTTATGTGTTTATCACATCAGGAGAACTTTGTGCGACTAGGCAAACCTTACAGTTCCTGTGTAGAGACTGACGAATACATCGACAAGTACAACTTTACTTACAATGTTGATGTGAGTTTAAATTAAGCACACAGTGGTAGATCTAATTATGTATTATTTAATTATGATATTAATGAGATAAAAAGGCGTAACTATCATTAGTGGCTCGTTGGGAGGCAAACTGAAAATACCACCTTTTGTACAGTGCCAAAAAGTAATAAAGTAGGCCTACATGTTTCCTCCACTGGCAATATCAATTGAACCTGGCGGACCACCTGCTTCATGCCACTGTTAGGATGAGCTAATATCCGTTGAGCTAAGATAAGTTAAACCTAACCCTCCTTCTTATTTCCCAGCTGTGTTACTATATTTGTTGGATTAAGGAAATTGTTAAACAGTGTGGCTGTCACTCTCGCGATTGGCTTAATGTCATGGACAACAAAATAATCTTACACTTTGTGAAGATCCTAACGGTAAGGAAAACGTTTTTTATTCACTACAAGCAAGTTAATATTAGTCAAAATATATCTACATTATAAAGCAGCTAAGTTTGTCCGGGTCGCTTCCGTCCGTGTGGGGAATCCGTTCTATAAATAAATGACCTCCAGAAACAATAGTATTTTGATAAAGTAACTACATGACCAGCGAGGTCACGAAAACATAATTAAAAAAAAAATGGAGTCTTCGATTCGATTTTTTTTTTAAATCTACAGTTTTAAATAGTTTCTGTGGTTTTTTTTATTTTGAAATGTAAAAGTCCTAAATATTAAATAATAATTATAATATATAATACCTATCCAATTATTTTAGTTTTTATAACAACAGATAGCATTTTAATCAGACTAGGTCACTGACGCCGTCGCTATAAATAAAAAAAAATCCTCTATCTCGTCATTTCCCGATCAGTGCCTTCGCGCTGCAAAATGAAATAGTAAAGTAGTTAATTTTTTTACTTTTCCGTGCATTTTTAATGCTTTGTTTTGATTTTAGTTATAAATAGACGTAAAATTAAAAAAAAATAACTCTGCACTTGATTTCACGTAAATCGGCTACGCATTTGATAATCATGCTCAGTTATTATAGTTTGTTAACATTGTGTACTGGAGGTTATTGTTCCCTCGATGGATTACTTTTTGATGATGGTTTGTTGGTTATGGCAGCCACATCTTTTGACTTATGAAATGTAGGTCATTTCTGCACATTAGGAAGGTGGCATAAATCAGCACCTAATTAAATGAATTAAATTGATTAGGAAGGGGTTTAACATTACACCTAGATTTCCCGGGCAACGCCGGGCTTAATATCTAGTATAGTATAAAATACTGTATATGCATATTTTTTATATAGCTTTAAAAGTTTGTCATATTTTTCAATTGTTGAATAGGCTGTGCACTTAAGTACTTTGACTGTCCCTGTGAAGATCCATGTAGGTATGTATTTCGATTATTTAAAAAAAAAGTGTGTCCGTTTTTGTTATTAAGTTAAGATGGGGTCCTCTAAGACATTTTAAGGCTCTAAAAGTAAGAGTTTGCAAGAGATTGTCACCACTCGGACTTTTAAATACGAATTTCTTTTGTTAACCTAAATTATTTTCTTCACAGAGAGGTTGTTTACAAAACTAAATCAACATCAGCGCAATGGCCTAATCAATATTTGGGGGTAAGTTTTATAATTTTTATTCTTTTTCTACATGTCGTGAGAAAATGTGTGGCTTCCGTAGATATTGATTAATAGAAATGCAAAAAAAAAATTATAATAATAAAGCATCAAAGACTTTGTTTTTTTTTATTTATTTTATTTTTATTAATAAGAAAATGTTAGTGAAATCCTTGTGTTCCAAGAAAAATTTCTCATCTGCAATATGTGAAAGATTAAGAAATCAAACGGAAAGAGAACTTAGGTAACATTTTTTTGTTAAAGGTTTTTAATATTATGTTTTATACGATTGTTATCTTTTAAAATTGAAATTGAACAATCAGCGAGTATGAATTTATTTTATTAATAAAATCATAAATAATTTAATGATTTGAGAGTTAGTACTTTGTTTAATTTTACCATTTCAGGGATAATTTTGTCGGAGTTAAAATTTACTATGAATCCATGTTGTCTACACATTTTAAAGAAGTGGCTGAAATAAATGTAAGTTTTACCAAATTAGCCTTTATATTATCTAAAATAATCACTTTAACAGTTTGGTCAATTAAAAAAAACAACACTTACGTTGGAAGTTTATGTAATAAATCACATCAAAAAAATAAGAACAATTATATTGAAAAAATAAAATAAATTTAAATGATCTTATTATAAACGTGAGGAAAAAAAACGTTTAATAATACAAGTATTTGTTGAAATGAGATCGACTAAATAAAAGTATGAGCGCCAAAATGGATTATTTATCTCATTTATTTCCCTTGCAGTTTATCAATGACTTAGTTGAATAAAACTACAAGTTTGATTTGGTTAAGCAATAAATAGAATATGATGACATCTTAGGTAAATAATATTCAGGAGTTACCATTCAGTCATTTTAAAAATACAAAAAACGCTTTTAATTAGGGTTTAAGGAAAATTTATTTTTTACTTCATTTAAATAAAAACCCTAATAATTTATTTACAATTATTAACTACGATGGCCACAGTCCTCCAGTGCCGTCTTCAACATGATAATTGCTATTACGTCACAAGGTCACTGCTTTCAATACGTAAATTATACGGTGCTCTGGTCTACGGGAATTCCGTATTCATAGTGCAACACCGAGGGCAAGGAAAAAAATATAACTAAACCATATTTTTTTCTGTTCTAAGCATTTCACTTGTTTTTTGTTGTAATCTTAACAAACATAATTAAAATTAAGTACTGTACCTAGTATCATATTCACGCAACAAAAAAAAGCTTTTGAATAAATGGCAAATTGAAGAAATAAAACTTTTTTGCATATTTATTTTTCTAACGCTTCTCTAGATTTTTACTGTTGGGCAACATTAATTAGAATTTGTTCCATGATGTTTATTCTAGTTGGCAACATTTCTCAGTAATCTGGGTGGATGTGTTGGATTGTGGATTGGAGTTTCTGTCTTGAGTATTGTCGAACTTCTCCACTTGTTTGTTGACATCATTTGGAGGATTTTATCAGGGATGAAACTTTGTAACAGATCTAATCAAAATGGTGACATTGCTTAAAATTTACCATTTGTAGTTGTAGCTATGTACCATTTGTAATTGTAGCACTTTATCACTTGTAATTAAAAGCACTTTATCAATTGTAATTGTAGCACTTTATCAATTGTAATTGTAGCAGTTTATCAATTGTAATTGTAGCACTTTATTAACTGTATTTAAAGCACTTTACCATTTGTAATTGTTGCACGTAAATCTTTTTAATTTTTACAGAAATGTGCTGTCACAATGTTAAAAATTATCAAAAAATGTCTCTTTTACTGATATAAAATTTTCAATTTAAAATTTTATTTTTTTAAATAATTTAATATAAACATTTTTACACCTTTCACTTACATGTTAAAAGTACTGATTGTATCTCACTCTGTAAATATCAACGCAGATGTTTAAATGTATGGATTCATGCCTAATTTGCGCAAAGAGAAAATATTTAAATTTCATGAATAAATTATAGTGCTAAAAATAGACCACTTCTGAGAAGAGAAAACTGAGCTACAATAGTACAACTAGGGTACTCACTGGGTTTAAAGACCTGAAGCTATCTATTAGCTGCCATAACGATTGGTGTCTTTAAGATTTGAAAGGTATTTGGACACGTTCAACATTCCTCAGTAGATCTGCGAACATTTGCATTTCCACTGCTTGCAGCTTTTTTTTAGCAGATTTTGTTTTTACACTGGTAAACAAACAACAAAGTATTCTAAAATGCATCAGTTCAAAAGGAAAATCGTTCACATCAATACATGAGTTTATCATAGTAGCGAAGCTGAAACGGAATTAGTGATGTATCTAGATATCTAAACTAACATATTTTTACGTCATGGTAAACAAACAACAAAGTATTCTAAAATGCATCAATTCAAAAAGAAAATCGTTCACATCAATACATGAGTTTATCATAGTAGCGAAGCTGAAACGGAATTAGTGATGTATCTAGATATCTAAACTAACATATTTTTACGTCATGGTAAACAAACAACAAAGTATTCTAAAATGCATCAGTTCAAAAAGAAAATCGTTCACATCAATACATGAGTTTATCATAGTAGCGAAGCTGAAACGGAATTAGTGATGTATCTAGATATCTAAACTAACATATTTTTACGTCATGGTAAAAAAACAACAAAGTATTCTAAAATGCATCAGTTCAAAAAGAAAATCGTTCACATCAATACATGAGTTTATCATAGTAGCGAAGCTGAAACGGAATTAGTGATGTATCTAGATATCTAAACTAACATATTTTTACGTCATGGTAAACAAACAACAAAGTATTCTAAAATGCATCAGTTCAAAAAGAAAATCGTTCACATCAATACATGAGTTTATCATAGTAGCGAAGCTGAAACGGAATTAGTGATGTATCTAGATATCTAAACTAACATATTTTTACGTCATGGTAAACAAACAACAAAGTATTCTAAAATGCATCAGTTCAAAAGAAAATCGTTCACATCAATACATGAGTTTATCATAGTAGCGAAGCTGAAACGGAATTTGTGATGTATCTAGATATCTAAACTAACATATTTTTACGTCATGGTAAACAAACAACAAAGTATTCTATAATGCATCAGTTCAAAAGGAAAATCGTTCACATCAATACATGAGTTTATCATAGTAGCGAAGCTGAAACGGAATTAGTGATGTATCTAGATATCTAAACTAACATATTTTTACGTCATGGTAAACAAACAACAAAGTATTCTAAAATGCATCAGTTCAAAAAGAAAATCGTTCACATCAATACATGAGTTTATCATAGTAGCGAAGCTGAAACGGAATTTGTGATGTATCTAGATATCTAAACTAACATATTTTTACGTCATGGTAAACAAACAACAAAGTATTCTATAATGCATCAGTTCAAAAGGAAAATCGTTCACATCAATACATGAGTTTATCATAGTAGCGAAGCTGAAACGGAATTAGTGATGTATCCAGATATCTAAACTAACATATTATTACGTCATGGTAAACAAACAACAAAGTATTCTAAAATGCATCAGTTCAAAAAGAAAATCATTCACATCAATACATGAGTTTATCATAGTAGCGAAGCTGAAATGGAATTAGTGATGTATCTAGATATCTAAACTAACATATTTTTACGTCATGGTAAACAAACAACAAAGTATTCTAAAATGCATCAGTTCAAAAAGAAAATCGTTCACATCAATACATGAGTTTATCATAGTAGCGAAGCTGAAACGGAATTAGTGATGTATCTAGATATCCTAAACTAACATATTTTTACGTCATGGTAAACAAACAACAAAGTATTCTAAAATGCATCAGTTCAAAAAGAAAATCGTTCACATCAATACATGAGTTTATCATAGTAGCGAAGCTGAAACGGAATTAGTGATGTATCTAGATATCTAAACTAACATATTTTTACGTCATGGTAAACAAACAACAAAGTATTCTAAAATGCATCAGTTCAAAAAGAAAATCATTCACATCAATACATGAGTTTATCATAGTAGCGAAGCTGAAACGGAATTAGTGATGTATCTAGATATCTAAACTAACATATTTTTACGTCATGGTAAACAAACAACAAAGTATTCTAAAATGCATCAGTTCAAAAAGAAAATCGTTCACATCAATACATGAGTTTATCATAGTAGCGAAGCTGAAACGGAATTAGTGATGTATCTAGATATCTAAACTAACATATTTTTACGTCATGGTAAACAAACCAAAATGGCTGCATAAAATCATCGGTTATCATATTCAATACTTCAAAATTAATCAAATATGTAACTAGAAAATAATTACGTTAAACATACATATTAAAAAAAACTTGATTTGCGTTTAAAATTGGAGGAAAGCTAATAGTTAAAGAGATTTTCGCTCTGTATATATATCCGACTATATCAATCGATTCATGTGATAATTTTGCACATGAGTCAGTGAATAGTAAAATATGATTAACGCGTAACACAGTTGTATAATAGCTCAATTGTTGAGAGTATACTGGGTGCACACTTTCATGCTAAAACAAAACAACTAGGGCACAATTATCAGTTATGATTGTCACGTGGTACGTCCTCTTCCATAATAACGTCCAGTATACTGCTAGTAAGTGTAGAGAAAGTCACACAGACATCTGATAGTTTTTTATACCTGCAAGTATATGGACAGATGGATACATAATTTATTACAAAAATTCAAAGATAGATACAAAGTTAAATCATACATATTGGATATACAAAGGTTTTGTTTTTTCAATATGAGTTATCATTATTTGTGTATAGATGTTACAATTGCAATTCATGTGAAATATGTCTTTTAATGTTCTGACACAGTATACTCATTATACTGTATTACTGTACAACAAGTTTTTTATATCATTTATTGCATATACATGTATTAATCTTTACATTCCCAACATCGTCTTATGTAACACATACATCGTTGAATGACCGTTAAATGGTTCGTTGATATTGTGGCTTAGGTTTAAATATTTAGATCATTATTTTTTCTTTTCATTATAGTTATTATTTACTTTTATAAAATGTTACTTATTTATTTACGCAAGTAAATGTTTTTCATTAGTATAAATATTTAAACTTTCAAAAGAAGAGTACCTTTACGCTTGATACCCCCTAACCCTAAATATTGCCGCCTTCTTCGCGACGACATTTTGGTCGCCAGGTAACGCAAACTTTATTAAACATAAAAAACGGTCGAAGTAGTTTTTAAAAACATTCTGAAATAGTTTTTGATTACAAAATATCAACTCTAAGTAAAAAAATTGATAATTTATTAGTAACAAGTTATACTTTTTAACAGGAAAGTGATGCGAATATTTATTGTACAAAACAAATGAGTTTTATTGTTATTACTTCCTATTTCATGTGTGATGTCGTCCTGTCAATTTTGACTATTCGTCGATGTTTAATAACAATAAACTCATAAAAAAAGTAATAAAAGTACGTTGAATATCATTTTGTCTGGCTTCTTATGATGTGTTAAGAAAAAGGCTTTTCCAGTAAAATAAAATTAAAAATTAGAGAACTTTAACAGTAAACATGAAATCCAAACAAATGGTTGGGAACATTGATATTCTGGGGTCTTGAGGGACTCAGGGGAGGGGTGTAGTCTGTGCACTCATAGCCCCAGATTTAACAGAAATTCACAAGACAAAAGGACCCTGTGGTAGTGGTGACCCTACCCCTAGTTTGACTAAAGAAACGCCTCTGCGGGGCAAATGTTGAGAAAAAAAATGATTTTCGAAACGTCTCAGCTACATAAAACTAATTTGTATTCATTTACCATAAGAAACTCAGAAGCAAGTTAAATTAAAAGCAAATTAAAAAAAGACTAAAAGCGAAGGTCTTGTTTTCTTTTAATATTATTTATTCTGTATCAGATTACCTTAAAAAACTCATCTGTGTCAACAAGGTTATACTAGGCTATAAAGGTTTACTTTTAGAATTACTTCCATGACCACAAGCTTATACTAGGCTATAAAGGTTTACTTTTAGAACCACTTCCATGACCACAAGTTTATACTAGGATATACAGGTTTACTTTTAGAACCACTTCCATGACCACAAGCTTATACTAGGCCATAAAGGTTTACTTTTAGAACCACTTCCATGACCACAAGCTTATACTAGGCTATAAAGGTTTACCTTAAGAACCACTTCCATGACCACAAGCTTATATTAGGCTATAAATGTTTACCTTTAGAACCACATCCATGACCACAAGTGTATACTATGCTATAAATGTTTCCTTTTATAACCACTTCCATGACCACAAGCTTATACTAGGCTATAAAGGTTTACCTTAAGAACCACTTCCATGACCACAAGCTTATATTAGGCTATAAATGTTTACCTTTAGAACCACATCCATGACCACAAGTTTATGCTATGCTATAAATGTTTCCTTTTATAACCACTTCCATGACCACAAGCTTATACTAGGCTATAAAGGTTTACTTTTAGAACCACTTCCATGACCACAAGCTTATACTAGGCTATAAAGGTTTACTTTTAGAACCACTTCCATGACCACAAGCTTATACTAGGCTATAAAGGTTTACCTTTTGAACCACTTCCATGACCACAAACTTATACTAGGCTATACAGGTTTACTTATAGAACCACTTCCATGACCACAAGCTTATACTAGGCTATAAAGGTTTACCTTAAGAACCACTTCCATGACCACAAGCTTATATTAGGCTATAAATGTTTACCTTTAGAACCAAATCCATGACTACAAGCTTATACTAGGCTATAAAGGTTTACCTTTTGAACCACTTCCATGACCACAAGCTTATATTAGGCTATAAATGTTTACCTTTAGAACCACATCCATGACCACAAGCTTATACTAGGCTATAAAGGTTTACCTTTTGAACCACTTCCATGACCACAAACTTATACTAGGCTATACAGGTTTACTTTTAGAACCACTTCCATGACCACAAACTTATACTAGGCTATAAATGTTTCCTTTTATAACCACTTCCCTGACCACAAGCTTATACTAGGCTATAAAGGTTTACCTTAAGAACCACTTCCATGACCACAAGCTTATACTAGGCTACAAAGGTTTACTTTTAGAACCACTTCCATGACCACAAGCTTATACTAGGCTATAAAGGTTTACCTTTTGAACCACTTCCATGACCACAAACTTATACTAGGCTATAAAGGTTTACTTTTAGAACCATTTCCATCACCACAAGCTTATACTAGGCTATAAAGGTTTACTTTTAGAACCACTTCCATGACCACAAGCTTATACTAAGCTATAAAGGTTTACCTTAAGAACCACTTCCATGACCACAAGCTTATATTAGGCTATAAATGTTTACCTTTAGAACCACATCCATGACCACAAGCTTATACTAGGCTATAAAGTTTTACCTTTTGAACCACTTCCATGACCACAAACTTATACTAGGCTATACAGGTTTACTTTTAGAACCACTTCCATGACCACAAGCTTATACTAGGCTATAAAGGTTTACTTTTAGAACCACTTCCATGACCACAAGCTTATACTAGGCTATAAAGGTTTTTTTTTAGAACCACTTCCATGACCACAAGCTTATACTAGGCTACAAAGGTTTACTTTTAGAACCACTTCCATGACCACAAGCTTATACTAGGCTATAAAGGTTTACCTTTTGAACCACTTCCATGACCACAAGCTTATACTAGACTATAAAGGTTTACTTTTAGAACCACGTCCATGTCCACGAGATTAACTACGCTTTAACAATTTAGAGTCAAATATACGCCCACAAGCTATATTTTGATTTAACATTTTACCTTCAAAACAAAAGAATCATAGCCTGTACATTGTACTATTTGTAGAATGTAAATAAATCTTGTAATATTCAACTAACGATCCCACTTGTCCTTGAGGGACTACCTAGAGAGAGAGAGAGAAAGTCGTAACATTATATACTAAATTCACGGATGAAAGTTGGCATAACACATTCTGGGCTACCACAAGACTACCACCCGGCTATCACATGATACCACAGGGCTTCCACAGGACTACCACCCAGCTACCATATGATACAACAGGGCTACCACAGGACTACCACCCGGCTACCATATGATACCACAGGGCTACCACATGACTACCACCCGGCTACCACATGATACCACAGGGCTACCACAGGACTACCACCCGGCTACCACATGATACCACAGGGCTACCACAGGACTACCACCCGGCTACCACATGATACCACAGGGCTACCACAGGACTACCACATGTTACCACAGGGCTACCACGGGACTACCACCCGGCTACCACATGCTACCACCGGGCTACCACAGTGCTACTACTGGGCTACAACTGGGATACCACTGGACTACCACAGGGTTACCACAGGGCTGCCACTTGGCTACTACATGGCCACGACTCATCTACCACAGGGCTACGACAGACCTACTCCCTACAACGATACCTGCACAAACCAAATATTGATTAGTACAGTCTCGTACCAGGGGAGAATATAGAAAAGGCATTTAAATAGCTGTACATGGTAGTTGTCGTATAATAAAATTTACTCCTTTCACGTACATTAAATGACCAAAGAACAAAGAGAAAGTATATCCAAAGGCGGTGTAGGTAAAGTGAAATAATAAAAATAACTTATATTTGGTGTGAGTTGAAACACTCAACTTGATTTACAGATAAATGAAAACTTCAGGATTTCATCTTTTTATATTGAATTCAAAATCAATATAAGGACAGTTTCTTTTGTACTCTTTCCATTGTAATGTCTAATCTATATGTCACTAGAAGAAAGCTATTGTGGAAATAAATATATTAAAGTTCAGCATTATGAAATATGTACAGCTTTTATTAGTTTTGGAACGCTAATGAATAAAAAAACTTTAAATAACAGCGTTCAGTCAATTGAAATACGGGCCGATAGATGTAAAAATAGCTAAAACAAAGCTATCACACACTAATTCTTTCTGAAATAGAACTACGGATAGCTAATAATTTTGAGAAAGCTTCCCGCTCTTATTATCGAAGTAATTATATTTCGAAAAACGAAATATGTTCATCTTTATAATTTTTATGCTCTGCCTTTTAATGTTAATCATCCAGGCTTGCTAATAAATTTATAACTCGATCAAAAAAACAAAAAAAAAAAAACTATGTATTTTCACAATAATAATCAGTCCAAAAATAGTAAAATAGATGAACACATTTAAAATCCAACCACATATGTATGTATACAAACACCTTTTAACACTTTTTATTCAATCTCTTGATGTTACAGTTAGACGTGAGTGTTAACCGCATTATAACATTTGAAAATATAGAATTTTGATAAAGTTAAAATTTTGGAAGTCATACTAACTATTTTTCATCCCATCAATAGTTGTAAATCTACTGTGATATGTCACATTATTATATTTACTCATATATATAAACTCTAACCTGGCCGGCATTTGGCCGATTTGACCGATTGCTCCAAATTGGTCCTTCGCTTGATAGGAGCCCAGCAATTGGCATTTATTTTAATAGTAATAGTTGTTATTGTCAAATATTAGAAAAGGGGCCTCGCAAGCATCCGTTAAATTCGGCTCCGCAATTTGTAAGGTCGGCCCTGACTCACACACATTTTCATGGACGCTGTTGACTGCTAGCCGAAAGGTTTGAAAATCAAGCCCCGATGAATGCCGGGCCTTTCTCGAATCCGATAGTTATCTTATGTCCACCCAGCTATTAAATGGATGCCCGACATTTGTTGGGGAAAGTTATGGCATTGTACTAGCCGCACAGTCCGAGTCTATAAATACAGATGAATTCTACTTCATCTAACCCCGATTGTCTGTATGGGTTTTATAACGGAAACTTTACTTTCTATTTTTATGCATGCTTATTAATTTAAAAGACATAACAGTATACCGATAGTGTATTTTAATTCTCTTAATCATTAACCGATGTAGTCGTTGGTAGGAACGGATGGACAAATCAACAGATGTGCTTCATCTATCCTTTCTATGGGCATATAGACTTGGCCTGGGGTAACTAGCCAGACTTTGCCTGTGTTTATTCGGTAATTAGCCAGACTTTGCCTGTGTTTATTCGGTAACTAGCCAGACTTTGCCTGTGTTTATTCGGTAACTAGCCAGACTTTGCCTGTGTTTATTCGGTAACTAGCCAGACATTGCCTGTGTTTATTCGGTAACTAGCCAGACTCTTCCAGTGATTTTGCCCCCCCCCCCAGAGAGTGATACCTGTCATTATACTCTTAGCATCAGATACAGTAGAAATAAATACTTCCAGATAGGCCTTGTCACGTAGTGACTATTTCTAATGATGGCATTTTGGACTGTATTTGGTATGTATGGTAAAGTGAGAGAGTCAGTGGGTATGTATGGTCAATGGGAGAGAGTAAGTGGATAACTGGAGACTGGCTAAGATGTATTCTCTCTCTCTCTCCTTCTCTCTCTCTCTCTCTCTTTGTGTGTCTTTGTGCGCGCGTGTGTATGTGTTAGTGTTTGTGTGCATACCTGGTGTATATATTCAAGTGATAGAGTCAGTGGGTAAATAGAAACGGGCAAAGTTGTATTATTTCTCTCACTCTGTGTCTGTGTATTGGTGTGTATGTGTGTGAATGTGGACCAGTGCTCGATTTAAGAAAAAACCAGTGCCGGGGATGAACGATTTTTTCTGCAGAGCCGGGGATAAATGTCATCCCCGGCGGAGATGAAAAAAGCTAGACCAGATGAATGACGTACCGAGCAGGCGCGGTTCTAGGGGTACGCCCCCACAGCCTACTATCCCCTGGTCTATATACTGGTCTTCCCTATGACTAATTCCTAGATACGCCTAGTGTCACCGTATCAATATCAGCATCATCAAGAGAAAAATCATTTTAGATTAGAATGTTTGGTTTAATTTTATAACGTGTGACGTATCTTATAGCTGTGAATCAGTCTTGAAAACTTATATCACACTGTTTGCAAGCAAATGGTTTTACTCCAGTGTTACCATTAAACATAAATCTAGTGCGTGCGGAATAAAACATCATTTTATCAATACATCCAGCTTCTTAGGTATTTTGATTTTAATTTTAAATAAAACTTATTAAAGTCGGATAATCTAAACTTGGAATATCAAATTATTGCAACGGATTACTGTAACAAATGACTTATATATTATTCCTAACTGCCAGCAACTGCTTAAAAAACATTATAAAACTATAATATTGAATTATTCGAATCTCTTTATAACAACAAGTTATGTTTGTTTTAAGCATTAATTTGTGAAGATTCATAAAACTGGTTTAATGTTTTCATTTAGAGACTTTTATTTAAAATAATTTGACCTGGCAGCCACAACAATTTTAGTTATTCCGGTTAATAGTAATATTTTATAAACATTCTGCAATTTTAGGCCGTCGACGAAAATGGTTAACCGCAGACCTTCCTTCAATATAATTAATTGATAATTATCTTAGAAACTAGGGTGAGACAAGCCAATTCAAAAAATCTATAAATAATCAGCATTTTTTAAAAATATACAGTTTTAACTTAAAAGTAAAAAAGTTTTTTTTTTCATAAACTGAAAAAAAATCTAGCTAATAGTATAAATTTAAAATCCCAAATAAAGTATAGTTTAAAATATGTGTGCACAAAAACTATTTCTAACGAGAATTAATTAAGAAAACGAATTTCTAAACCAGATTAACATATATATGGGATGACGATCTTTCATAAAAAAAAACATATTTCTCTTCAAATGTACGAGGACGTTAGCTTATCATTTTCGTATTTGTCGAAATTCTACTCACCAGCTAAAGGGGACACCTCTATACAGTGAAAAACGACGAGAAGAAGAACATATTACGTAACATTGCTGAACCATACTGGATAGGACTGGATGATATCCAGGAGGAAGGAGTCTTTCAATCGATTGACGATGGGTCGATTCTGCCAACACAGCAAGTGAAACGATATTTTAACGCAGGTTAGAAAGACGATATCTATGTATCTATCTTTGTGTCTATCCATCTATCTATCTATCTATCGATATGACTATCAATCTATATATCGATATATCTATTTATATATCGATAAAAATTTGTAATCTATATATCAGTTAATCTACCTTTCTAGCTATAATATCGAATCTCTCAACGTTTATCCATCTAAATATCTATCAGTATCTATCAAACAAATTTCTATGTATAACTATAATCAAACAATATATATATATATATATATATATATATATATATATATATATATATATATATAACTGTATTCTATAAATATCTGTATTTGATGTCCGTCCACATTTATTTTCATTTGTAATTTCTAGTTTGCCTTAAAATTTTTCTTGTCTTTCTATTTTTTTTTCAAAATCAGATCTAAGGGTTGAGGAAATTAGAGAAGACATCCAATTCTAAAGTTATAGTTGTTTTTTTTTGTTACTTGTAATGTCATGTTCCATGCCTCTGTATTTATTTATAAGGGAACGATATTTTGTATTTGTCAGTAGAGCTCGCCAACCTGTATCATCCTCCAACATTATTCATTACGCCTCTCTACCTACTTGCATATATTTATTTTTTTCTTCCACAACTCTTGAAAATCATCTGCCTTGAACTCAAAAAAAATATATGTAAATGTATCTACATAAGGCTTACAATATCTCTGCATAGGGCCCCAAATATCTCTGAATGTACCTGCCTTCGGCTCCTAATATCTATCTATGTATCTGCCTAGGGTTCCAAATATCTCTGAATGAATCTGTCTAGGGCTCCAAATATCTCTGAATGTACCTGCCTAGGCGTCTAAAATATCTCTGAATGTATCTGTCTAGGGCTCCAAATATCTCTGAATGTATCTGCCTAGGCACCTAAAATATATCTGAATGTATATGTCTTGGGCTCCAAATATCTCTGAATGTATCTGCCCAGGGCTCCAAATATCTCTGAATGTATCTGCCTAGGGTTTTTGAAACAACATCAGAACGGCTGTGTAGAGGATTATGCCTTACGTTTCTCTATTCCAGGCGAGCCAAATGACAACGATCACACTTACAACTGCGTCCAGTACTACTCCATGGGGAACAAAGGTTTGAACGATGGCCGTGGCACGTCGGGATATAAATACATGTGTGAAATAGATTGCTACTTGTTGCCGTGATACGATCTCGTTTGACCAGTGTTTCTCAAACTTTGGACACATGAACCCCATTTTTTATTTTAATAAAAGTGCATGAATAATTTAATTGTTTTCACTTAAGCCGCACATGTGCACCTGATGTTCTCAGCCTCTGTAGTGCGCACACCCCAACAAACTCTTCTCGTGCACCATGGGGGGGGGGTACGCGTACCATAATTTGGGAAACACTGCGTTAGAACTACGCGTGGGTGATGAACATTTGAAAGTCAATTAATGATTGGTCGGAACATGGGTTAATTAAAAGAATTAATAAGTTAAATTAAAGAAAATGCATTTTCAAGACATTAATTAAAAAAAATATAAAAATGTAAATTTTATAATATTACATACACCTTTTATTTTTGTATTTCATTTTCGATAAATTTCATGTTAAGTTTCAGATTTTATAAATAAAGTTCTTTATACGGCTGTAAGCAATTTTTTAAGATATTCTTTTTTATTTGCATTGTCTTTTATTTTTTTTTACTTTTATTAAACTTTCACATTTACTAGGGGAAAATGAAGTTTACAATTCTCAACAAATCGAGGGATGCTTGCCTAGTACAATGTTAATTTTGATTTACTCCTCCCCTTCCCCCCCCCCAACAAAATGTGGCCGCCAATTAAAGGCGCCTTAGGCTCCGATTCTAGTAGGGCCAGTTCAAGCCCCCATACTTAGAATCAAAGGCGTAGCTAGGGGGCTGGAGGGTACATATGTCCCCGGGCGCTACTCACAATGACGCGCCAAATTTATATTTTACATATAATATTATATGATTTTCGAATGGGGGGGGGGCTAAAATGTATTAAAAAGGTTTTGTGCCACGGGCGCGAGCTAAGCTCGTTACGGCACTGCTTATAATCTTTATTTTTTTCTATATTCTTTTTTGAAGGGGGTCAATATTTCCTTTTTACTTCCATCCGTCTATGTCATGTTGCCCCTTGAAGCCATCTCCCCCCCCCCCACCCTCAAAATGACGCCATTGATCAGAGGTCAATCATAATAGGCTGAATAATATTTACATATAAATACTGAGTAGCTCTATAAGTCTCTTGTGACCCTTGCACCCAACAAACACTGAAATAGTATTTTCAGTAGTGGGTCTTTTATGCCTTCACTGTACCCCAGATAACGATTTTTTTTATAAATGCCCTACTAACAACTACTATTATATACAAGAATCCTGAAATAAACCCATACAAGTTTTAGTTAATTTATGTCAAAATTTATTAAACGCAGTGGTTACCATTCCAGCTACTGTACTCCGTATTATTTTTTTCCGCCGTCCAGCTATAGATGTGCGCATGCGCGACTTGACGGACTCCGTATTATTTTTTTGGGGGGTCCGTCTATAGACGTGCGTAAGCAAGGCAGGCGGACTGCATATCATTGCATATTTTTTTTTGTTTTCGGGGTTAGGGTTAGGAATAGGGTTAGGGTTAGGAATAGGGTTAGGATTAGGGTTAGGATTAGGGTTAGGTGCAATATATATATATATATAGCCCGACCCCGAAAAAAAAATAATACGGAGTCCGCCTAGAGCGCATGCGCACATCTATAGCTGAACCCATGAAAAAAATAATACGGAGTACGGTTAGCCGAGCGCATGCGCTGATCTATAGCTGGACGGCGGAAAAAAATAATACGAATTCCAGTTGGCTGGAATGGCAGCCACTGCGTTTATGAAAACAAAATTATGTATGCTATTGCAATGTCTTGACAAAATGCACACAAGGGGGGGGGGCAGACATACAAACATGGCGTGTTCGTATTCAGGCATCAAAGCACACATGTATGTACTTACTCAATCTAGCATGCATATTCTGGTGAATGAATCAATTGCAATACAGCGGACCAGTTAGAAAACAATTCATCGACGAAGAAGAATAGAATACAAATACTTTCACAAGCGTCGGGATCTTCCAAACATTTCTAGATTATTCAAGAATTGTTGTTTTTTAATGAACAAGTTAACAAGACATATTAATGTGGATATAGCAAGGAACAATATCAATACAAATAAAAGATGTTTCTAAATACATTTTTATTTAAAAAAAAATATACTATAAGTCTCTCTCTCTCTCTCTGTCTCTCTCTACAAATATATATATATATATATATATATATATATATATATATATATTATATATATATATATATATATATGATTGTTTTGAAGTGAACATTTACATTATGACATCTGTTTTCAAACTTAAATCCCTTTGAAGATAAGAGAAATTGTGTATTTAGAGGAAAATGTATTAAATCCACTTAAAATAGTAATAATGCAATTCCAAAAAAAATCGTTTGTCATCCTGTGAAAAAATCCCCCTAGCCCCCTCCCCCCATTGCCTACGGCCTTGCTTATAAGTGTAAGTGACCTAAATTCACATTCAATACGCACATATACACACACACACATATATATATATATATATATATATATATATATATATATATATATATATATACATTAGGTTGGCTCACTAGCTGGCAGGCCTATTCATGAATGTTGAACAGATCAAATGACGTGAGATACAATGGAGGCAATAGTTCAGACCGCTTACAATACACCCCAGCGTTAGATGCGCGTCGTGCATGGTCAGGCCTGCACTGAGCCGTGCAAGAGAGAGAGTGCGTCACACCAGGGGCTCTCATGCCTTTCGCCACCAACTTCGAAAGTTATTAGGTTTTAGCGACTCACCTGTGAAGAAAAAAAAAACGAATTAAAATAAAATTCGTTCACACTTGTACTTTAAAAAAAAAAAGCTTTGGTCAAAAGTAAATGACCAGTGGCCAGGGAACGGAATGAACTTGAATGTCCATCGGAGGTGGGGAGGGGTCCCGGGTTCAATCGCGGGTGAGAAACTTTGCGTTTCGGTAAAATGGAATTATATCTCCCCGTAGTGCCTTCATGGTCTTAGTCCGCCATGACAAACATTTCTAAAAAAAGTAATTAGCTTTGTAATTCTACAAGATGTTAAATATTGGACTGCCATAGTAGTGTTCTATATAACAGAGAACTCATTAGAGTGTTCTATTTAAATCAGAAAAAAATATAGAGTGTTCTATATAACAGAGAACACATTTGAGTATTCTAAATAACAGAGAGCATGTCAAATGTTAAAGGATTTGGGAAAAAAAGAAACTAAGTAGAGAGAGATAAAGTTAAATAAAAACAATAAAACAAAAAAAACTGGTGGCCCCCCCCTCCCCCCAAGCAGCGAATACCATTTTGAGAACCTCTGATATAAATAATTAAGCTTGGATTGAACTTAAGATTTCTCATAATACACGTCTGTGTCATTGCACATGAATGTTTTCACTGGTCAATCCAGTGACATACGTTCAAACACAATTTGTTCATTATAAATTGCCATTCAGTTCTCCATTCATAATAGCGAAATCCTATTTATTTTCTATGCTTCTGTAATTAACAATTTTTTATGTCCCTACAGTCACATGTTAATTTAAAAAAAAATATATTTTTCTTCACTTGAGTATGATTGACAAATACGGAGTTTTTTGAAATCAATCAAATGTTCTAGGTTTGACTAAAAGCTGTAAGCTCAACGGTCTATCTGTGACATGATGAATGTTTTCTTTAAATCATCAATTATGATTCTATCGGGTAAATATCATAAATTAGTAACTGTCTAGCTTATTGTTAGTTTAAAAAAACATTTCTTTTATACTACACATTTATTTTTAGTAACTCCATTATACGTGTCTATCTATTATTTGGCTTAAATTATGTG
Organism: Bulinus truncatus; assembly: GCA_021962125.1. Lineage (NCBI taxonomy): Eukaryota > Metazoa > Mollusca > Gastropoda > Planorbidae > Bulinus > Bulinus truncatus. Next base: position 373,627 of record JAGDYQ010000241.1, read on the forward strand.
AGCTCTTTGTGTACTATTTATCGTTCATAACACTTCCAGCCGCTTCTTAATTTTGTCTTTCTTTTTTTTTTTTTAAATGAAGGGTTTAAAATCATTCTCTACTCATTATTCATAGTAATCTAAAATTTTAATTTTGCATCTATTTTTTGTGGTATTATCTTGGAGATCAGCGACATCATGTTAAATTGGATAACATTAGCGTACTTAAAATGATGATATTTTATACACTAATAGTCTTAAAACAGATTACTTTGTTTACAGTTAATATAACATCAAATATTTATAAGATATCCTATACAGATACCACCCGCAGTTAATATTTTAAAAAAATTGCGAAAAGTAATAAATTTGCTTAAGTATACATTTATATTATATTATAAAAGCAAAAAAAAATGTGCTTTTAAAGTAAAGGAAATAAAAATATGGATTGTTCTTACTAAACATCGAAAGACCTTTACAAAAACAAAAGAATAGCTATCACCTGATTAGTAAGAGGAGGGCGCTAGGGTCTAGAAAATAATGGCGCTTAACAAAGGACATATTTGTTTTAGGAAGCCAGCCCATGATATTTTGTGTGTGTGGGGGGGGGGAGGTTCTTTTAAGTTTTTGATGACTGTATTGGCTTACAATCGAATGTTTGTGAAATCCATGTTTAGACTTTGTTTTACCAAGTTTACAATATAGTGATAATAAACATGTTTTTATCTTTATAAACGGAAACAGTTAATGAAGTGGCCTCCCAAATCCTGTCAGTGAAAGAATTTTATAAAGTAAACGAGATGTATTCGTCGATCACAACCCTTAACATTACCATGACCACAGGGAACAAACTTCAGTGTGCCAGAGAGTGTTCAAACCTGGGGTCACAATGTAAAGCCTTCTCTTACAACGAAGTGGACTCAGAGTGTCATCTAGGTAATTATAACGAAATAGGTTGAAATTGGTACCAAAAAAAAATTGATGACATAAACCACTCAAAAATGTTAGAATATGTCATATTTGTAAAATTTAAACAACACAACAGTTACTAACGAATAAATAATTGTAATCTTGCCTATAGAGTAATGTTACACGTATAAGTATGTATTTTGTAATTATGTATTGTGTATGTATGTATGTTTTTATATAAAGTTCAGTTTGGGTCAAAATGTGTCTTAAAAGAAAATTCATCCACTAAATAACGTAATTGATTGTGTAATGCTTTTTTATTATATTGGGGAAAAAATGTATTACATTATTATTTTAATATTGTCCTGTAAAAATGGGATATTTTGATATTGATCTATAACAAATGTCATGTCAATATTGTCCTATAAGAAATGACATTTCGATATCGTCCCATAAAATGTCATGCCGATATTGTCCAATAACAAATGTCATGTTTCGATATTGCCCTATAACATATGTCATGTTCCGTTATTGTCCTATAACAAATGTCATGTCGATATTGTCCTATATAAATGTCGTCAATGCGAGCTAAAGATGTCCCTTTTTTCTCGTATCAAAACTGGCTCGCTAACAACAATAGATCTGAGGACTGACGTTATCCTACAGATCTGAGGACTGCCGTTATCCGACGTGATGGTTCATCTTATAATCTTTAAAATTGTTGCCCATTTGTTCTTTCAGGTTCTTGCATAACACCCTCCCTCAATGTGACGGACGATCTGGCCTGGAGGTATATGTCAGCACCCATATGTCAAGATGTCACTGGATTTCAGCTGATAAAGTCAAGTGTCATCAGCGCTTGTATCTGGCTGTCAACAGATATGAGGAATTATAGCAACGCTGATAGTGACTGCAGAGGTCGGATGACTTAATGACTTGGTGATACTTGACTGATACCTGACTGGTACATGACCAAATCATTATTGATACATTACTATTACATGACTGATACATTACTTAAACATGACTGATACATTTTTGATACATGACTGATACCTGGCTGATAAAAAAAATACTGATAGATGACTGATACATGACCGATTCATTATTGATACATTACTCATACATGACTGATACATTTGCGATACATGACTGATACCTGGCTGATAAATTATTGATACTCGATCAGGCCTGTAGTTTTCGGGGGGGGGGGTGGCAGGAGGGTCGTGCCCGCCCTGCGTTTTGTCTGGCCCCCTCTGCTTATTTGTTTTACTTAGTAAAATGTATTACCTGACCCCCCCCCCCCGCTATTGCCTGGCCCCCTGCTGTAGAATGCCTGGCCCTGCTGTAGATATTTTACACTACGATGCTGTACTCGATTGATACATGACCTATGCAAGACTGATTCATGACTTATACAATACTGATACATGCCCATTAACCTGACTGATATAGGACGTGTATATAACTGATTTATGACTGATACACAGTGCCGGCCTTAGACATTTTTGTGATACAGGCAAGAACGAAAATGCCGCCCTTTTTAGTTTCATTTTTCTACGAAAACTCTATAAATGCTATTTATTATAATAAATTTCTAAAATTTGGCAACTTTATAAAAGTTAAAGAGTTTTAAGCATATTAGTGTATTTTAGGAAGTTTTTTTTATTTTTTGCTAAGTTAAAAGTAATGAAAAAAAATGAAATGTATGTTTATTAAGCGTTAAAATGATTGAAGAGAATTCAAGAATGATATGCTTTTCTAGCTTTTGCAGAGGCGAACTCTTCAATTACTTCGGTAAGATCCAAATCTTCTGCAGTCGTGTTCTCTATAGATAGGCTTGCCATACGTCCCGGATATACTGGGTTGTCCCAGTGTCCCGCCCGGTTGTTGAAATTGTCCCGGTTTTAGATTCAGGGCACAGTTTCTTGGAAATAATTGAGCAAAATTATTAGATCAGAGAATGCTTAATCTGCTCTTGTGTGATCAGTAACATTTTGGTAAGTAACACAGTGATACAAATTTACAGAAGTGAAAAATATGAGTGGTATAACAAGAAGAAAACTGTTTTGTTTTGCAAAAATATCATGTTTGTGTACCATTATGAATAAAATAACAAAGATTATCTATTCTATATTTTAAGTGTTTTTTACATTACTATTTTCATACCCCCCCCCCCCGGAACTGACATCCCTAAAGTTAAAGTAAAAAAGACAGAACTGTCCCGGTTGGTCCGTGAAAAAATATGGCAACCCTATCTATAGATATTGTAGCTAAACCAACCAAACGATCCTGAGACATGGTAGAACGAAGATATGTTTTTGAGTTTGAGCTTCGAAAAGCTTCTCTCTGCACTCGCCACTCGGAAGTGTAAACAAAATTCGCAATGCCACATACGCATTCGGAAAAAGAAAAACCAAGCCGATTCCACATAGATAGTCTAATATAACTCTAGGGCTTGATTTTTCTGTAATACTCCTTGATAAAGCAAATAATTCATCGCACAGTTCTGTTGCATTAATGTCTGCTGAATCTTCGTTTTCAGATGTTAAAGCTAATTGAAGAATCATGCAATCTTTGGAAACCTCTCTTTTATCACATTTCTCCAGTTTTTTAATGTCATACAAAAATCCATATAAATTGCTATGAGATGTTAACTACATAAATCGGTCATTACCTGATTGAATTGCGGTATCCAATATCTGATTGAAAAGATTTACTCTGAAATTCATTTCTGGCTCGAGAATTGGATCGTCTGAAACTTCATAGTCGAATTGTCTCTTTCTTAGTCGAGATCTTATTTGTATTTCCGTAGGGAAATTGCACTCAGTACGAAATTCTTCAGCCAATGATTTAGCTGTTGTAATTGCTTTGGCAAAACCTTCATCTGTTCTATAATTCTGGAGCATAGATTTAGTTGCATTCAATTGTTAAATTGATTTCTTTAAATCAAGATCTTTTTCTTGAAATATTTTGCTAGATATATTGATCTCAAATAAAACATCATACCAAAACACTAATGAACAAATAAACTTGAAATCGAGCATTTTTTGTGAAATTCCCTTAGCTTCTGCACGGGACTGGGTTCCATGTGGTCCAGAAAGGGAAATGTCATCAGCAATTGAAACGAGTGCATCGTAAATTTCAACTGTTTGGTATCGAATTACCTTCACGGCATTAACTCGACTTTCCCAACGTGTTGCGTATAACATGTTGACAGTTAAACCTGCTGCCTCTTTGTTTTTGGACCTATTCTAACGATACATTCTAGCGATGTGTTGATGCAGAAAAAAGGTGTATATATTTTGAATTACCTCAAAAAAAACCTTACTGCTTCCAAACAACAGTTTACGGCATCATTCACCACCAAATTCAACGAATGCGCATTGCATGGGGCATAAAAGGCTCTTCAGCTTAGCTCTTTAACTAATGCTTGGACACCATTGTCTATTTCCCGCATGTTCGCTCCGTTATCGTAGCTTTGTCCCCTCTTATCATTTAGAAAAATGCCTGAATCTGACAGCTCTTTAAGTAAAATTTCCTACATACTTGCACCTATAGATTTTTCAAGTTCTACGAATCCAATAAAATGTTCATAGATAGAAACTTCTGAAGGTTTGTCATTTGTCGATTCATTTGCTGTAACAAATCTAACAATCATTGTCATCTGTTCTTTGTGACTGCCGTCTGGTGTGCAATCGAGAACTATAGCGTAGTATTTTGCATTTTTTAGATCATTGATCACTTTCTGTTTTACCTTCTTACTCAGCAGTTGAATGATCTCATTCTGAATATTTTTTCCAAAATAATGGTCATGAATTTCATCTGATTTTATACGTCTTATATGTTCTTTCATTACCGGATCAAAGTCTGCAATAACTTCAACAAATTTCAAAAAGTTTCCATTATGAGATGTATATAACCGATCAGACTGCCCTCTCAGGGGTAAATTTTGAACTCCATGTACTCTGACCAAAGATATTATTCTTTCTAATACATTTTTCCAGTGTTTCGATTCACGATTTATAAGGCGCTGATTCACGACTTCGATAGTTTTATTATTTGTTATCCCCATTTTTAGTTCTTTCCAATCATGATAACTGGTTAAATGATCTGGAGATTTTTCATTATGCTGCAATATACTTGACATATTTTTCCAGTCACAACTGCCATGTGTAGCTAAGGCAGATTTATAGTCTGCACAAAAACAATATACCTTATCTACTGACGTAGAATACATCAACCATTTCCTTTTTAAAGTTTCTCCGTTAGCCAGTTTGCGCGTATAGTGGTAAATAGAAAAGTGTCTCCCACTTTCATATTTTGGATAACCAGACTCAAATTTGATCTGCTTTGGATCATGCTGAATAAGAAAACAATGAATATTATCACTTATATCTGGCCATTTAGCAGGATCCTCCATTATATCTGAATCTAATTCATTTATTTTATTTTTAATTTTTATATTTTTTATATTATTTTATTTTGCTGAACTTTGTCGCTCCTTGAAATAATGCCGCTTATGGCGGCTGCCTATATTGCCTATACCTAAAGCCGGCACTGCTGATACATAACTAGAGCATTGTTGATACGTTACAGAATAAAATCAAAGTGTAGACGGTATTAAACAAAACAAACACAATGCATACAATTTTAGCAGACCAACAATATTGACAGTGGTTGATAACTAGTTGAGTACTCTATGGAGTGATGATTTTCATTGTTTGGTTATTTTAATATTATTGTTGATTTTGTGTGTTAATATTTGTTTTAAAATTCAGCTTGTCTCAGTCGGAGATACGCCATTTACTGAACCGTTATTAACTGTATAACAATTGTAGCCAAATGTCGATTTAAGGTATTCATGCGGCGGTTCGTTAGATATTGAACATCATCTGCTGGGGCAGTGGAGTATGAAGGGTACTGCGAAATGTTGGCAGCCAAAGGCTGTTTTTGCACTTTTCAGAATGGGATGAGTGCCAAAATATATGACTCCCACAGGGGGCCACTAAAGCTAGCTACGGCTCTGGTCTTACGGTCCCTTTTCAACCCCATATATTAAATGTTCTCGCCTCCACCCCCTTCCCACCCCACGGCTCCTTCATTTTCTTTTTTTTTCTTTTACAGCCAAGGGGGCACACTTGTATACTATTAAGAACTCATTGAAAATGAAAATTTTGATATTACCAGCCATTGTACTATCTATCCATCTATCTATCTATCTATCTATCTATCTATCTATCTATCTATCTATCTATCTATCTATCTATCTGTCTGTCTGTCTGTCTGTCTGTCTATATAATCTATCTATCTATCTATTTATCTATTTATCTATCTATCTCTATTAATCAATGTATTTATCTATCTATCTAATCCATCTATCTATCTATCTATTAAACTATCTATCTATCTGTCTATCTATCAATCTAAACTATCTATCCATCAATCAATCAATCAATCAAACATTCATTCATTCATTCATTCAATCAATCAATCTATCTATCTATTTATCTATCTATTTATCTATATATCTATCAATCTATCTATCTATCAATATATATATATATATATATATATATATCAATCAATCTATCTATATATCCATCTATCTAATAATATATCTATCTATCTATCTGTCTGTCTGTCTATCTATTTATCTATCTCTATCAATTAATGTATTTATCTATCTATCTATATAATCTATCTATCTATCTATTTATCTATCTATATATCTCAATTAATCAATGTATTTATCTATCTATCTATCTAATCTATCTATCTATCTATCTATCAAACTATCTATCTATCTATCAATTTAAGCTATCTATGCATCAATCAATCAATCAAGTATTCATTCATTCATTCAATCAATCAATCAATCTATCTATCTATCTATCAATCTATCTATCAATTTATCTATCAATCAATCAATCTATATATATATATATATATATATATGTTTATCTATCTAGCTATCAATCTATGTATCTATATATATATATATAAATATATAAATATATATACATATAGATATATATATATATATATATATCCATCTATCTATCTGTCTATCGATCTATTGTGTCTATCTATCAATCTATCTATATATCCATCTATCAATCTATCTATCTATCTATCAATCAATCAATCAGTCTATTACTTAACCCGTCTAGCGATTATATCTTTCTCACCGTATCTATATAACTATCTGCATTAAACATGTTTTGTCTATGAATCTCTCGCTTTCCCTGAATCATTTTATTTCTATCATTCTTTCCCACCCCCCCTCCCTTTCCCCATCTCTTTTTCTCTCTGTATCAGTGAATATTACATGTTAAATGTAATACAGCGGGTATATAAATGTTTCTTGAGCTATTCAACGAATTGTATAAGCACTTGAGATTACTTCAAATTTAATACGATAAATACATTGTAATAATGATAATACATCAATAACCCGATGAGATCTATTGCGTTCAATAACCCGATGAGATCTATTGCGTTCAATTCAAACCAGCCACCTGAAGGTTTCTCCGCGCTAGTGTAATCAAGCATACTTTGACCATGTCTGTATTTAAAATAGCTTAAGTTCAGGATAAGTGTTTCTCACGGCCGGCCTTGTGTCGAGATACTTTTCACGATGTAAATACTTTTTTTAAAAAAATAGAATACATAATTTGTTACATCGTACACCTAGTCCTTGATGATTTACATGTCACAGCTAGTCTTAATGTTAGACATGGTAAAGCTAGTCATTAATGTTCTACATGGTACACATATTCCTTGATTTTTTTTCATGGTACAGCTAGTCCTTAATGTTTTACTTGGTACAGCTAATCCTTAATGTTTTACTTGGTACAGGTAGTCCTGAATGTTGTACATGGTACAGCTAGTCCTTAATGTTTTACATGATAAAGCTAGTAATTAATGTTTTGTATGATACAGCTAGCCGTTAATGTTTTACATGTTTATCTAGCTTTTAATGTTTTGCAGGAGAACCAAACGACGCCGATCACAATGAGGACTGCATCATGTACAACTACATGAACTCAAAAGCCTTGAATGACATGGGCTGTTTCTCAAAGAAAAATTACATTTGTGAACTGGACTGCCACAAGTTGACCTAGATATAGATAGCGTGTAATAAACGTATTCATTTAAGCATTTACACACACACACACACACACACACACACACACGCACGCATCAACACACACAAAAGTATTTCCTCAATTATAAAAGTAATTTTTTATAATTTTTTTTTTTAAATGCGCCTCAAAACTAATTATAATATATTAGCGATTTGGGCTCTGCGTTAAATCGAAAGTAAAATACAACCAATTATATTCGGGTTAGGAATAGGGTTAGGTTTAGGGTTAGGGATAGGGGTAGGGTTAGGGATAGTGTTAGGGATAGGGTTAGGGATATGGTTAGGGATAGGGTTAGGGATAGGGTTAGGGATATGGTTAGGGTTAGGGTTACGGATAGGGATAGGGATAGGGATAGGGTTATGGTTAGGGATAGGGTAAGGGATAGGGTAAGGGATAGGGTTAGGGATAGGGATAGGGTCAGGGATAGGGTTAGGGATAGGGTCAGGGTTAGGGTGTGGAGCAATATCTATTGCTGGTACCCGGAAAAAAATACGGAGTCCCGCTTGATGGTACCGTAGCCACTGCGTTAAGGGAATATAAAAAAAAAAAGAAAAAAAAAATATCTGTGATTTAAAAAAAAAAAAAAATTATGACCATAATTTCAAAAATGTTCTGTTTATTTTATTGTATTTTTTTGTTTGGAATTAAATAAAGGACACATTTTCTTTTAAAAAACATTTATCGTTATAGGAATAATAACACAATAATTTAGTTAATCTAAAATAAAAGCTTTTGTCTCTACGGATGAGTTAAAAAAAAAAAAACGATCTTGAGCTTATATCGCTCTACCATATTTTTGTATCGATTGTTTATGTACGTAATACATATCTATCTTTATTAGATTCAATGGTGTTATTCTAAGAAAAGATTTACTTGTATTGCTTTTTTTAAGCTATAAAAGATGGAGCTTGTGATTAAAGAAAACAATGATATTAAGTAAACGAGTTGGTTTTTTTTTAATGACTCACGTTTGAATGGTACAATTGGAAGCAGGGCTTGCCTAAGGTAGAAATTTGACCCACTACTCGGAACCGTGCCTGGTGAAAGGGGGCTACACAAATTACATTTAGCATATCACTATCAGTCATGACTCTTGTCAAAGGCTTTATAAAAGATTAGAAGAGGCGCATCGCAAGAATCCGTTCAATTGGGCCCCCCCCCCCGAAATTCGTAAAGCCTGCCCTGATTGGAAGCCCGATGCAAATAAGATGTTAAAATGTCTACGATAGCATATTCTCAACCCATAGACTTCTATGAATGAGTGACGATCTCTGCGTCAGTCTATTTGACAATCTATGTGAAAATATCAGCCGATTATACCTTTTTAGCCATTTGACTTGACCGTTACATTCATAAACGACATGTGTACATGCGTCGAAATAAAGAAAACTATTAAAACATTTTTTGTGTGTAAAACAAGAGATTTCATCTCATTCTTTTAAGCAACTTCACACATACGCAGACAGATTTCCCAATAATTTCCTATACTTTTGGCACATTGTGAAGAGAATGGCATAGTTATGATGATAACCTATTTTGAGAACCTGTGGTATAAGAGGTTATGTTCAATCCATCATGTATTTTACATTTGTATCGGTCAATAGAAGCCGTTGATGTATTTCTTTATTAATTAGACTTGTCAGTAGGTTGTTTTTTTTTTAAAAAAAAGAGGAGTATTACAGTAACCACTGTCATCTCACAATGAGCTGCACATACTAATTTAATATTTTTTACACCTATATTTAAGTACGAAGAATACTTTGATTAGATTAGTTTGGTTAGCAAATGTTCCCTTAAATTTTCAGAAGACTGTATACTATAAAAGATAATGTCTGTGTGCAATATAACAATAAATACTGTACTCACCGTAATACATACATATATATATATATATATATATATATATATATATATATATATTAAAGCGATTTAGGTTCTGCGTTGAATTGAGGGTAAATAATTAATACAATCGTATTCCAGTTTAAAATACAATCATGAAATAAACGGATCTGTCCGAAACCTAAAAATAACCTAGCCTACTACCGATCAAGCCTCATGGGATATATATAACTCTATGCAAAGGTTTCGCAGGGTACAGCTTAGTTATTAAGATGTGTATTATTTCTGTGCACGCGATCTGCAAGCTATGTAATTCATTGTAATTTAAACAATGACATTTAAATCATCAGCGGAATGTTTACACAGCAGCAATAAAAACAACAATCTGAAAACTCTCATCAGCGCCCAGGTGATAATTAGATTCAATGAAAGATCCCATGACAGACTGTGTCACATGCCAACTATAAAACATAACTCTCTTTAAAAAATAAGTATTTAGATTATCTCCCCGCATACCTTCGATTGTGTGAGGTAAGTGCATGTAATAGGTCAATACATCCGTTTTGGTGATTTATTTATCGATATGTTGTGGTTTTATATTTCATTTGCTTGCAAAGTTTAAAACTCACGTATTATTTTTTTAAGATTTATAATTCAGGTCTCTCCTACCGGGCCCCGGTCATGAAAGCGAGACTCTTTGAAAAGGTAAAAAAAAAAATATCCACCACGGGCTGACAACCTTTTCACCCCAGACGGCCATCTATTCCTATGATTTCGGCTGGATTGAACCATCCTTTTTATGGGGGCCGCCGGATTGATACATGTATTCTTGTAACGGTGGCTGGATTGAACCCTGTATTGCATTTCGGTCGGCAGGATTGAACCACTTATTCCTGTTATGTCAGTGGCCCCTATATAGTTCAGTATGTTTTTGTCTGTGGCCCTTAAATATTTTAATAGGCTATGTCTGTGGCCCCTAAATATTTTAATAGGCTATGTCAGTGGCCCCTAAATATTTTAATAGGCTATGTCTGTGGCCCCTAAATATTTTAATAGGCTATGTCAGTGGCCCCTAAATATTTTAATAGGCTATGTCTGTGGCCCCTAAATAATTTAGTAGGCTATGTCTGTGGCCACTAAATTTTTCAATAAGTTTCTGTCTGTGGCCCCTAAATTCAATACGTTTATGTCTGTGGCCCCTGAATATTTCAGGATATGTCTGCTGGTTCCCCTAATTATTTCAGGAAGTCTCTGTTCAGGGGAAAGGGATAAAAAGCCCCTGCATGCAATTTTTTTGAATGGGCTTTACACATTTCTCCATGGATATTTTGTTTGTAATTTGAAAACATTGCCACTTACCACAGACATTTTTGCTGCCATCTACGTTTGCTTTTAGTTAGTCAAAGTCACTGCTGTTCAGAGGTTCCAACGTAATGTAAACATATTGCTGTAACCGTCTTCTTCTAACAAATCGCGCTGCACCATTCGTCACCTGGACAGGTATGTAAATAAGAGATGGGGGTGGGGGTGGGGGTGGGGGTGAAACAACTGTCGCTCCCCTCCCCTTCTCATCTGGCGCTAGCTACCATCAGGACGATGCGTCGAAGGACCAGTCACGTGACCTGATTTGAGGGGGGGGGGCGGGGATCTACTTATGACTTTGGATATAACCATCGACCAGAGAAAAGTGGACAGTAGTTACTTAGCAACTAGGAAGTTATTTTTAGAACAGCGAGTTCGTTACCTGTAGTGATTTTTACACCTGGATTTATTAGTTAAAGCTTAGTTAGTGTAGATTTAATGTTTAGTGAATGTGTAGTAATAAATAAAAAGTATTACTGTAGTTATTGAACCCACGTGTCTTGAGTCATTCTGTATACAAAGTTACTTCAATATTTTCTGGCATACATAATACTACAAAATGTAGATCCTGTTTTATTGAAATAGTGTTGTGTTAATTTTTTTTATTCATTTACAGATTAATGTACCATATAAATAAGTAGCCGATGAAGAAAATGACGACTTGTTGTTTGTCAAAGGAGTTTACCCTAACGGCATTGGTAATAGTCATTTCTTTAAGTATATGTGCTTATTTTAATTAAAAAGTGTCACACATAAGTATGTGGTAGTAACAGAACATCGTTCATTTAGAAAGATTTCTAATGTTGTAAGTTTTAATTGTATGTATAAAATGGTTAATAGGGAAATGAAAAAAAAATCGATATTAATTGAAGTATATATATATATATATATCTTAGCTTGACGTTTAAAATAAAACAAATTGACTACAGCTGTTGACTACACAAAAGTAATGAATTCATAAGAGATGGATAATTTAAATGACATGGAAGAAAAACCCCAATAATTTGACGTTCATGTGATGATATTGGTGTTCATTTAAAATCAATTGTTGTTGTCATCATAATTTTACATTTGATATATTCGGATATCAAGTGTGTTGTATATTCCGTGGAACGACCATGTGGAACTGTTGGGGTTCTGTCCAGACTAGGACGACAGTAAATTTGCTGCTAGCCTTAGGTAATTTTTGTCAATGAGTACTTTTTAGAATTTCTTTCAGTAGGCTAGTCAGTGAGTAGGCATGCCATTGAGTAGGAATTTCAGTAAGTAAGTATGTCCATGAGTAGGCATGTCTGCAAGTAGGAAAGTCACCAAGTAGGCATGTCAGTAAGTAGGCATGTCTGCGAGTACGCATGTCAGCCAGTAGGCATGTCAGCGACTAGGCGTGTCATTGAGAAGGCATGTCAGCCAGTAGGCACGTCAGTGAGTAGGCACGTCAGTGAGTAGGCATGTCAGCGAGTAGGCATGCCAATGAGAAGCATATCAGTGAGATGGGAAATTCCCTCTCTACCATGAGCACAACAATTGCAAGTTACGCCACAGCGTATAGCTTGACTTGATAAAATATTTTTTTTTTTAGTTTTAACATTTCACCTCACCTCTCTTTACTGTTCTGATGTCTGTTATTACACTTCAACTTTCAGCTGTTTCTGCTGGCTGTTTTAACATTACATTTCTCTCCCCCCCCCCAGCTGTTCAGCTGTCTGTCCCTTTTTGCACTGGTATCCGGGGATACGAAGAACTGCGATTCTGTGGCGGTGGTCAAGAAGCCCCTGTCCCAGGTGGTCAAGATTTTCGGCTACGGCCACGGGGAACTGGAAGACGACAACATGATCAGGTCACACCCGCCTTTCATCCCCGCCCCCTTCGTCACAAAGATGCATCCCTTCGCTACCAAGGTTGGCTACCGAGGCTGAGGACTGGGAAAGTCAATTGGTTCTATTCGATTACTTTTATTCGATTACCTTCTATTCGATTACCATTTAAGATAAAATATGTATTTTTGTATACTTGGCCAACATTCCTATACAAAATTTAAATATTCTTTTTTTTCTAATTTTGAGAATTTTTTTTTTTTAATTTAGTAATTTTCAAAAAAAAAAAATACAATAAATGTATACTTTTAATACTTTTACAGTATTTATGTTTGAACTTATTAGTCATTAATATGTCAATTTTTTTTTTCTTTTCATGCATCTTTAAATGTAGTCAAATGTAAGTATGAATGAATGATTGTGAATGCTTTAAGTTGAAATCAAAAATTTGCAACAACTTAAAAAGAATTACTGTAATAAAAAAGGGTTTATTTTTTATTAATATATTGAAGGCAGTTAATTATTATGTACAGATCTTCGGCCTAGTGCAGAGTCTGGAATGTTTGAATGTCATTGTGTAACAATAAAATAATATTATATTGTTACATTTTAAAATAGTGGGATAGCTAAATAGCCAATGGTATGATTTATTTAAGAAATGTTCTGATTGGGCTTAACAAAATTAATTGTTTCTAAAAATTTAATTTATTCTGGTCTCAAAAATTGTAATGGTTAAAGTGAGCTAACATATATATATATATATATATATATATATATATCAGAGTACTGTATATTAAAACTAAAATAAAATACACAATATTAATACTTTAGACACCATTAATTCATTCCATTAATCGCAGAATAACATTTTTCTCTTTTAATTTCGTCTGTGCGGTGTTCAATGGTTTCAACATAAGTCATCCCAAAGTTGGAGGGACTCATTACAAAAATACGTCAGTATAGAGTTCACCCCTTATACAGTTGACGTAAATTAATGGGTGAGCCATAAATACCCTTTTGAAATTTCGCATTAATATTTAACCGATATTGTGAAGGATGAAGGTTTGGGGTCTGTGATTGATGGTTATTGATCTGCACACTAAGCCAGATCTATCCTGTCGGGGTGTGAGCTTTGGTCCCGTTGTGGTAGCGTGATACTTATTTTTTTCACTCAACATTCACTTCAATGAATAAACAACCAAGTGGATCGCTGATTCATTATTTATTCTGGACGAAGACTTTAAATATAAAAATATACAAACTGTTCTTCACATCCAATACTAATTGATCTTGATAATCAACAAATTCTAAACAAAGGCACGTCTTCTAAGTTCTAGAGTAAGAATCTAACTACTCAGCAAAGGCACGTCTTGAAAGCTCAAGAGCTGATTTTGTAGTGAAATAGTAGACTAACATTTACAGGTGAAGAAGCAGGGTCGGCATGAGACCGATTCGACCGATTGCTCCAAACTGGGCCCCGCGCCTGGCAGGGGCCCCGAAATTTACATTTAGCATTAATAGTAATAGTTGTTATTGTAAACAAATTAAAAAGGGGGGGGGGCATCGCAATCCTCCGTTAAATTGGACCCCGCAATTCGTAAGGCCGGCCCTGAAAACAAGGGCGGTAATGGAATGACCTCTGAACCTTTGAGTGTGTGTTGTTATTGTTTTATTTTTTTTTTTAAGATTATTGTACTGTGTATGAAGTACAGCCGCAAGGGGAAAGGGGATGCAACCCGATTAAATTTCAGGATATCCGCAGAGTACAGTACCTTTGTAGTATTTAAAGATGTTCGTATGGGTTTGGGTGATCACGGGTTGACACAAAAGGGGTGCCAAATAGTATATTTTATATATAATATTATATGGTTTTTAGAATGGGGGAGGGGGCGCTAAAAAGGCATTTGACCTTCCGCCACGCACCGAGATAAACTGTCGAGTAGCTCTGGTGTGAGGAATCGTCAAAGTATGAAATGTTGTGTCACTTTCTGTTGAATGGTGTTGTGTTCTGTATCTAGATTTGTTTGTTTATCTTTTAATCTGGTAACTCAATTATAGGCCCTGTCATCATTCAGTCGTAATCTATTCATACATGTGTACCATCGATGACAAGTGGTACGGATGGCCGAGTGGTGTAGACGCTCGACTGTCGACCTGATAGCTCAGGGTTCGATCATCAGTGAGAAACATTGAAACTATTTCAAGTGAAATTTTGGTTCCAAGTCCCTCAAATCAACGTATCTCCTTATGGGTACCTGGCTTAAATAAATAAGGGAAGTAAAGGCGGCTGGGCGTTGTGCTAACCACACAATCCCTTTATATACCGAGGTTATAGAAACAGATGAATTCTACACGTCATCTGCACCTAAGTTAATTTAGGGGACTTAACACTACCATCTATGACAAGGGGTGGTTTTTATATCTATGTGTGTCAATTAATTTATATATTTAGACTTTCCTAGCTTTTTGATTAATCTGTAAAGTATAGATTGGAAAAAAAAACGGAAATAGATTAAATAGACAAAATATATACAGTAGAATAGTATAATAGTGGTATATGCCTTTAAATTCTTTTAGTATAAACAATAGCAAGTGAAATTGTTTTAACACTAATTATATATATATATATATATATATATATATATATATATATGACGGACAAGGGCTGCTAGCTGGACAAAGTCGAAGATTAGCCAGCGACACTTTGGACCTTTGGCGTGAGATGAAACATCAAAAGCAAAAAAAATAAATGTTTCCAACAAGTTGATCAAAGGGCGTCTATTTCATTCGAACCTTTTTGTTGGAGATTAAAAAAAATATTTTCATACAAATTCAGATCATTAAAACTAATAAACTTAATAAAAAAAAATTCATTGAATTATACAAGTAATTCTAGAAAATATTTGCACTGAGAGAAGAAGCCGGAAAAAAAAAAGAAAATTCCACCTGCAAGGGCAATTATATTAATTTGGGTCACGTACTGCAAATATTTCTGACCTTGTGGATCTCTATAGTGCAGTTTCTATAATTTCAGCGGTCGGACTCGAATTAGTAGTACCGCACAGTGATACCCCCCCCCCACACACACACAAACACATCTCAATCATTTCCAGGGGCGTGTTCCTTTCTCGGGAGGGCTCGTTATGAACAAAGCCTTCTCTTTTTTTTCCTCGATAGGTCAACTAGGCAGCTGACTAAACACACCCCCCCCCCCCATTGTTTAAGGGTGGGGGTGGTATCCCAGTTGAAGGTCTATTTTACATGTTATCGTTGCTACATTGCTACCAATCAGACTAACCATAAGGAAGGCGCCCCCCCCCCGCCCGGCCCAACCCCAACCCTCAAATGTACGTTTTGCCTGTAGACCCAGAATGTATATTTTTCATAGCGCCCTCACCTATATAGTTGGCTAGTGTGCCCCCTAAAAAAAGGGGGGAAACAACTGGAAAATTAGGAAAGAAAACTGTAAAAAATTTTAATAGAGAATTTCAGAGATGTAAGGATTAGAAAAAAATATTATAGACTGGAATTTTTTTAAAATTTCTTTGAAGATAGAAAAACTCTTTGACCCTTTGCAGTGAGCTGTGTCCACTGAATTGTCAGTTGAGAATCATTGACTTCCTGACACCATCAAGGGCACGTTAACCCAATTTAAGCGAGGCGAAAGAATCCATGTTCAAATCATAATTGTCTTTTGATATAAAAGAGAATTCTTGTACAATGCTTCAATGTATCATAGGAGACGGACGCTAAAGGTTTTACTTTATCAATTATCAAGATATCACGTAAGAGGAATTTATGCTTCATTAACAATTAGTCTGTTTAAGAACATGTAATGATGTCATATGACTTTATACAATGTTTTGCCTAAAAGGCGATTGTCATATGCGGGGGAATGACAGCCGTGATTGTAAGTTGTGTGACGTATCACACAGTCTACTACAATACGAGGTGCCACTTCATGAAGCGGGATGACGTACTCTGAAAAAAAAACCACTGCCCAGCTGTTTTACTGACTTATTTAACTGCATGAACCTATCTAAGACTCTCTGACCACCTGATCTCAAACATTATTTATTTACCTGAGAAGTGTTTGCCCCCCCCCCATCGATTTTACCAATATCATAATACACACACAATGTGTCGCTGCTTTTTTTGTAGGAGCAGTAATATGTACTAAAGTACACCGCGGTTCTATTAATAGCAGTAAAATGTACACTTCAGTAGGCTTTTATTTTTTGTTTTTCAGTTTTCGGACAAAAGTACTTCAAAGTGATACAATGGACTCTCCCAGTAGGTTCACCATTATGAAGGTCTGTCTGTTGCTTTCTGCATGTCTGTTGACACAAGTGATATCACAGGAGACGTCTGCAACAATAACTGACGAGGTGAATACATAAGTGGTTGGTTTTGTTAAAAGTTATATCATGTTAGAGATCGCCGTATATCACTTGCTTGAAAAAACAAGAAGAAGACAAGATAAAATAATTTAATTTGTTTGAAACTGACCGTTTTTATAAGCGAGATTTGATGCAAGGGAAGTAGCCCATTTATTACTGTCGTTAGTCATAGTTAAACATAGTTGAGTCCCTTGATTATATAATGATTTATTTTTTAGACTTTATTGGTAAAAATTAAAAAAAAAATGATAATAATTCATTTTAAAATTAATTATTGAATCATGCATTGTCATGAAACAAAAACATGTTTGCGAAATTTCAAGGAAACATATCACCAAAAACATGCCTTAAAAATCGATTACAATTTTTTCTCCCACAATAAAAAAACTACACGGATGTTTTCAGCGCCCGATTAAGGATTCTGTAGGCCTAAGACACTATAACTTAATTTTATTAATTAATTATAACTAATTAAGTGTTATATAATTGTAAATTAAAAAAAATATTTATTGTTCACTTTTGTAGGCCCTAGGCACGGAGCCTATGGTGATAATTACATTTTCATTTTTTTTTTAATTACAACAAAAAATCACGTATTTATACTTAGAAAAATCAATCTTTTTTCCAGCAAATTAATTTTCTTGGAGCAATGAGAGCTAAAGATACAGTAGTGGAGCCAAACATGCTTGGGGCAATGGGAGCTAAAGATACAGTAGTGGAGCCAAACATGCTTGGAGCAATGGGAGCTAAAGATACAGTAGTGGAGCCAAACATGCTTGGAGCAATGGGAGCTAAAGATACAGTAGTGGAGCCAAACATGCTAGGAGCGATGGGGAAAAGGAAATAAAATAAAGATAAAATATTTTTTCTCAAAATAACTTAAGTTAAAGTTACCGTTAAATATAATTATATCTGCTTTACATTGTGTACACGGATTTTAATTAAGAGTCAATGTGATAATGTTTCATTCAACAAGTTTCCGTTTAGAAAAAAGAAAAATGGTTGAGTTATCCAAGAAAGAATTTTTTTTTAAAAAGTTTAAAAAAAAAAAGTTTCAAATGAATATAACACAAAGGTCAACATTGTTTACTATAACACAAAGGTCAACATTGTCTATTATATCATGCAGACATATCTTTCATTCTAAGATGGTGAAATATTGCATTAACTTGAGCTGTATACATTGGACTTATATGGTTTTACACATTACATATCCTCAAGAACAGTCGTTAATTAAGCAACCATGAATACTGAAATTTATGGATATGAAAGTAACGTATTTAAAATGAGCTAACTAATAGTTGTAAATAGGATACATCACGGATTAGATATAATATCCGATCTGTGTGGTACATGTCGTGAACTATTTTATCAAGTACTGACCGGTAAATACAGTTTAGTATAAATCTTTATCTTGTGTTGTTGAAGTTAGATTCCAGTCGAAACACTAGTGGAAATAAATGATATTGGAACTAAAGTTTCGCTATCTTTAGTTGTTTTTTTTTTATATATGAAATTTGATTGCATGATTGAATTACAGATTGAAATATACGCGATAGCCTCATTTCTTTATAATTGCCTACATCCACAAATATGCGTAATTCTCAATATATGATGCATACGTTTACATTTCAGAAGACACGCTTTATGATGCATACGTTTACATTTCCACACAGTAAACAAGAGTTGCACCCGCTGGTGTACAACTTATGTACAATATAGAAGAAATATCAATGAAGATACTGCCAGCTATATTTTAAAAATATGTAAACAAAGCTTAGACTAACGGTTCACGGCCTCCTTGACCGATCTAGAAGGTCGCGAGACAGCTTCAGTTAGAGGAAAGACCCCCAAGCTAGCGGTTTCAATACGGGGAAACAACTTGCCTGCAAAGTAAACATAAGTCATGCCTACTGGTCAAAGAGAATTATTTGTGCTAAAAATGTGAACAAAACATTGGTCTCATTCGGGTGGATCTCATGGATTGTGCCTTTTGGTGGATGACATGTGTGACGTCAGAGACGGATTTTACGGCGGGCACACAGGGGGCGCTCTGAGCCCCGACTTCTGAAAGGTCCCGCTTTTCTTTTTTTGTTTTATTTAAAATGACGGCAGGCTTGGTTTCATATGTGAGATTTATAACACAAGTTTTCAATCGTCGGTAAAACATAAAAGCGAAATTTGTTTAGTTTACGTTTATGCTTGTCACTCTTACTTTGGCCAGATATGTTATAACATTATCATCTTTTAATGTAAATGTGTTAACTTCTGAATACATGTCTGTCTGTCTTTTCCCGTTAAAATTTATTTACGACTAGTGGATTATTTTCTAATGTTGACTATATAATAATAAAAAAATATTTTGTAATTAACCCAAAAAAAAAAAAACACTTTAGAAAAATATGGTCAAAGAGAGGTAACCGTAGAAATATTTTGAAAGATTTTTTTTTCCTGTCGCAGTTATCCTAGTCTCCAACCCAAATGTTTGGAAACAACGCTACGCCTCATCTTCGTAGGTCAAATCTCAATCTATTTTTTGCATTATTTTTTCAATTACCGCTTGTAACAAACAAAGATATTTAACACTCGACGTGGAATTTATCCAATTTAGGCGGTTATGCATTTAGTATTTAGCGCTAGATGTTTCAAATGGCATAAGCGATACCTTTATACGGGAATTGATGCAGGATAATGTAGTAATACTAGCAAATGCAACATTTCAATGTATTAAAATATAACGGCTTAGTTACTTAGTGAACAAAAAAAAAAACCCAGAAGAATCTTATATGAAATTCAATAATTTTTTAATATTTAAATATTCCATATTTTGTATGTAAGACATAAAGTCATTTTTTCAATTATCTGAAAATTGAAGTTATTTTATAAATAAAATATAATTTAAATTATTAAAGTAAGTTTCTTTTTACTATATTTTGTTTTGCCAAACATGCTATAAAAAATACTATCTACTAAATAAGTTTAATCTAACTTGCATTTTATAAGGCTAGAAGTGTATATACTAGGAAACTGAAATAAATTTAAATTAGAACGATTAATTCCTTGGTAGCGTTTGATTTCAGATGAACTTCTAGCCTAAACAATATTTAGAAAAAAAATATCTCTTCTTAGTTCAATTTTTAACTTGTATTTACAAATAAATAATTCAATGTCAAAACAAACTGAACAAAAACAATGTATTTAATTCGATACACATGTTGAACCATTCGTTTGTAATCGCTTACTTCAAATAACAGATGAACACCCTTGTAGTTCCTTGTACCCTAACCAGTCGTTCGCTTCGTCACCTTCTTACAAACCTGACATTCATTTAGCAAGAGCCGAAGCTAGAAATTCTGAGGCCCCCCCTCACCTGGCCACTTTCCACTAATTTTGTTTCAATATCAATAATACATTTAAAAGCCACGGGGGGCCCTTCCAAGGCTTAAAAGTGGCGCCTCACAAACGCTCGAGTTGCCCCCATCACAATTGCATCGGCCCTGCAAAGGATTAGGAATAAACTCTCAATTCATGAAGTTTCATCATAAAATTCAACCCTTGTAAAGTGGTATAACCAAGTCCTAAACACCCTCCCAACCTGCGCCCCTCCCCCCAACATCCTCCCCCCCCCCTCTATAATACGCCTTTTAATGAAACGAAAAGGAAAAAAAAATTCTATCTTTGTATTCACACACACACACACACAAAATTAAAATATAAATAAATAAATAGATTTTTGTCTGAGATTTTTTCCCAACGTTTCATGTACCAGCTAAAACAGTTCGTGTCATCATATGCTCGTGTCGAAAACTAAATGAGAAAAATAATATCCAGTTTTGATGTCAGGGGAACCCGCTGAAGGGCTGATAACAGAAGCAGAACAGGCATGAGAGCACAAATACTTTCTTCACAGACAATATCAACAATCTGGTGATGGATTTCAGAGTTTTGGTCAATGACGTGTCAGATTTCTGCTTTTTCTTGTCCTCCTTCCTAATGTGAAGGGACAGACCTGAAAGAAAGAGAAATCCCAACCGTCAGTTGTTATAAACTGGTTTGTGTTGTTGGCAGGGGTAGGTAGACATTCGCCGGTGTGAACATACAAAAAAAATATCGCAGTCTGTTGGCGGAATAACGAAACAATTCAAATGTTTTCAATCATTCAAATCTAGGATTTAGCTAATTATACTATTCAAACAGTTTACAAAACGTGATTGGGGTAATGTTTTATTTCGATTCATTATGATTACAGATCAAAATAGTGTTACAAAATAGTGTTTAAACAAAGTAGGTATTTTATAAAAAAAAAAAATATATATACAGTTTAGCATGTCTTTGTGTTTTCATTTAGCATCAAACGATGCTGAAGTTGTTCGTTATTTGAGGAACACGTCTGCTACCCCTACCATATCCAACAGCAACAAATTACTGAGTGTATATAAAAGCGATTTGGATTCTGCGTTAAATCGAAAGTAAAGAATTAATACAACAGTATTCCAGTTTAAAATACAATCATGACAAAATCGGATCTGCCATGAAACCAAAAAAATAACCTAGCCTACCGATCAAGCCTAAGGAGATATAACTCTATGCAAAAGTTTTGCAGGTTACAGCTAGTACAAAATATTGATAATTTTATTAAGTTAGTGAAATATACATTTTGAAGAATTAATGCTTATTTAAAGAAAAGTTAACTTCTGTAACAAAGAATGCATGCATCATATCATCTAAATATCAGCTCAGTAAAATGTTAACAATTATTTTAAAAATGATCCCTAGGAAAATGTTTCATCTATTATTAAATTTTGGTCTGTTTTATTTTTAACTATTTTGTCGGTCAAACTGTACTCAATACATTAAGCTTAGCATCAGCTTAAAATATAGTAAAAAAAAAATGTTCAAATGAACATCGGCTTCACGAAAAAACCGATTACGTATCGTATATAACCTATCAAGTATCATAACTAAATTCAAACAGGTCTGTTAATTAAATACTTTTTTTTTTCGAAAGCCCATTTATCATTCAAAAAACATTTAAATTATGCACGTAATATATTGCTCGAACGTTATTTGCTTGAAAATTCAGTAAGTGTCTAGATGTTAACTAATCCATTTATTGAAAATAGTTGAAAAAATTTTTACTGAGTTAGCATTTGAAAAAGAACTATACACAGACACAGAAAAAAAAATTGGCAAAAAATTACGCCTTCTGGAAAAAAAAAAATTCCCCTTTACATTTATAACATAGTCCGGTTCAACATAATCTATTTAGCACTATTGACAACATATACACAAGTAATTGAATGGCTGCTATGTTAAATGGGTGGGGGGGGGGGTCATCACGTATTTCATTTCACATAGTGGACATGATGGACATGGTGTGGGTGATCGGGGTGCTCCAGGTACTTGGTGTCCCTGATCTTCCAAACCACCACAGCGATGACCAGTATGGACGCCCCGAAAACCACGCCCCCTACGATAAACCCCACGGCCAGGTACGAGATGCCGTTCTCGTCGTCATGATCGTGGAACTCCTGCGCCTCTTTGGACTCACATTTCGTCAGGCACCTGACCACGACGAGTGACCCGTCCACCTGGTCGAGGGTCACGTCCACCACCTGGGTCATCATCCACCGGGAGGTCGCGCCCTGGCGCTGGCACACGGCCATGACGGTGGCGTTGCACTTGTTGCCCAGGTTGCAGAAGTTCTCGCTCTCGCACTTGACTGGGTTGATGGCCGGGAAGAGGCAGTTCTTCACGTTCTCGGTGCTGTTCTGCAGGCTGGATGTCTCGTCCACGACCTCCGTAGTGCCGGAGCTGGGGCTGACGCGGATGACGAACCTGTTACCGGGCGACTTGCACATGAGCCCAAATATTCTGTGAAGTTAACAAGAAATATAATTGTAGTGATTTCAACAAAACAAAAAAAAAAACAAACAACGTGTTAATTATTATAAAGTACATGTATACAACGTTATTGCTTAAGTAAAAACTAATTATAAAGTATATGATACTTCCTTTTAAAAAATGTTTATAACACAAAATGTATTGATAATAATGTTAAACAGTTGTTGGAGGGTTAACCGTCAAACGATTATTTCCAGGTTATCGTGCAAGTTGGTTGAAAGCCCTTCCCCCCCCCAAGCCCACCCCCAAGCCCACCCAGCAGTCATATGGTAGGCTACTTGACTTGAGTTAGGGAAGTATTGACGGATGGACGTTACGCTAGCCACACATCACACTTAAAATGTTATGGCTACAGACACGTGAATTTAACTACCATGTCTGTCTACCCTTATGTGGCAAGGGAACTTTATTTTCTTAATTAATGTTTAACATTTCTGGTTTTAAATCACATTATGCTTAAAGCAACAGCTTTCCTGCTATTTAGGGGCTAATAGGAATTTACATTGGAGCCAGTAGAGACGGAATATCGAATTCTAAGGTCGATTGTCTTACTTTCCTGTTCAATGGTCAATTAACGGTCGAACCTGTTTTCAGGTGTGTCTTACTCATGCAACTGTCGACCTCTGCCAGTCTATGGTTGATTGCTGGGGCCATCAGTCTAAATAAACACACAGCTTTTATTAAATTTTCTCTCCACCACCCCCCCCCCTGTTGTCTGTACGATATAAGCTCCTAACGACACATCGCTAATAGAAGTAAACCCTTGAGTGTCTGATCACGACAATACACAATACACTACATACAACACACTACACAACAAATTACATACAACACACTACACAACACATTACATACAACACACTACACAACACAATACATACAACACACTACACAACACATTACATACAACACACTACACAACACATTACATACAACACACTACATACAACACACTACATACAACACATTACACAACACACTACATACAACACACTACACTTTGTTATTGTTTTGTTTTAATACGACTGTAACGTGTCTAGCCCAATGTACGTGTCAGCTTGTGTACTCCAAAGTTTTACCGTCACAAATCCTTAAAATAAGAACTGGTAATGACTTACAGATAGTCCAAGTGGGGCTGAAGATGGACATCCCTAGTCTCGGGATATTTGGTCTTGGACGTTGTGTTGGCCACGAAGTGAAACACCAGCTGTGGCCGTTGTGCTTGGAGAAATGTAACCAGGCTGGTGGATAGTACAAGTATCAGTCCAATATACTTGAGCATTGACATCTACGAGTATAAAAATATATGGATTAATGTAAATAGTTTGATGGCTAGATGAAGTAGCATTTTAAATACTTCATCACTGACATCAGACTGATGGTTAGAAGATGTAGCAGTAAAAAAAACTATTCTTAAGCATCGACAACTAGGAGTATAACGATATGTGGATAAATGTAAACAAACTTGTAGCCAGGAAAAGAGGTAACAGTCAAAAATACTTAAGCATTGACATCTAGAAGTATATAACAGCAATATATGGATAAATGTAACGGATAAAGGAAGAATGGTCGGGAGCACAATGTGTGTTTAGGGTTCGAAAATTACGCGTAAGATTGGCGCGCGTAATTTACGCGTAAGTTACGGGTAAGTTACGCCAAAATTACGCGTACCATTAATGCCCAATTTCTTGAAAATTTATGTTCCTTTTGTTGCTCACGCTCACTGATTGCTAATATGTGTATTTTTAATAATGTTTTCAAAGGTTTTTACTTGTAATTAACTGGTCATACTAATTTGCCCGTCGTCCACGTATTTCGTCGTGTACTGACTGCATCAGCGGCGGCCATCTTTGGCTGAGTAATACCGTCAAATACGGTCAACGCGGGGCGGGTGCGATGCGCTGCGAAATACGGCCGCCGCGGGTGCCGAACTACGCAAAAGACGACACACGCGATCGACGCTGGTTAGGGTTCGAAAATTACGTGTAAGATTGGCGCGCGTAATTTACGCCAAAATTACGCGTACCATTAATGCCCAATTACTTGAACATTTATGTTCCTTTTGTTGCTCACGCTCACTGATTGCTAGCAGGTGTATTTTTAATAATGTTTTCAAAGGTTTTTACCGGTCATACTAATTTGCCCGTCGTCCACGTATTTCGTCGTGTACTGACTGCATCAGCGGCGGCCATCTTTGGCTGAGTAATACCGTCTAATACGGTCGACGCTGGACGGGTGCAATGCGAAATACGCCGCGGGTGCCGAACTCAGCAAAAGAAGACACACGCGATCAACGCTGGGGCAATCCGCAGCGAAATACAGACGACGTGGGTGCAATACGCAGCGTAATACGGCCGACGCGATCGACGGAAGCACTATACACAGTAAAATGTTTTCTATACGTTTCATGACATTTGGAACATATATAGATAATCAAGGCCGTACCCAGGGTGGGGGAGTGGGAGGGCTGGGAGGCTACAGCCCACCCCCCAAAATGTTATTGCTGACAGTAACTCATAAAAAATTGTCAAATATTTGCCTTTAAAAACTTGGAACAGGTTCCCCCCCCCCCCAAAAAAAAAATCCTGGGTACGGTACTGTAGATAATGTTTAAAAAAAACATTTTTTTTATTTTATAACCTCCCCGTTTGGCTTGCAGCCGCTTGCCATACAGCTCATGGCGGCATTGTGTACTTCATCGAAATTTTTTATGATTTTATCTTATTTTTAACCAGACTTTGGCTTCCTTATTGAAAATATTTATTTTATTATGTTTACTGAAACGATTAAAAACAAACAATATACTTTGCGGTTTACGCTGTTTTACCAAACGAATACTTCCGGTTTAGGCTTGTGGCCGGATGTAGATGGTAATCACTGTAATTAATTAATCGCCACTGTTAACACAACGAATTGCGACAGAAACAATTAAAAATGGCCGTCAAATATGCATTTTTAAATTACCGTAATTTACGCGTAATTTTCAAAATTACGTTACCGTAAATTACGCGTAATTTACGGTAACTTACGCGTAACGTTACGCGACTTCGAACCCTATGTGTGTTACGTGTTGGACTTCCAGCGAGTTTCAGACACCTACATATGTAATCCGTAATGGCAACATAACCACTGAAATATCGGCTATGGAGGGGATGAAAGAAGGACGCCACACAAAAAAAACCGTTTCAAATTTGGTTTATATTGCTTTATATGACCTCAGAGGTAACATTCCATAATCATAAATCAGGAAAATGTAAAAAAAAAATGCACCAAAGAAACGGGATGTGCTATGCACAATAATTAATTGTGTAATATAGGCTATATTACTAAAAGGGGGGGGGGGGTAATGGTTATAAGGTTAATATAACATTTTATAAAACGACCAGTTGTCGAGTTTTAATAGGATTGAGGTCATGTGCTTTTTTTATAATCATAGTTATCTTAGCCATATTATTGATTTTGTTTTCTGCTGTTATTTATATATATATATATATATATATATATATATATATATATATATATATATATATATATATACAGATGATATAATTTCAAGCTATACACCAGATAATATGGTATTTGATCATAGCAAAAAGAATTAGTGATGGAACTTTTTGTATGACTTTGGGATTTCTTTAAAATAGTTTTTTTTTACATTCTTAGTCTCACTTAGATGACTAGTAACCAATATGACGAAAAATGAAGAAACTGAATAAATCAAGGTTTTCTATTTATCTCTCTCTCTCTCTCTCTCTCTCTTTCCTTATCTCTCTTTTTCGATAATTGACATAGAGTTAAATCTACTTATGCATTACAGTTAATCATTGTAAAGCAGAAAATTGAAACGAAGCTTACAGTCCGTTTCAAAAATTGAAAAATAGGAGTAGAATTTACTGATGCGTCAAAATTTGACCTTACGTCGTTGAAAAAAAACACAAAGCCTATAGACCCATTCGCCAAATACTAAACAGGAGTAGAATCCACTGGCAACATATTCCCATAAGTTCCCACTTATTCCCATAAGCTCCCACATATTCACATATGCTCCTACATATTCCCATAAGCTCCTAATATTTCCATAAGCTCCTACATATTCCCATAAGCTCCTAAATATTCCCATATGCTCCCACATGTTCCCATAAGCTCCCACATATTCCATTAAGCTCCTCAAATTCCCATAAGCTCCCACTTATTCCCATAAGCTCCTACATATTCCCATAAGCTCCTAATATTTCCATCAGCTCCTACATTTTCCCATAAGCTCCTACATATTCATATAAGCTCCTTATATTCCCATAAGCTCCTACATATTCCCATAAGCTCTACATATTCCCATAAGCTTCCAAATATTACCATTCTCTCTTTCTTTCTCCTTATTTCGCGCTCTCTCTCTCCCTCCTTCTCTTTCTCTCTCTCTCTCTTTGTATATATATATATATATATATATAGATCTGACATTCCCATAAGCTCCCATCTATTACCATTCTCTCTCTCTCTCTCTCTGTATATATATATATATATATATATATATATATATATATATATATATATATCACATATTCCCATACGCTCCCTCATGTTTCCATAAGCTCCCGCATATTCCCATATATTCCCACTCTCTCTCTCTCTCTCTCTCCCTCTTTCTCCTTATCTCTCTTTTTCGATAATTGACATAGAGTTAAATCTACTTATGCATGGCAGTTGATCATTGTAAAGCAGAAAATTAAAACGAAGCTTATAGTCTGTTTCAAAAGTTAAAAAAATAGGAGTAGAAGTTACTGATGCGTGAAAATTTGACCTTACGTGGTTGAAAATAAAAACAAAGCCTATACTTCCATAAGCTCCCACATATTTACATAAGCTCCTACATATTCCCATAAGCTCCTAAATATTCCCGTAAGCTCCTATTATTACCATAAGCTCCTACATATTCCCATAAGCTCCTACATATTCATATAAGCTCCTTATATTCCCATAAGCTCACACATATTCCCAAAAGCTCCCACATATTCCCATAAGCTCCCAAATATTCCCATTCTATCTTTCTTTCTCCTTTTTTTGCTCTCTCTCTCTCCCTCCTTCTCTTCTTCTCTCTCTCTCTCTCTCTGTATATATATATATATATATATATCACATATTCCCATACGCTCCCTCATATTTCCATAAGCTCCCGCATATTCCCATAAATTCCCATATATTCCCATTCTCTCTCTCTCTCTCCCTCTCTCTCCTTATCTCTCTTTTTCGATAATTGACATTGAGTTAAATCTACTTATGCATGGCAGTTGATCATTGTATAGCAGAAAATTGAAACGAAGCTTATAGTCTGTTTCAAAAGTTGAAAAATAGGAGTAGAAAATACTGATGCGTAAAAATTTGACTTTACGTGGTTGAAAATAAGCTCCTAAATATTCCCATAAGCTCCTAATATTCCCATAAGCTCCCACTTATTCCCATAAGCTCCTACATATTCCCATAAGCTTCTAATATTCCCATAAGCTCCTACATATTCCCGTAAGCTCCTATTATTACCATAAGCTCCTACATATTCCCATAAGCTCCTACATATTCCCATAAGCTCCTACATATTCATATAAGCTCCTTATATTCCCATAAGCTCCCACATATTCCCATAAGCTCTACATATTCCCATAAGCTCCCAAATATTCCCATTCTGTCTTTCTTTCTCCTTATTTTTCTCTCTCTCTCTCCCTCCTTCTCTTCTTCTCTCTCTCTCTCTCTCTGTATATATATATATATATATATATATATATATATATATATATATATATATATAACATATTCCTATACGCTCCCTCATGTTTCCATAAGCTACCGCATATTCCCATAAATTCCCATATATTCCCATTCTCTCTCTCTATCTCCCTCTCTCTCCTTATCTCTCTTTTTCGATAATTGACATTGACTTGAATCTACTTATGCATTACAGTTGATCATTGTATAGCAGAAAATTGAAACGAAGCTTATAGTCCGTTTCAAAAATTGAAAAATAGGAGTAGAATTTACTGATGCGTCAAAATTTGACCTTACGTGGTTGAAAATAAACACAAAGCCTATACTCCCATTCGCCTAATACTAAACAGGAGTAGAATCAATTGGCCCATATTCCCATAAGTTCACACTTATTCCGATAAGCTCCCACATATTTACATAAGCTCCTACATATTCCCATAAGCTCCTACATATTCCCTTAAGCTCCTACACATTCCCATAAGCTCCTAAATATTCCCATAAGCTTTTAATATTTCCATAAGCTCCCACTTATTCCCATAAGCTCCTAAATATTCCCATAAGCTTCTAATATTCCCATAAGCTCCTACATATTCCCGTAAGCTCCTATTATTACCATAAGCTCCTACATATTCCCATAAGCTCCTACATATTCATATAAGCTCCTTATATTCCCATAAGCTCCCACATATTCCCATAAGCTCTAAATATTCCCATAAGCTCCCAAATATTCCCATTTTCTCTTTCTTTCTCCTTATTTCGCTCTCTCTCTCCCTCCTTCTCTTCTTCTCTCTCTCTCTGTATATATATGCTCCCTCATGTTCCCATAAGCTCCCGCATATTCCCATAAGTTCCCATATATTCCCATTCTCTCTCTCTCTCTCTATCTTTTTTTGGATAATTGACATAGAGTTAAGTCTACTTATGCATGGCAGTTGATCATTGTATAGCAGAAAATTGAAACGAAGCTTATAGTCCATTTCAAAAATTGAAAAATGGGAGTAGAATTTACTGATGCGTCAAAATTTGACTTTACGTGGTTGAAAATAAACACAAAGCCTATAGTCCCATTCGCTAAATACTAAACAGGAGTAGTATCAATTGGCACATATTCCCATAAGCTCCCACTTATTCCCATAAGCTCCTACATATTTCCATAAGCTCCTACATATTCCCATAAGCTCCTAATATTCCCATAAACTCCTCATATTCCCATAAGCTCCTACATATTTCCATACCCTTATTTCGCTCTCTCTCTCTCCCTCCTTCTCTCTCTCTTTCTCTCTCTCACTCTATCTGTATATATATATATATATATATATATATATATATATATATAGATAGATTGATAGATAGATAGATAGATATATAGATAGATAGATAGATAGATAGATAGATAGATAGATAGATAGATAGATAGATAGACAGACAGACAGATAGATAGATAGATAGATAGATAGATAGATAGATAGATAGATAGATAGATAGATAGATAGATAGATAGATAGATAGATAGATAGATAGATAGATAGATAGATAGATAGATAGATAGATAGATAGATAGATAGATAGATAGATAGATAGATTGATAGATAGATGGAGATATATTCAGTGGTGTGTCTGAAACATTGAGTGTTAAAAAGGAATCGATAACATTAAAAAAAAACTAATTTAATAACAGTTATGTCTGAAAGAAATTTAGATTACTATTACGTTATAACGTTACATTTTATCGCTCAGCAAGTTAAATTTATATCTAATTTCATTGTTTTATTTCATTTCATCTTTCCATTAGCCAATTATATCGAATACATTTCTTGCAGTTTTAAAGTTTTGAGAATTATATTTTCAAAATAATCTGGTCAACCCACACCTTTTTTTTTTATGCCAAACAAAATAACACACTCAATATCGTTATTCATTTCACGGGAGAATTATTTTTGTTTTGAGCTTTACATTTATATACACAAGAAACGGGGAAAAAACTACGGACACGCGAGTCAAGAAAGGGGAGGGGGGGTGTCGGTCGTCGGTCCTCTATGCTGTTTGACAAGACCCCTCCCCCCCCCCACCTCGCTCTATCTACTCCCATCCAATCGATCACATCAATGATGTTTAAAATCAATATGAACTTATCTGAACAATTCAACCGTCTGCGATGGCTGGGGCTCTTCTGGGGATTTAAGGGCCCCCTTTTACTGGCTTCTTCTCCCCCCCCTCTCCGCCCCGTTTTTTTGTTTTATCCTTCGGCAGCACCGTTCTTCTATTAGTGTAAGGCAGGATAAGTCGTACTGATGATTAGACACCCCCCCCCCCAATCAGTGCTCCATGTCGACTGACCTATCATAGTACTTCCTTTTGTTTTGTGTGGTTGGGGGTGTCAAGGGCGCCCCGATACGCCGTTAAGCTTAGGAACGAAAAAAAAAAACTGGTGCCAAAATAACCTTAATGTAAAAGTAAAACGAATTTACTAAATCTTTCTTAGTCTATGACACTAGTAATGGCTGAAATAGGGGGGTTGTCTAATAAACTTTGAACTTTGACCTGAACAACGCCGACAGTTGTTTACACCGATTTCCGTTATTGTCGTTTGTTTTTTTTTTTAAATGTTTTTAACGGAGAAAGAAATAATAAATAATTCATTATACCAAGCGTATGTTATCACACACACACACACACACACACACACATTTATACCCACACACACATACACCCAGTCTGAAGGCTGTAATGAGCAGAACAGTCTGTGAGACGAATCAATTCAAGGAATCATTCAACTACGTGACAGAAGCCTGCCTGACGACAGGCTTAATTTTTTAAATAAACCAATGTCACCCACTAATAAATACACCTCTGTAAATGTAGAACAAACTCCTCTGTCGTCTTGTACGTTATGTTTCGTGTATCCACATCATTTACACAATTAAAAGGGAAACTATAAACTTAAAACAACTAAAATATTTTGTAATCGATAATAAAATATAAACATAGAACAAATAAAATGTTTTGTAAACGATAATAAACTATAAACATAAAACGATTAATGTTTGCAATCGATAATAAACTATAAACATAAAACAACTACAATGTTTGTAATCGATAATAAACTTAGAATCAATAAGATCGAACTTTATTTTCTATATTTTTGAAAATGATCTGATGTAAATTTGTTATAATACAAACTTGATAATCTTTGTATTGGTATCAGAGAATCACATTAAAAGTATGATGAGTGAAATATACGTTTATTTGTCTGTTCTTGTTGTTCTTTAGTCTGTATAACCAGATGAGTGCAGCAGTCGGTCATTCTGCCCAATTCGTCAACTGATGTCCGAAGACTTATTTCATCTAATAAGTACAACCTTGATTTACCTTTGAAGTAATTACTTAATAATTTTTAAAGTAATTGTTTTTTTTTTCTTTTTTTTTCGTGTTTGCTGAAAAATATAAAGGGCCCCCACCCCGCACCCCTCGGGGCGTCCTAACGCTTGCCAGGGTCCCACAAGTACTGGGGGGGGGAGAGGAGGGAGATTCTCCTTCAATGACACGAACCAATTACAGTTAATTATTCCAAAGTGGCAGTCACAATGTAACACCAAACTGTTAAATGGTTAGATTAAGATGGCCCCTGGGACAGGCTGCACCACCCTTTCAAAGCAAAGAACATTTTCCATGTTATCTGATTTATATAATCCATGAAATATTTAAGAAACGAAAATTCTGAACTGAATTCAACTTCCACCATCAGTAAGGATATACAAGTATAATGTAATATAGCAAATACCACATCCATAAGTATATACCAGTATAATGTAATATAGCAAATACCACATCCATAAGTATATACCAGTATAATGTAATATAGCAAATACCACATCCATAAGTATATACAAGTATAATGTAATATAGCAAATACCACATCCATAAGTATATACAAGTATAATGTAATATAGCAAATACCACAGCCTTTCTTTTCTAGCACATCATGATTTTATGTAAAAACTTAACTTAGTATCACTATATTACAGATAGCTTTCGTATTATTGGACAGAAGGTAGGACAGAAGGAATCACAAGTTAATATACAGACATGAATTTATTTAATTGTATTATAACATATTCCTTAAATGAAATTTAGTTTCTTTTTTATAGAAATGTGTCAATACCAAATTTTTAAACGTAAAGGAATAGTACTGACCTTTGTAAGAAGATAAATGAATAACAAAATTAAAAAAAAAATTGTTCTGCGAAATGAATCCAATGATGTAAGGATGACCTTAAAAAACCTGGAATATTCTTGCTTGGCACAATTTTGAAACAACTTTCATCATATGTTTTGAGAAAAAATTAATAATTCAAAAAATATATGACGGAAATAAGAAAACAAACGAGATTATTCCCCTTTAATTACTGTTAGCGTTATATTTTTTTTTGTATCTTCTCTGTTCAGGGGACTTGTTGACAGGACGATATAGGCAGGTGAAATATTTAAATTAGGCCTCAATTATGTACGGTCTTTTAATCTTCAGACACACACCAACGGTACAGCTCATTATGTATACTTGTAGCTCAGCTAATTACATGAGAAAATACGCAGTAATATAATACTACAAGTGTACTTGGTATGTAACATGTATTATATATATATATATATATATAGTGATTTAAATACTGTATACTGAAAGGCTGAGGTGTGTTTCAGGACGGGCACAGCTGGCGCGCGCACAGGCCCCCCCACCGAGTATTTAAGGGCCCCACAGAAAACAATTTTAAAGGGCCCAATATTTTCTTCTTCGCCCGGGGCCTCGACTTGCACAAGTTGGCCCAGGATGAAAGCCAATGACGGAAAGTTTGTATTTATTGTTAGAGAAATTTATAGTTAGAGAGAGTTATTGTTGGAGAAAGTTATAGTTAGAGAGATTATTGTTGGAGAAAGTTATAGTTAGAGAGAGTTATTGTTAGAGAAAGTTATAGTTAGAGAGAGTTATTGTTAAAGAAAGTTATAGTTAGAGAGAGAGAGAGAGAGAGACACAGAGAGAGAGGGAAAAAGAGATAGGCGGAGAGAGAGATAGAGAGAGGGAGAGATAGAGAGAGAGAGTGAGAGAGACGTATCTTCAAAATGACTTTATATGTAAAATATATAAATAAAAATTATGGGATTTATCTCTCGGCCTACGAGGTTCTGCTGTGTAAGCTGAAATGTAGAATTGCTTTCATTACCAGCCAAGTCATACTGTGAAATTGTTTAAGTAGGACGATGTTCGGTTTACAATGATGTCTCCTCATCTACGAAAGTCTGGTACCCATTTTAAGGGACCCTTAATCAGCACTTGGTGAGATCATAGTTTCTGTCCTGGTCAATCGGGTGGACAGTCGAGTGCCGTACTTAAGACTTTGGGGGTGGGGGGAGGGGAGGGGGCTAGGCAGGGACGGCAGCGAAATTGTATGGGCTTAAGGCAAAATTGCCTAACAGGGCTCACTTAGCACCGAATTGGGAAAAAATAATAATACTAAAAGGGGGGCCCTTAAACATGATAACCCCATCACCCCTAGGCATTTTATTATGTTAAGGGTCCTTTAAGGCTAAAACAACATCTCACCAAACTAACTGATTGATTGACGTGGGGGCCCTATAATTTTGGGGCTCACTGGGTTGTGGGTTTTTTTTTGTATCTAAAAGGCCCAAGGCTGAAGACGGCCGTGTTTGATCGTAACAAAGTGGTTATAAAGTTTGAATAGTGCAGATCATCGGACCTTTGGCTCTAACAGTCCGGAGTCTTTTTACATTCTCAAGGGAAATATTAGGTTCAATAGTTTTACAGACTTCCTGGACTAGAAAAGACATGGACACATTTTGGGAGGAGTTAAGATATGAAACTAATTTACATGAGATGTGCTTAAATGAATGATCGGGCTGGATGAAAACCTTACTTGACTCTTTGGGTCAAAGTTCGCCACGTTTGATCTAGGTTATAGCCACACTTGTCCAAGTTTCAGGTCTCAATGAACTCTTTCCTTTCTCTTGCCCGGCCAGTGGCAAATATCAACACTGATGTTGACTTGAATGAAACTGACCTGCATACAGTTGTGTAGGAAGTGTACTGCAAGCTGTGTGGTCGCGTAAGGGGCGCTGTGTTCGGAGGGGGCGCCGAAACAGCGACTCTGAATTTATTTGACTTGTTATCGGATTGAGACGAGGGCGCTATAATGTAACCTACACGGGGCGCCATAAAAGCTCACCCCGTTTTGACTGCATGCATGCTCTTCCAATACGTAATGTACTACAATTCATTTATGTTTCATCTACGATCAACATTATAAATTTAGCTGAGTTATGATATCGATTGACTCTTATAGAATCAATCAATCGAACTGTATCCTTGAAAATTAATCTGAAATAAATAATTTTTAAATGTAAAAATAAAGAAAGCCTATACGGACCATTGATATAAGATGAAATTAACTTTTTATATAGCATTAGAATATGTTACGTGTTTCTTTTTTAGTATTTACTTTTTTTTCTTATGAAAAAAACGCTTTTTTGTTTTCAGTTGTATATGTCAAAGCAGATAAATCTTATCCAAATATAAAGAAAAAATTGAATAAACATGGAATATTTAGGTACAGTTTTGTTCATCGGAAATTCCCATAGGTGTAAGTTAAACTAAAATCCTTGGATCGCCAACTTTGTTTGCTCTGTATACGGATGAAAATAGGAAAATCCCGTTGCATCAGTGTGTGTGTAATTTTTTTTTTTTTTAATTTAAAGTATTATATCATCTTCTTGGAAGGTTGTAGATATTTCCCTAGGAGAGTTATGTAACATAAAATTAAATTTTAAAAGGTCTTAAAGATTCTAACGGGGGACAAAGCAGGACAAATTTACAGTACAAAATTAATACTTGAATTTCTTTTTTATTTTTTGTTACCAGTGGTTGCAAATCTAACGTAAACACGCTGTTTAATATTACATTATAGCAGTTCTACTCATTTATATAACATTACTCTAGTTGGTTTGGTTGAACTCAGAAAATGATTTTCGGCGAAGCCAAAAATAGTAGTCCGTTTGTAGCGCTCACTTTGAGCATGTCGTTTTTAGTAGGAGGACAGGTGAACTTTTTAACAGCTTTGGAGACAGATGACTTGGTGATGCAATATGAAAACATTAAAGTGACGCTTGGGAAAGATATGATGAAAAAGTAAGTTGTTGTTTTGTCTTCTTTTCTTTATTAAGCCGTGGTGATTAAATGCTAATCTATCTATCTATCTATCTATCTATCTATCTATCTATCTATCTATCTATCTATCTATATATATATATATATATATATATACATATATATATATGTCTATGCATCTATTTATCTGTATGTATATGTCTGTTATCTATCCATCTTTCTGTCTGTCTATCTGTTTATCGATCTATCTATCGATCTATATGAATTTATGTCTGTCTATCTGCAATCTCTCTATCTTTCTATCTATTTGTCTATCTGTCTGTCTGTCTTTCTATACTTCTTTGTATCAGTCTACCTACACACCTACCCACCTATCGATCATACCTATCTACTGCATACATAAACTGCTACTTACTTTCCTACATGCCTACGCACCTTTCGTCTCTATCAATAAAAAAAAGTAACATAAATATAGAAACATATTTACTACAGGGGGTATTCGGTTAACGAACTGTTCGGACAGCGCACAAATCGGACAACGAACACTTTCTGGAAAGATTTTTGTGTTCGGACAACGAACAAAATTTGGATAACGAACAAAAACTAATTCTAACGAAAACGTCTCGGCTCTCGAAACACCCGACACCAGTCCTCAATTTTTCCTGAAAATGGGTGCGCACGTGCGCTAACACGTCATCATTCATACTTCGTAGCAGTGAGGCAGCACTATACGACGCGTAGGGTAGTGTGCGACGACATATCGTCAATAGTGTACCATACATGTGCAGTTGGTTTACGTCCTTGTGGTTTTCGTATGTGCTTCTCTAAACGCTTTATAAAAAAACCCTGAAAATTTGACAATATTATGAGACCTAAAAAGAGTGGAGTGTCAAGAACTGTGCTCACCATAAAAACTAAGCAAGAGATTATAACTAAAGTAGAGAGTGTTACGAGGCAGTACGGCTTGAACAGGTCTACTGTAGGCACAATCCTAGCTAAAAAAGATATCATCAAGAAGACTCAAGCCGCTAAAGGAGTAAGGAAATTACACCTGAGAAGCAAAAAAGTGTCATCCATGATAACATCGAGAGTTTGCTTTTAGTTTGGATAAATGAATGGGAGGTTAAAAGAGATGTAACTAGAATGGCCATCATTCAAGAGAAGGCTGGAGAAATTTTTGAGAAATTGAAAGAACAAACTCCAGGCTCGTCCTCCGAAAATCTAGAATTCAAGGCTACTACTGGCTGGTTTACAAAATTTAAAAGGAGATCTGGCATTAAACAAGCTGATGTCAATAGGGTTGCTGATCTCTACAACGACGTAGCTATCCATCATTTCCTGAAAGTCCTGAAGGAGAGAGAAAAACAACCGACATTGGACATGTTCTTTAATTCCCAAAGAAAGGAAAATAACTGATTAATAAGCAAGACTTTATGTATGTATCATATTTATAATAAATAAACATACTAAGAAATTATTCTTGTACATGGAAATTTTTTTAAAATTTAATTTGTAGGATCTCCAGAACGAATTAATCGAATTTCCATTAAAATATATGGTAAATCGATGATTGGTTAACGAACGATTCGGATAGCGAACATAATTGTGGAACGGATTAAGTTCGTTAACCGAATACCCACTGTATATATAACTTGGCCTAATTATGATAGCCTTGTAATGGCATTGTGCTAATTTTCAGTCCTACCTTACTCATCACTCCACCTCGTCAAATTTTCACTAACTCAAAATTATTTGTGGGCGAACTTTTGTATTCGTAGTCAA
This sequence comes from Bulinus truncatus, assembly GCA_021962125.1. Lineage (NCBI taxonomy): Eukaryota > Metazoa > Mollusca > Gastropoda > Planorbidae > Bulinus > Bulinus truncatus. Next base: position 411,695 of record JAGDYQ010000241.1, read on the forward strand.
CTGTGAACTATGACATCTCACGATAGGGCCATACATAAGTCAGGTGAATCAATTGTTTATAACAACTGATATTAATTAAATGTAAACGTAAAACCAAAAAAAAAAAAACATTTTTAGTAGCGAGCGAGATTTAAATGTCACACGGACCGTACTTGGCCCGCGAAACATTGTTTGCCCAACCACAGTATATATATATATATATATATATATATATATATATACTAGCTGTACCCTGCAAAACCTTTGCATAGAGTTATATCCCCTTAGACTTGATCTGTAGGCTAGGTTATTTTTGGTTTCGGGCAGATCCGATTTTTTTTTTCATGATTGTATTTTAAACTGGAATACTGTTGTATTAATTCTTTACTTTCGATTTAATATATATATATATATATATATATATATATATATATATATATATATATATATATATATATTGTACATTCTTACATTCTAAAAAATATAAAAATCAAACATCAGTAATTAATAAATACTTTAAAGCAATACATTAACTCTTCATGTGCCTTTGATTTTTTGTTTATTTAGATTAGCAGGATGCTACTGTGATCGGAATATCTCCGGATGTGTGATTGAGACAAATCAGACCGTTTATCTCTTTAACCGAATACCTTCATACAAACTGCATGCTACAAAATCGATTGTATTCAGCGACAACCTTGGCAATGAGCACAGCATTACAAACTGCAGCTTAACTCTGATGAACGTGTATTATTTTAATTATTTTGGGGTCATCCAATGTCCGGCCGTTGTGTCCACTTATTCGCTGGATATTCTCATCGCTGTGTTCGAACTCACGGATATTTTAGTTCAAGCAAATTCCTTTATGCCCATTGACTACTGCGCTGTGTCCGGAACTCGGCCAGTTAGTACTTTGACCACTACAAGCGATCTTTCGGTCACACCAGCCACAATATTTCCCGGAGACATCAGCATAACGCCATCCAGCACACGTTCATCCAGCGACATCTCAGCTGATGGTTGGATCCCTGATGACAGGATATTGCAAAGCTTGGAAAACGCGGCGATTTCGTCACGTAACTATTCGTCGTTTTCGGATGTGAGTATTGATCCCGTGTCTCAAAACTACAGCGGGGCACGACAGATCAGTACGGTTGTCTCTCAATCTGATCAAATCCGAACTTCCTTTCCCGTGTCTACCACAGCTCCGCTGAATACTGCGGTATCAGTAGAGCCTACATTAAGTGCGACGCCGACGATTCCTGATTCAGCGGTATGGTCAACGCACATAGCAACGGCTTTTACTTCAGACGGGAGAACGGTCTCTGGGGTCACTCCGTCAGGCCAATATACCACGGTGACTAGTTCTCAGTCTGCCTACACCTTTACACCCCCAGTTCAATACACCACAACTACAACGACAACGGCTCCTGATTCAGTCATTCGGTCAACGCAGATAATTACATCCTATACTTCAGATGGGACGACGGACACTGGGGTCAAGCCCTCAAGCCAATACACCATGGCGACTAAAACTACGGTGAACTATGACCCCACACCATCCAGTCAATACAGGAAAGTGACTGCGTCTACAGAGAACTACATCGTTACCCTCCCAAATCAATACACCACGACTACGACGCCTACGGCTACATACATTGTATCACCTTCAGGTCAGTTCACCATGGCGACTATGTCTACAGTGACCTATGACCCCACACCATCCACTCAATACACGAATGTGACTACGACTAGGTCGACAGACAACTTTACATCCCCGAGTCAATATACCACGACGACCACGTCTACGGCTGTCTACAACGTAACACCATCAGGCCAACCCACGAACGCTACTGCGTCTACGGCAACCTACATTACACCCACGAGATCATACAATGGTGCACCTACAACTACGGCAATCTATGGCGTCACGCCTACAAGTGACTACACCACTGGTCCCACATCCACGACCACCTCGCCGGCGGCAGAAAAAGACGACAACGCCGTGCTGATCATCATCATCTGCTGCGTGGTGCTCGCCCTGTTGTGCATCGTCATCATCATCGTCTTTATCATCTCTTCCAAGAGGAGATCTCTGACTAGAGGAAATGAATCCATTGAAACTTTGACGTCATCTTAGTTTTGTATGTGTATGTGCGTGACATTAGGGCATGACTCCATTCAAACTTTGACGTCATCTTAGTTTTGTATGTGTATGTGCGTGACATTAGGGCATGACTCCATTCAAACTTTGACGTCGTCTTAGTTTTGTATGTGTATGTGTGTGACATGCAAACTTTGAGTTCATTTTATGAATGCACTATACGCTGTAAGAATGTAATGTGCGCTGTATGAATGTACTGTACCCTGGTTGAATGTACTGAACCCTGTTTGAATGTACTGTACCATGTATGAATTTACTGTACCCTGTATAAATGTACCGTACCTTGCATGCAGAAGCGGATTTAGGGGAGGCAGGGAGGGCATGCCTCCCCCGGTCACCGTAAGTTTAGGTCAGACATCATTAAATTATCGAAATATTTTTTTTTTGTTCTAAGACAAAATTTTCAACAATGAAAACAGTTTGCCCTCCCCCTTCCCTCTCCCCACCCTCCCCGTCAAAGTTGTCTAGATCCGCACCTGCCTGTATGAATGTACTGTGCCCTGTATGAATGTACTGTGCCCTGTATGAATGTACTGTCCATGTATAAATGCACTGTGCCCTGTATGAATGTACTGTACGATGTATTAATCCACTGAAGCTAAAAAAAAAAGCATGTAACTCTTCTAATTAAAAAAAAGGGGAAATCTAAGTATAATAGTTAACGATTCTATTTTTCTATTTTAACCAAGTTTTTTTTTTTTTTTAATGGAGTGTTATGGTTGGTTGCGAAGTATAAAAGTTTTTAAACCACTGCATCACAATTGGTTTATCGGCCACGTTATTGAGCCTAAATGTGCGTTTGTTTATTAGAACAGCGTAATGTTCATGACAGATGTATATAATAACATCGTTGCTGCATACTGTAATATGTCCTGTATATTTAATGCGTTTACATAACAGCTCAAAAGTCGTTTATAGCTCTACACCAGTACTGTCATCAAATAAACCCTGGGCCCTTGGCAGTCCCCCCCTCCCATCAACAGGAGGGCCCCCCTCTGGTCACAATGTACACTCCTAGGCTGTTATTTTATTTCAGATTGCTGTACTGAAACAGGACGTGGTGTGCGTTCTGTTGCCCCCGGCTACACCATGTTAAAAAAAAAGGAGCATCATTTGTACCATTCTAGTGTAAATGGGGCTCGCCAGTGTTAGAGGCGCCAGTGTAATTGGCACCAGTGTTAGTGACTTCAGTGTTAGTGGCGCCAGTGTTTAAACATGAAAAATTTGCTCCAGTCCCGCACCAAAAAAAGTACCAATGTATGGAAAATGACACATCCGGTTGGATCAAAGTGACTGCCTGTTTACGGCCCTTGTTTTCACGTTGTTTTATTGACCCTTTCAAGACCATATGCACTTCACGCTTTCAAATAATTGAATGAGGGACGATGAGCACAAATAAACGGTTACATTATAATTCCAAGTTTAAAAATGTATTATACCTCAATGTATTTTTCTAACACCATTTTAATTTCTATTGATATCTCTTATTTCATCCCTCAAAAGTCTATTTCTTTTAATTTTAAGGATCTTATTGTCCAATTTAATTTCCTATACTTTTGGGAAAGTAATGCATCTATTTAAAAAATCAGTTTCATGTATAATACTACTTCCCCCTCATCTTCCTTTCCCCAATGTCTTAGATTACTATGAAAAGAATAAACTATTTTAAAGAGTCATAAAAAATAGCATACATATTACATATTAGCATATTTAATTATTCTTAAAATTATCTAATGTTTTAGTCAAATACAATACAATCCTGCAGCTGCAGCTTTCTTCCTTTTTCTCTTACTTCTTTTCTTTGTTCTCTCAATTTCTTTGTTACAGTTTATGACTTAATTTGTTACAGTTTATAGCTTTATTTGTTACAGTTTATGACTTAATTTGATACCATTTATGACTTAATTTGTTACAGTTTATGACTTAATGTGATGCAATTTATGACTTTATTTGTTCCAGTTTATAACTTAATTTGTTACAGATTATGACGTAATTTGTTACAGATTATGACTTAATTTGTTACAGTTTATGACGTTTCAAAGGATGACTTGGTGATGTGAAAGATTCGTTTACACATAGCGTACCACATCTACAACATCAACGGCCCCTATGTAGACTTGCCCCCCCCCCAACCAGTAGCAAATTATTGATACAGCGAAGTAAACCACAGGACAGGTCGCCGAATTAGAAAGTGCGATATTAAATGTTTCAGCCCCTTTTCAGATTGAAATGAGGGCGCTGTTACACCTGGCTACGGGCCTGTTCCTGAGATATACCATTTAGACCCCATACCAAAGTAAATACTTAGAGACTACGGGCCTGTTTCTGAGATAAACCATTTAGACCCCATGCCAAAGTAAATACTTAGAGACCACGGGCCTGTTCCTGAGATAAACCATTTAGACCCCATACCAATGTAAATACTTAGATTGCATGGGGGCCTGGATACTTATTTACCCCCATCGAGCTCCCCCTCCCTCCCCGTTCAAATGCCCACTAGGGCCCAGACATTGACATCTCAAACCAAATCAAATACAATTGATTTTCATCATTTCTCTATCCATGGTTTACATACGCATTTTTCTTCTTTTCTAATGTTTCTTATCTCATTTACTTAATTCAATATTTTACGCACACAATAACGATGTCAATATTTTTTTTTGTCAATAAATGGAACTTTTTTTTTAACAAAGTTATTGGTTTTCTTTATCGTTTTCATTCACTAACCTTTTTAAAATTTTTACTATTTAGCCTACTAAAAGCTTTTCACCCAACTACCTGTATGAAAAATGGGGGGAAAAAAAAGAACATTTTTTGAAGTTTTTTTTTTGTCTGTGTAAACATTGGTCCAACATTCTTGCCACACCTTCAGAGTGTTACAATGGGAGATATTTCTTCCTTCATGAAGTACAAATGTTCCGTCCTCATTTGACAACTAATATCTAAAACTTCACAGGAAAAGAAATTATTGATGGCTTACTCTCTGTGTCGTGAGCGTGTGATATGTAGATATTATTAGCTTAAACTGGATATTATTTGTAATGAATAATATATATATATATATATAAGCGATTTGGGCTCTGCTTTAAATCGAAAGTAAATAATTAATACAACAGTATTCCAGTTTAAAATATAATCACGAAAAAATCTGATCTGCCCGAAACCAAAAAAAAATAACATAGCCTGCCGATCAAGACTAAGGGGATATAACTCTATGCAAAGGTTTGGCAGGGTACATCTATTAATATATTAAATAAGAATGTTAAATGGTACTACAGTTGTATTTTTAAAGCTGCACATGACTATTTGACACTGAATTCAACACAACTATTTGTATCACGAAGGTACTATTTTATCATGATACATATATCAATACAGGTAAGAAATATTTAACCACACCCATTGACAAACAAGAAGAGAGTGTAGTGGTAGAAGAACACTGTTGACTTTACCAAAGTGCTATATTGCGATGTAAACCAGTGCATCATCATCAACTGAATTGGGGAAAACATCTTTGGGGTTCAAATGTGGGAATGGTTGGGGGTGGGGGGGGGGGTTGAACGATTTATCTAGGTCAACTGCCGTAGATATTGCTTGGGGGAAGGGGGGGTTAGAGGGGGATGGGGTCTACCCAGTTCAAGTGTACTTAATAGGAGTGGGGGCGGAGGGAGGGGAACTTGCGTCAGATGAAGCCATCCGTTCACCCAGAGTGTGATGGTGTAACCCGAAAAAAACAACCTAATCCGGTGGATGGGGTCCCTGCCCAATGAAGGGCCCAGTTGTTTACAATCATCTAAGTATAAAACAAAACATTGGTGGGTATGAGTGTGGCCAGAGGGTGACCTAACTGATTCGTGTGAGTGTGGTCAGCGGGTGACCTAACTGGTTTGTGTGAGTGTGGTCAGCGGGTGACCTAACTGGTTTGTGTGAGTGTGGTCAGAGGGTGATCTAACTGATTTGTGTGAGTGTGGTCAGAGGGTGACCTAACTGATTTGTGTGAGTGTGGTCAGCGGGTGACCTAACTGGTTTGTGTGAGTGTGGTCAGCGGGTGACCTAACTGGTTTGTGTGAGTGTGGTCAGAGGGTGACCTAACTGATTTGTGTGAGTGTGGTCAGAGGGTGACCTAACTGATTTGTGTGAGTGTGGTCTGCGGGTGACCTAACTGGTTTGTGTGAGTGTGGTCAGAGGGTGACCTAACTGATTTGTGTGAGTGTGGTCAGAGGGTGACCTAACTGATTTGTGTGAGTGTGGTCTGCGGGTGACCTAACTGGTTTGTGTGAGTGTGGTCAGCGGGTGACCTAACTGGTTTGTGTGAGTGTGGTCAGAGAGTGACCTAACTGATTTGTGTGAGTGTGGTCAGAGGGTGACCTAACTGATTTGTGTGAGTGTGGTCGGAGGGTGACCTAACTGATTTGTGTGATTGTGGTCGGAGGGTGACCTAACTGATTTGTGTGAGTGTGGTCAGAGGGTGACCTAACTGGTTTGTGTGAGTGTGGTCAGAGGGTGACCTAACTGGTTTGTGTGAGTGTGGTCAGAGGGTGACCTAGCTGGTTTGTGTGAGTGTGGTCAGCGGGTGACCTAACTGGTTTGTGTGAGTGTGGTCAGCGGGTGACCTAACTGGTTTGTGTGAGTGTGGTCAGAGGGTGACCTAACTGATTTGTGTGAGTGTGGTCAGAGGGTGACCTAACTGATTTGTGTGAGTGTGGTCACCGGGTGACCTAACTGGTTTGTGTGAGTGTGGTCAGCGGGTGACCTAACTGGTTTGTGTGAGTGTGGTCAGAGGGTGACCTAACTGATTTGTGTGAGTGTGGTCAGAGGGTGACCTAACTGATTTGTGTGAGTGTGGTCTGCGGGTGACCTAACTGGTTTGTGTGATTGTGGTCGGAGGGTGACCTAACTGATTTGTGTGAGTGTGGTCAGAGGGTGACCTAACTGGTTTGTGTGAGTGTGGTCAGAGGGTGACCTAACTGGTTTGTGTGAGTGTGGTCAGAGGGTGACCTAGCTGGTTTGTGTGAGTGTGGTCAGCGGGTGACCTAACTGGTTTGTGTGAGTGTGGTCAGCGGGTGACCTAACTGGTTTGTGTGAGTGTGGTCAGAGGGTGACCTAACTGATTTGTGTGAGTGTGGTCAGAGGGTGACCTAACTGATTTGTGTGAGTGTGGTCTGCGGGTGACCTAACTGGTTTGTGTGAGTGTGGTCAGCGGGTGACCTAACTGGTTTGTGTGAGTGTGGTCAGAGAGTGACCTAACTGATTTGTGTGAGTGTGGTCAGAGGGTGACCTAACTGATTTGTGTGAGTGTGGTCGGAGGGTGACCTAACTGATTTGTGTGATTGTGGTCGGAGGGTGACCTAACTGATTTGTGTGAGGGTGGTCAGAGGGTGACCTAACTGGTTTGTGTGAGTGTGGTCAGAGGGTGACCTAACTGGTTTGTGTGAGTGTGGTCAGAGGGTGACCTAGCTGGTTTGTGTGAGTGTGGTCAGAGGGTGACCTAACTGGTTTGTGTGAGTGTGGTCAGAGGGTGACCTAACTGGTTTGTGTGAGTGTGGTCAGAGGGTGACCTAACTGATTTGTGTGAGTGTGGTCAGAGGGTGACCTAACTGATTTGTGTGAGTGTGGTCAGAGGGTGACCTAACTGGTTTGTGTGAGTGTGGTCAGAGGGTGACCTAACTGGTTTGTGTGAGTGTGGTCAGAGGGTGACCTAGCTGGTTTGTGTGAGTGTGGTCAGAGGGTGACCTAACTGGTTTGTGTGAGTGTGGTCAGAGGGTGACCTAACTGGTTTGTGTGAGTGTGGTCAGAGGGTGACCTAGCTGGTTTGTGTGAGTGTGGTCGGAGTGTGACCTAACTGGTTTGTGTGAGTGTGGTCAGAGGGTGACCTAGCTGGTTTGTGTGAGTGTGGTCAGAGGGTGACCTAACTGATTTATGTGAGTGTGGTCAGAGGGTGACCTAACTGATTCGTGTGAGTGTGGTCAGAGGGTGACCTAACTGGTTTGTGTGAGTGTGGTCAGAGGGTGACCTAGCTGGTTTGTGTGAGTGTGGTCAGAGGGTGACCTAGCTGGTTTGTGTGAGTGTGGTCAGAGGGTGACCTAACTGGTTCGTGTGGTCAAAGGGTGACCATTTGTTAGGTCAGAAATGATGACCGACCCCCCCCTGACACATGTCCGGC
>JAGDYQ010000241.1:425000-602500 GCA_021962125.1 Bulinus truncatus
CCAAGTCAATCTTGTTAGTCCATTTATTCCATATATTCTTTAAGCATTTAATCATCACAATGATTTTTTTTTTTCAAGTTCCCTTAGGCCCTCCAAAAGGGCAGACGAAGCGAAGCGTAGAAAGAAAGGATATGGTTGGTGGTAAAGTTCCCTTAGCCTAAAAGGCCATCCCTATCCTTAAGTCTGGCACCCTTTTTAACCAAACTTTCACAGTGACCTTAAAAAAAATGCCCTTAATTCTCACTGAGGATCGAACTCGGTGCTCACCTGTCGACAGTCATGGGCTCTACACACCTCAACCACCCGTTCCTCTTTACTTGATGATGCTACCTGAAAGAGAGAATTGAAGAAAATACAAAATTCAAGATTTGTTTCGGTTAAAAACTGATGGGTATTTTTTTTTAATAAATAAATAAAAGAAAAAAATGAGATCTAAGCTAAATTAAAAAAAAAATTGTCTTAACCAGAAATTCCGGTTACTAAAATTTGTCTTATTCCTTTCTCCTGTCTTAGCGTAGTGTACATGTTATTAATAGAACCACGCTAATATTATCTTCGGGGGAGAAATGAAAGGGTTCGGCTATTTTGTCTGTTTTCTAAAAATCACGTTTTACTGTTTACTCAAAGAAACGAAATCTGTCGTGTTTCCCGATGGGGTACATAAGAAGTTATTATTTATACGAACCAGGAAATGTTTATACTATATAACAAATATTCAACGTCAAATGGCTACATACATTGCTTCAAAAAGAGATCACCTTACTTGTAATAATTTATTCCAGCTGTTTCAACAGTATTAAAATAAAATAACACTTTTTTTTGAAGTAATAAGTCAACGCAGACGACAATGTTTTTGAAGCGGAAAGCGTTATCTGTTATCTTGTGTTGTTATTTTCTCGGCAAAATATTGCTGGGAGAAAGTTTTGAATTTTCACTCAGAGAAGATGAAATCTACATAGATGTAAATGATACTTTTTACACATTGTAAGTAGATTTTACTCTGTATACTTCTGAACTTATAGGTTTCATTTCATTTGTGGCAGTGGGTCTCAAAGTACCGATCGAAGCCGGACGAACTTCAAAACAAGCAATTAAGCCTGTTCCATTCTGGACACAGGACGTGTTAGCGCATTTTCAGTACGTTTGTTATCTTTCAGTAAATATTTGTAAATTTTGGAAATGTTTATAAATTCAATTGTGTAATGCATATATCTGAAAAAAGATATTAAAAGGACAAGTAAGTCATGTTGAATAACTGTTACAAAAATAAATAATGATTACGCCCCTTTGATTAGCTTTTATTATTTATATTTAAAATATAAGCAAAACGGTACATAACAATCTCTTATATTTTGGCCCTGAGAGGTCAAATCGCGAAATGGACTTTAGATGTACACTTGGCAGGCCAAGACCTACACAATGATATATACATCATGGGTCTAGGACTTATGGTTGCTGAGATATAGGGCGGTCCATTATTAATATAGCTTATATAGTAAAACACAGCACTTTATAAGGCCCCTTTTACGGCCCTGAGAGGTCAGATCGCGAAATGGAAAAAAGTCATTTCTTGGTAGGCCAAGACCTACAAAATGATATATACATCATGGGTCTAGGACTTATAGTCGCTGAGATATAGCGTTCCTTTATTAATATAGCTTATATAGTAAAAAACGGTACTGAGGCCCCTTTTACGGCCCTGAGAGGTCAGATCGCGAAATGGAAAAAAGTCATTTCTTGGCAGGCCAAGACCTACAAAATGATATATACATCATGGGTCTAGGGCTTATGGTTGTTGAGATATAGGCGCTCCTTTATTAATATAGCTTATATAGTAAAAAACGGTACTGAGGCCCCTTTTACGGCCCTGAGAGGTCAGATCGCGAAATGGAAAAAAGTCATTTCTTGGCAGGCCAAGACCTACAAAATGATATATACATCATGGGTCTAGGACTTATGGTTATTGAGATCTAGGGTGATGACAGACAGACAGACAGACACAAAACGGGGACAATAGAGCATTTTTTTTTCGAAAATGCTCTAAAAAGGTTTACGCCAAAAATTTAAATTTCGAAATAACGGATCGATAATCTATAAGTTAATACGAAACAACTATATCTCTCTATATATCTGGAAATATCTGAATCTGCTAAAAATAAAAGACCAAAGTAATGTAGTTATAAATACATGACATCTTTAGTTCTCTTCCGTTTTAAGTAGTATTTCTTTACTGCTGGATCGCGAAATTATGACTGAATTTCAAGTAGATCGCGAAAACTAAAATGTACTCCAAGTGGGTCGCGAAATTTTATAGTCGGAGAACTATTGCAATGTGTTTGATTTTTTTTTTGTACATTATCCGAATTATCTCAGAACGTGTTTCAAATTTATCACACATTTTTTGCGATCATTTGGACTAGCTAATTGTTTTTAGTGCTATGCAGCCCCATAGCAAAGGGGGGGGGCGGGCGCTACGGGGCCGTGCCCCCTCCCGCCCCCGCTAGGTGTGGGGTGCCCCCCCCGCTTAAAAAGAAGAAAAAGAGGAAAAATAAAGAAAAAGTAAAGGTGCCCCTTGCAGGGTATTGGTGCCCCCCTGCTTACTTTGACCTGGCTACGGGCCTGGTGCTATGTAATAATTAAGAAGCGTATTAAAGACCGTACAGGCCCGAACACAGAAGACAATATTTTGCCCCTTTTAAATGACATAGACACAGAAGTTAAAACTTCTTTTGTAAATAATAATTTTTTTTTCGGGATATAAAATAAACTACTGATGTAAATAATATTTTTTTTTGTGGGGATCTTTAGAAGGCAGGTTAGATACACCAGTGTGAACTTTTACTTTTTTGCCCGACTTTCTTTACGTTACGTTCTCAGTTTTCCTAAATGTTAATCAGGTACATAAACAAGACTAAAAAGTGCCTAAAATTGTATGCAATGTGCATGTATTAGAGTGCAACATCGCCTTATATATAGGACTAAAGTTCAATCAATATAACACATTTATTTAGAGTGTTCAGTCTATGTTAATTTACTCTTAAATTTTTATTGATATCAAAAACTGTGGCATTGTTTATTTAGACTTACTGACTGCATTGCAAACACATCCATTTCATCATGTGAGCTCAGGTCTGATTTGTTTGTTCATCTACCTGGGTTATGCAAGGTAAAGACAAAGGTAACATCGGGTCAACACATCATGGCCGGCTACAGCGACATGCCCGCGGGCCGCAAGTCCTGCCAGGTCAGCCTGCTTTACTATCGCCCTATCTATAACTTCATTTTTAGAATCAACTGTGGGCCGGACATGTGTCAGGGGTCATCTTTTCTGATCAGTAAAACGGTCTACACGGACAGCAGGCTGACCGGCGTACAGATATGTTTTGAGCGCCAAATTCTGTGTAATGCTACGGCTGGAGGTGCGCTCTTTTCCTCAAGCTTAGTGGAATCTTCCGCATTAGGCAACACACCGTCAATGACTTACAGTTCGGGCAATACAGGTTTCAGCTCCATGGTGGATACTTCGATTTCCCCAGAGACTGCAGTGTTACATAAAACACCATCACTGACTTACAGATCGGGCATTACAGATTTCAGCTCTTTGGTGGATACTTCGATTTCCCCTGAGACTTCAGTGTTACATAAAACACCATCACTTACTTACAGTTCGGGCATTACAGATTTCAGCTCTTTGGTGGATACTTCGATTTCCCCTGAGACTTCAGTGCTACATATAGCGCCATCAGCAACTTACAGTTCAGGTGTACCAGGTTTTACTGCGTTGGAGACCTCTATGAGTTTTTATCCCCGAAACAGCACCGTAGAAAACTGGATGACAGAATATTTAAGCACAGGTTCAATGGTCGGCGCCCCTGTTGTGTTAAGTGCGGACACGCCACTGCTAGATTTGACTAGAACAATAACAGACTCTGTAATACATACTCTTGAAAGTTTCACCTCTGTTTATGAGGTCACACCTCTGACTGGCACTACGATTGCGGTGGATGCCACATCTATAGAACCTTCATCATATAATGTAGCGTCGGGCACATCTGTAACTGCAAAGTCTGATTTTACTTCTCAATCACGATACTCTTTTGACACCACTGCGTTGACATATTTACCGACGACGACTCTGGCATCAAACTTATTCACAGATTCGTCGCCAACGTCTTACGGCGCTTTCGGCACTGCGTCTTACACTTCGCAGGCCAGCACGTCGGTTCAAACGACAGAGTCTGTCAGCGACACATTACCAGTCTTGACCTCAGTGACAATATACAGCGGTGAAACAGTATCAAGCTTGGTATCACAGACCACTTACGTTAGTTATACTGTAGCTACTGACAGAAGTATAACTTTTTCAAGAGAACCGCCGATCTTTGATTCGTGGTTCACTAATTATCCCAGTGAAACACCATCTTTGTCTACCGCAAGTATAACACATATTAGTGAAATACCTTCTTTGACTACATCATGGTTAACACCAAATATTGAAACACTATTGCATTTTACCCCAGGGACCAATAGCGTCAGCGAAATCTCATTTACCGATACAGCACGTATAACTTTCAGCAATGAGACACCATCTAGCTATACCATGTCCACTTACATCAGCGATACAACATCTAGCTATATCATGTCCACTTACATCAGCGATACAACATCTAGCTACACCATGTCCACTTACATCGGCAATACACCAAATAGCTATACCATGTCGACTAAACACATCAGTGATATACCATCTAGCTATACCATGTCCACTTACATCAGCGATACACCATCTAGCTATACCATGTCGACTAAACACATCAGCAATACACCATCATCTAGCTATACCATGTCGACTAAACACATCAGCGATACATCATCTAGCTATACCATGTCGACTAAACACATCAGCGATACACCATCTAGCTATACCATGTCGACTAAACACACCAGCGATACACCATCTAGCTATACCATGTCGACTAAACACACCAGCGATACACCATCTAGCTATACCATGTCCACTAAACACATCAGCGATACACCATTATCTAGCTATACCATGTCGACTAAACACACCAGCGATACACCATCTGTTGACACAGCACTGACAACATTCAACAGCGAATCATCTTTTATTATTTCACAGACCAGCGTTACCACAACACAGACAACGCCGAGTCCGTGCTGCAACTTGAGTGCCAGGTATGACGTCACGACGACGACAACGTCACCAACGACGTCATCGAAATGTGACGTAGTTTGTATCATAGTGGCTACATTGTCCTCAACCGCGTTCATCACAATCGTCATTCTCGGGCTGTGCTATGTATTCAGAAAAAGAGTACTATCAGAGGAATCAATACTTAGCACATCTTTAGTTCACAATGCTAGCTTGATACAGCCCTAGATACAACATGGGCTCAGAGAGAAAAAAAGGACGGGAACTTTCGAAACTAAATGTTGACTTTATGTTGGTCTATATAGTTTAATAGATGTGCTGAGCTCGAAACTTAAAGTTAATATTATGTTGGTCTATATAGTTTAATAGATGTGCTGAGCTCGAAACTTAAAGTTAATATTATGTTGGTCTATAGTTTAATAGATGTGCTGAGCTCGAAACTTAAAGTTAATATTATGTTGGTCTATAGTTTAATAGATGTGCTGAGCTCGAAACTTAAAGTTAATATTATGTTGGTCTATAGTCTAATAGATGTGCCGAGCTCGAAACTTAAAGTTAATATTATATTGGTCTATATAGTTTAATAGATGTGCTGAGCTCGAAACTTAAAGTTAATATTATGTTGGTCTATAGTTTAATAGATGTGCTGAGCTCGAAACTTAAAGTTAATATTATGTTGGTCTATAGTTTAATAGATGTGCTGAGCTCGAAACTTAAAGTTAATATTATGTTGGTCTATAGTTTAATAGATGTGCTGAGCTCGAAACTTAAAGTTAATATTATGTTGGTCTATAGTTTAATAGATGTGCTGAGCTCGAAACTTAAAGTTAATATTATGTTGGTCTATATAGTTTAATAGATGTGCTGAGCTCGAAACTTAAAGTTAATATTATGTTGGTCTATAGTTTAATAGATGTGCTGAGCTCGAAACTTAAAGTTAATATTATGTTGGTCTATAGTTTAATAGATGTGCTGACCTCGAAACTTAAAGTTAATATTATGTTGGTCTATAGTTTAATAGATGTGCTGAGTTCGAAACTAAAAGCATCAAATAAACTAAAAAAGGTGCATGACAAAATAATCTTGCCTAATGCACCAATGAAAATTTCACTACAAGACGGAAGCCTGCCAACTTTGAAACGAATCTTTACCCTGAGTTGACCTGAGGCGTTCTTTGGTTAGGAGTACTGCTCATTCAGGGATTTACCGGCCTAACATATTCAATTAACAGCTTAAATGTATTTATTTCGTCATGTATATATTGCCAATTAAATGTCACCCTTTCCTACACCAACCCTCATAGCCATTAACCATCTATGTCAACCATGGGCAAACTACGACCCGCAAGCCAATTGCGGTCTGTTTAAACCTTTAATCCGGCCCGCCGCGGGCCACCACTAGTTCCTTAAATACATAATCGTCCAACCCGTGTGTCTCTCTCACATGTAGTATTCAAATCGTGCGGTATATGCGTTGAAACACTGTGTCACCCTCAGGTAGTTTTCATATCGTGCGGTTAATGCGTTGTAACCGTGTTTCTCCCTCGCAGGTAGTTTTTTCATAGCGTATTGTGTTCATGGCAATAAAAGCCAAATGTTATTTTCTATTACAGTAATTCATACATTTCTTTGTTATTTCTGTTCATATCGTATTCTGTTCATGGCAATAAAGGCCACACGTTATTTTATATTGCAGTATTTCGTATATTTCTTTGTTATCCCTTCTGTCGGATTTCGTTCAACCAGCTTCAGCAGGCTTTTCCACTCGTTCCATAATAAAGCACAACATTGGCGTTATACGACGTTTTCCTTACATTTGTATCGGTTCATGTCAACACTCCATGTATCTGATTCTTGGTCTGGCCCGCCGGTAAAATGTACGACCCGAGACTTATAAGGTTCGCCCCCACCCCCTGCTCTAACCCCCCCCCCCTCAAGCTGTACCCATACGAACGAAGCAATATTTCATTCAGTTGGCCTTAAACAGCGGGCACAGCCGAGGTGAACGCGACAAGTTAAAATTCATACATGTACCCTGGTATCATATGCTGTTAGAGGAGAGGAAACCCATGTTATGACACTGCAAGGCATTATTAGCATATTTTATTCTTAATCAGCAGTTATCTTTATCGCTACAACGATTGTTCAAGTGTTCAGGTCCAGCCTCTTCCCAATGTGCCCCCAGGCCCGTAGCGTGCGGGGGGGCCGGGACCCCTGCGTTTTGTCTGGCCCCCTCTGCTTATTTGTTCTACTTAGTAAAATGTATTACCTGCCCCCCCCCCCTGCTATTGGCCTGGCCCCTGCTGTAGAATTTTCACGCTACGGGGCTGGCCCTGCCCCTCCCCCCCCTTCCACCCGGCGCTCCTATGGCGCAGTACTGACAAACTTTAAAAATTATAACCGTACAACATTAACTGAAGAATAGTCAATATTTCCAATATGTGTGAGTTCATCATAACATTACCTAATGACAAAGAATTAGCCTGTGATTTATTACTGATTTATTTAAAATTTGCTTCTATATTCTATGCTTATTTGGTAAGAGTTCGTTCTTTCGCAAAAAATGTTTACATTTAAATGTAAACTTAATGTTTAGACCAGAGTGTCAAATTCAGTGTTTCTCAATTATTTTTCCCCATTAGGGGATTTTCGCTTGTTGGACTGTGGCAGAATCTTCAGTTAATACTTATGTCTTTACCAATACAGTAATACTCTACCAATATCAAAACTAATACATCAATACTCTCCCACGATATATACTAATACATTATGCTCTATTCAGTCTACACTAATACAATAATACGCTCCCTTGCTCAATACTAATACAATAATACCCTCCCGTGATATATATTAATAAAATAATACCCTCCCATGATATATTCTAATATAATAATACTCTCTCATGCTCAATACTAATACAATTATACTCTCTCATGATATATACTAATACAATAATACTCTCCCTTGTTCAATACTAATACATTAATACTCTACCATGCTGAATGCTAATACACTAATACAATAATACTCTAACATGTTCAATACTAATACAATAATACTCTCCCATGATATATACTAATACATGCTCTATTCAGTCTTCTCTCATATACTACTACATCTATTTAATTCCCACCAATGCAAGTTTAAACTTTTCACCAACGAATGTGCCAAGTACAACTATATGAGACTCACTGACCCAGAGCATGAAGTTTTCTGGGTCACATCTGTTTGCTAAATGTTTAATTTTTTTTTTCTTATTTTGAGCGTTAGCTTTCAATAACTTCATCTGTAAACACAGATTCTATACATCTCATTGCAGCAATATAAGATGTAGGCCTATAATTTCATGGTTTACCGTTGTGGTTATAAAAAGAAAGTATTCTTCAAGTTTAATTTTAGATAAATCCCAATGGAAAATCCTTTACATCATGATTTAGCTCCTGGTTTAACTCTAATGCAAGGCAAGCTGCTTTTTCAAACTTTTTATTTATTACTGTGAAGAGTTATATATATATATATATATATATATATATATATATATATTTATATTATATATATATATATGTGTGTGTGTGTGTGTTTGTTTGTGTATTTACTGAAGTTTTATTACCTAAATATATAGG
The DNA here is from genome assembly GCA_021962125.1 of Bulinus truncatus. NCBI lineage: Eukaryota > Metazoa > Mollusca > Gastropoda > Planorbidae > Bulinus > Bulinus truncatus. The sequence goes on from JAGDYQ010000241.1 coordinate 433,799, forward strand.
CCACAGTACACACATTTCTATAGTCGCTATCATCAAGACCATTAACTTCTAATAGTTTTACTGGGCAATTGTGTGGCTTCTTTGTACCCAGTGTCGTCTTTAGTATTCCTGCGTGCTAGCTAATACAAGCAGGGGAGATTAATCGTTGGGCCAGGAAGTCTATGGCCTTAGTTGTATAGGGAAAGTCATTGTTTTATATGAACTCAAAATGTATTCCTTTTTATTTGGTTAACAAGATTTGAATATGCAGTAAACTAAATACAAACCCCCTGGATCCCATAACAGTTTTTAACTTTCTCCTCGCCACCACCGTGAGGATCATGCCTTCGATTACTTGGTATAACGATCCTGCTGTAATTTTTTGAATGACCACACGCTCAGTTATTCGGATGACCACAGCCTCAGTGTTATTTGAATGACACGCCATCAGTGTTGTGTGAATGACCACATCCTGAGTTTTGTGTGAATGACCACACCCTGAGTCTTGTGTGAATTACCACACCCTGAGTGTTGCGTGAATGACCACATCCTTAGTTTTGCTCGAATGATCATATCCTCCAGATTGGCAGTCCAGCAATCCACCATGCACCACCCTTTCCATTCATATTAGCACAATAGATGTTTCAGCAATTTTTAGGTTCAATAACTAATCACTTTCTTTTGTTGCTAATAATTTTTACAATAGGGAGATATCTTTAAAGCATTACCATATAAGTATAAACATGTTGGCCAAGATAAGTGTAAACCAGGTTGGCCAAGATAAGTGTAAACCAGGTTGGCCAGGATAAGTGTAAACCAGGTTGGCCAAGATAAGTATAAACCAGGTCGGTCAAGATAAGTATAAACCAGGTCGGCCAAGATAAGTATAAACCAGGTTGGCCAAGATAAGTATAAACCAGGTTGGCCAAGATAAGTGTAAACCAGGTTGGCCAAGATAAGTGCAACCAGGTTGGCCAAGATAAGTATAAACCAGGTTGGCCAAGATAAGTGTAAACCAGGTCGGCCAAGATAAGTATAAACCAGGTTGGCCAAGATAAGTGTAAACCAGGTCGGCCAAGATAAGTGTAAACCAGGTTGGCCATCATCCTAAGAGTTGTCATTCGAGTAATACATTTCTGTCGTTTACATTAAGGACTATTGTTATTGATATACTTTTGTTGTTCTTTAGTCACAGAAAAAAAAACGCCTGAACATATTCTAATACCTTGACTGCATTTTGTTGAAATTACTGTGGTGTATTGCTTAGTGATTTGGGTAAAGGGAGACCAACATTAATTTGATTATGAAGTTGAGAATATATTTTATAGTCTCCCCTTTTTGTTGAATAACAATTTTATTTTTAAATTACTTTGTTTCTCTGAAGAAAAAAAAGAAATTACTAACACATGTGTCTGTGAGTGTGTGTGTGTCTGTGAGAGTGTGTGTGTCTGTGAGTGCACCTATTTATTGAACAACAAGCTTTTTAAGAGTTATGATTTTTATTGTCATTGATTTTTTATGCTGATTATGATTTAAAATAAAGATATACACATACCTCCAAAACATGTTTTCATAGCTGTAGTCTCAGTAACAAAACATATCATTCAATATAAGTTATTATTTGGTCTGACTCCGTTTTGTCCTTCATTTATTAGTGGCATCAATATTATTGGCCTTAAGTAGAAGATAAAGACAACGAGTTGGGTACCGCCAACTTTGAAGGAATCCAGCGGGGTATGACCTCTTGGTCCTGCATCAGTGAATTCTGGGGCCTTTCCCAGACGTCCATGAGATCACCCCGTAAAATTATTTTGTACTTTATTTCCCCCCGGGAAAATCAAGGGTGTGTGGCAGTTTGCTAATCCTACTATCCCCCAGCTTCATTATCCTACTATTCCACATTTTGCTAATCCCAGTCTGCTAACCTTTTTTATTGAAATCCCTGATATAATCGCCGATTATCATTCTTTCAAGTCGATGTGCTTTACCTCTAGTTCTTATGCATCGTCATGTTTCACTGAGGCCGAGGATGGAAGCAGTGACCCAAAGTTTAAACAATCGAGGTCCCCCACGACCATCCACTATGAAGTGTTGGCCACTGTTTGCTTAAACAACATGTAATTTATCAGACATGGACAGGTACAACAAACAGGATAGTCTCAACAACAAACAACTGCTATAACCAACATATTTTATTATACTTCAAAACAATAACGAGATAATAACATAGCTAAATAATGTATACATATTTTTTTTATAAACAATTAATACAGAATTCATTAAACATACATAATACATCAAATAAAATGTGCAAGCCCGGTCATTATTTGTGCAGTCATGATTTGTCCGGTCATTATTTGTGCAGTCATGATTTGTCCAATTCGTGAAAAAAAAGGAGGGATGGCTCAGTATTATCACCAATGACCCTGGGGCTGCCTCAAGTTGGGATGAAACCGAACACATGCCATGGGGGCCCCCAGTAAAATGACAAAGAGCATTTGTGTGTGATGAGCGGGGCCCCAGTAGGTGGTGACGTCAGGGTTCCAGGCTGAGCTGGAGGTATCCTGGTTGTCATGGGACCAGCACGAGCTGCCAGTCAACAATAAAACTATTTCAAGTCTTAAATGAGTACACAGTGTGTTAATTCATCACATTCATATATATATATATATATATATATATATATATATATATATATATATATATTTATATATAAATGAAAATGATAATAACGCTTCTTACAATGGCTTATTCAAAGAATTAAAAGATATTACAAAATCTACAGGGATAAAAAAAAGAAACATTACATCCTTAAAAAAACAAAAAAACATGTAACACCAAGCAATATTCAAAGACATAGATAAATATAAAAAAATAAAATTTTCACAATTTTCAATCAATAAAAAAAAAATCAATCTTACGTATTTTTGTTTTTGGAATATCTTAAATTTTTTAAGTTTATAAAGAATTAAACGAAAATAAATTTTACAATACTTTCCAGCAATCGATGACATAAATAAAAGTTAGTATTAATAATAATAATAATACACATCCAACGGAAAAAAAAATATATGAAAATAAATTAAATGCTTGTGTATGTATAAACCTTTCCAACAAGATCAATGTTATGTAAATCTTTAATATACACATATGCGAAGTCAGTGTGAGGATGAGTTCTGTATCTCTTAGATCCTGTACATACGTAATGGGACAGTTTTTATAATGTTCTACTTTCATGCCCGCCATAACCGACTGTGCAATAACCTTGGGGGCACCAAATGGAGAATAAGTTAACTCAGAAAAGTGCACACAACGATAACTCGTAACCAACATAAAGCAAAAGCTACATCATTGTAAAGTAAATAGTACTTTTTTTTCCCCAGCCAACCTTATACAAATAATTAGCTTGAGGTTAGACCACATTTAACTTTTACTAACACATACACCATAACATTGGATAGTCTTTGTTCACCTTGATTTAGTGGTGAACTGAGGATAGGTCTACCAAACTGAGGCCGGTCTACCAAACTGAGGCCGGTCTAACAAACTGAGGCCGGTCTACCAAACTGAGGCCGGTCTACCAAACTGAGGCCGGTCTACCAAACTGAGGCCGGTCTACCAAACTGAGGCCGGTCTACCAAACTGAGGCCGGTCTACCAAACTGAGGCCGGTCTACCAAACTGAGGCCGGTCTAACAAACTAAGGCCGGTCTAACAAACTGAGGCCGGTCTACCAAACTGAGGCCGGTCTAACAAACTGAGGCCGGTCTACCAAGTAATTTCATTATTTCACGTTTAAGATAAAGTTCATTCAACCATGTCAAAATTAAGTCTGTTACATAAGAGAGCTCGTAATGAACAAGTGGACTATTTTACCCTCACTTCACGAGCTGGTCAAATTGATATTGTTACTCTTAAAAAGATATAACGCTGAATTTAGGAAAATTGCAATAGGGTCGGAGAGAATATAATCCTGATCTGAACAAGGGTGGCGATATTTTGTTACGCGGGGTACATTGGATAGAAAGAAATAAGAAGAGGGTGCGTGAATATGACAAGTTTTTGAGACCACTGATCTAGGCCATAAATAGAAGAATGTTGTGTATACAAAGTCAAAAGTCAACATTTCAAATGACATTTGCCAACTGTCAACACTTATATCAAGATAAATAAAAATATAAGAGTAGGACAGTGAAAAAGTGTTGTTTTTTTTTTTTAAATTAGCCCGACTAAACAAATAGAAATCATTAGCAGAGACTAGTACTTGTAGTAGGACTATTAGTAGGCCTACATTGATAATAAGTGTGAAAACAGTGAAATGAATCTATGTATTCAAATCAATGTATTTCTTTTTAATAAATGATGATTACACCACTAAAATAGCATGTAAATTAAGCCTACGAGAATGTCTATATTAGACTAATAATTAGTTGCTCGTGTAGTAGAACATTAAACTTGAGAAGTAGAATTAGAAACAAAAAAAGTTTAGCAAGTCAACATTAGTCAACATATATTAAGAAAAAAAGGAAGAGGAATAGTCATTAGCTAATCAAATGCTAAGTAGGTCTAATATTAGTCATTAGCTAATCAAATGCTAGTACAGTAGGCCCAATACTAGTAATTAGCTAATCAATGGCTAGTCTAGTAGGCCTAATACAAGTCATTAGCTAATCCAATGTTAATCTAGTAGGCCTAAATTTAATAATTAGATCTACGATCACAGTTAAAAGCATTGAATCGAAGAGTTCAGAATATTAATTCTTTTTTTTTTAATTGTGGGATGATTATACAACTGAATGGTATGTAAACTATCCTACTTGGTTACAACTATCATGGAGTGTATCAGTATTATACAACTGAATAGTATGTACATTATCCTACTTGGTTACAACTATCATGGAGTGTATCAGTATTATACAACTGAATAGTATGTACATTATCCTACTTGGTTACAACTATCATGGAGTGTATCAGTATTATACAACTGAATAGTATGTACATTATCCTACTTGGTTACAACTATCATGGAGTGTATCGGTATTATACAACTGAATAGTATGTACATTATCCTACTTGGTTACAACTATCATGGAGTGTATCAGTATTATACAACTGAATAGTATGTACATTATCCTACTTGGTTACAACTATCATGGAGTGTATCAGTATTATACAACTGAATAGTATGTACATTATCCTACTTGGTTACAACTATCATGGAGTGTATCAGTATTAAACTAATGTAAAACAGGAAACAGGTTCCCAGCAATATTCACACCAACGGCTTCAGTTTTTTTTTTTACTTTTTAACTCAAGGGCTCGGGCAATATCGTATTTTAGTGACAGAAGACAAATAATTTCGTTATATATTTTTATATATATATTTCACCTTTATCACAGTTCGAAATCACACCGTATTAATGATTTAGTACAGAAATAGTATCAATTTCAGACACATATATTGTCAATTTTTATTGGTTTATCTCTACAAATTTGCATTTTATCACATTTTGTTAGACTATTCGCTTTTAAATTTATTTTTTTTTTGCGAGGGGTATCCAATGCGATCAGATACTTAATCTGCCATTTGATGACTGCAGCCCGGGGGGTGGGGGTCAAGTGAAATCATGTCTGGGCATAGTTTTAAAATGATGACCACCTAAAGGCAGCCACCTAAGTACGAACGCGAACAAACCGGGTAACAGAGACAGCAGTAACTCAGTCTGCTACAAGCCATTGGAACAATGGTCATTTATATCATATATGATTTTATCATTTTCATCTAAAATAGACAAAACGCAAACACAAGTACATTTAAGAAAAGCGCAGATACATAAAAATGTACATCCTTGACATAAGATAGCAGTAAGCAGATGACCGATTCTTTACACATTTGTAATAATAATAATAATTACATTTTCCTCAGAAATTAGAGATTGTAAAAAAAAAAAGGCTGGGGGAGGGACTAGTTAACGAACCATACTGACCGAACCATACTGACCAGTGGAATAGAGGGGGGAAGAGTTAACAAACCATACTGACCAGTGGAATAGAGGGGGACTAGTTAACGAACCATACTGACCAGTGGAATAGAGGGGGGACTAGTTAACGAACCATACTGACCAGTGGAATGGAGGGGGGACTAGTTAACGAACCATACTGACCAGTGGAATAGAGGGGGACTAGTTAACGAACCATACTGATCAGTGGAATAGAGGGGGGACTAGTTAACGAACCATACTGACCAGTGGAATAGAGGGGGGACTAGTTAACGAACCATACTGACCAGTGGAATAGAGCGGGGACTAGTTAACAAACCATACTGACCAGTGTAATAGAGGGGGACTAGTTAACGAACCATACTGACCAGTGGAATAGAGGGGGACTGGTTAACGAACCATACTGACCAGTGGAATAGAGGGGGGACTAGTTAACGAACCATACTGACCAGTGGAATAGAGGGGGGACTAGTTAACGAACCATACTGACCAGTGGAATAGAGGGGGACTAGTTAACGAACCATACTGACCAGTGGAATAGAGGCGGGACTAGTTAACGAACCATACTGACCAGTGGAATAGAGGGGGGACTAGTTAACGAACCATACTGACCAGTGGAATAGAGGGGGGACTAGTTAACGAACCATACTGACCAGTGGAATAGAGGGGGGAACTAGTTAACGAACCATACTGACCAGTGGAATAGAATACATTGAACCGGCGGACAGTTAGGGGCAGACCTACGTCAGTTGAGGCCCCGAACGCAGAGTAAAATATTAGGCCCTTAAGAAATAGGAAGATATATCTAAGGGTTTAAAATTGGCTTTGTGGGGCCCATAAATATTCGGGTCCCTAGGCCCGGTGTGCCTGCGCTTAAATATAACAATTATTGGACTTTGATTTGGTGTTTGTTGCAGTTTTTAAATGCTTTCACGTTAAATTATTTTGTGTAATTTGTTTTTTTTAATCTGATATAATTGAAACTCATCAACTCTTGGACTCATTGGATTTATTTCAGAAACATTACATCATAGGCGGCTCTCTATGGCCTAAGTGCAGGACGATTCGAAATATGTTCCATTGTTCATGGTGGAAGCCTTCGGGGGGGGGGGAGGGGGACGAAACACCCTGAATTTTCCACACCGGGTGACACCAACAATAATGACGCCAATCTATTTATGAATACAGTCAACCCGGTTCATCGCAAGAATACACGACTGGATACAGTCAAAAAACTGTTCACGGCCCATCAAATACCTGAACTACCACCCTCCCCCTATCTAATGTCCTCCTCATCCCCACACCATCAAGAGACAACACGACCTGTGGTCAGCAGAACACTGTTCGAATTGACCCACACTTGATCGTCAGGCGGACGACAACAAAGAGCCACCGGACTCAAGAGAAGAAACTCCTCCAGAGTCAGGCGTTGATCACCGGATATCCTCCCTTCCTACCCCACAACCATCGGGCGGGGAGGTTGACCTGGATAACAGACAGCGTGGGATTGCGTGGACCTGGCAATACGATCCCAGTGAATGAGCCAGTACTAGATTAGTTATTATTGGTGGTCAGTTTTGAATTTGAGCGAAACATTGGAGGTTGGGCCGTTGTAACGAGAGAGAAGAGATTGGTTTAGAAATAAAGTTAAGACCACAGATTAGATATTCTACAGATTGCGTAAGCGCCGTAATGAAAAAAAATGTTTTAATCGCCGCCATTAGTGATATTTACTCTCATCAGTCCTTTCATTGAATAGAAACAAAAAAGAAAATGGTATATTATAAGCTCCTAAAAGCCCAGGAATTAAAGAATTAAATAATATTATCGCTTTTATATATGTACAAAGTTGGTATAATTAGACAGGAAAACATACATATATTTCAATAAAATAACATTCTTATCTGGTGTCAAACAAAATGATACCAAAGAACTTTTTAGGTCTCAGACCAGTGGTCGGCAAAGTGCGGCTCCAGAGACGCATGCGGCTCTTTGGCTCATTAAGTGCGGCTCTGGCATTTAGTTTTATTGAGTGTACTACATATTTAGTGTAATACAATTTAGTGTAATAAAAGTTTATTAAACAAGCAGATTTGTCTCCCAATTTTTTTTAATTGTTGTAGTGTTCATAATTGGCTCTTTGGCTGATACGTTTGACGACCACTCTCTCAGACATTATGAAGTGCAGCCATTAAGACATCAGCCAGTCCTGTTTGTTATATATGAAAGAGAATATGCACATTTAGGTATAGTGAGACAAACAGAAAAGAGTGATATTTTGGAAATGGAAGTACTGTCAATGTTACACTTTTTTTTTTTGTAACATATGGCGAAAAATAAGAGGTTCAGGAACAAGGACATGATATGGAAATGAGTACAAATAGCAGAACCTGTTTACGCAGAAATAAAACCCACGACGTCACGGGCTTTGCAAACAAAATGTGTATGGGGGGGGGCGGAGAGGGCGGAGCGGAGAGGGCGCATGAAAACACCGTTCTGAAAAATCTGTATGCTGGCTGAAAAAATCCGGAGTAGGCCAAGCGTTGAGCCCGAAGGAGATCATGCCAACTGTTGGGCTCGGTATAGTTTAATTATATAGGAGTTATGGGGGCTAGATCGCCTGCCATCTTGTCGCGTGTCAATCAATACATCATGATATTTAACCATTTCAACGACAGTATATTTGGTCTCTATCAGATGACGTCACCAAAACACTATAACGCTTATAATGATATTGAAATGCCACGCCAAATAGCAGAAAACTTATTACCCCGTTATTTATTTTTTTTTTTCAGATGAGGTCTAGTCCAGTATTGTTTTATTCAAAATGTTTCATATTACTTATTTTTAATTATCGTAATGCACTTAATATCTGAGATGAGTGCACACATAGTGAAATGATTTAAGACCAATCCTATGACGGAATAAATCTTCACACCATACTAACCATTTGTACGTTTAGTGAGCACGATGCGCGCGTCTAACGACAAAACCAAACTAGCGGTTGTTGCTAGGACAATAATTCTAACTGCCCGCTCCCTTAAAAGGAAGGTTGTGCAGATTGTGTGAAGAAGCGAAACTGTTATTATGGGATATATAGTGCAGCGGTTCTCAAAGGTTTAGGTCCAGCAGGGTCGCAACAAAATTTTAGTTACTACATCAAAGACAGAGATTCGATATATGCAGAGACAGGTGTATTTCTCGATTTTTTTTTGTTTTTTTTCATATATGTTTTTGAAATTAAAGTTGTTGTCAAAAGTGGGTCGGGAAACGATAAAGTTTCAGAGCCACTGATATATGTTGATCTTTTCAATCGAGATACACAGAGATTCTGACCTACGATGGTTGGCACCTACGGAGAACTAATAAGATCGTTGTATGAATACTAGAATAGGTAACTTAGACGAGGACCTGCGATATTGTTGCCTACATGGTGACAGTAAATGTATAGGGTATAATAAAGGTATGGATGTAGAATGGAATCAAGAAAAAGTAATTATATATATATATATATATATATATATATATATATGTAAGGACATAGACAGACATATATAGATAGACTGACACATTGTCAGATAGACAGACGTATAGATTGATAGATAGTTATATAGATAGACAATTACGAATATCATCAATGTAGATGTTAGAGGGAATTCCATGTGGTGGCGCACCAAATGAATGGGTTATTGAACGGAAGTGAAATAAGGAGACAGAGACGGTTGACGAGGAAAGAAATAGAGCATTGTTTTTGATAACCCCGCCCCCCCCCCCCCCCCCCGTTTTGTTTAAATTTGGGAAAGGTATGGAAATCAGGAAGGAAAGAAGGAGCTAAGAAGTAGTTTTTTATGGCGAAGCTATAACGTGATGTAACTATTGTTAACTATTGCTAGAATTAAAGTAATATTGATTATTTTAAAACAAATTGACTTTCCACGTTTTGTTGGAGGTATTTGTAAAACTGTGTCTTATGTGTGAGTTGAATAAATAAAACAAACGACCGTCGCCATCATTGACAATATATATATATATATATATAATCTTACCTAATACATTTTAAAAGGTGTATTGCAGATAGTGATCAAAGAGTTAGTTTATCTAAAGTTGGCTTGTTAAAAGAATGAAATATGGCCGAAATCAATTAGACTTTCTGCAGCCAGAAAATATTTATTCCTGGACGATTAAGGACAAACAAGCTTATATTACGTGATAAGCGCTGTTCTTGAAACTATCACTTACTCTTGTGCACCCAGACTGACCAACGGTCACGGAGGGAGGGGGTGTATCTGCAAGCTTGATAAGATCCCTGGAGTGGGTGGTTGTGTATATATCTTATACAGCTAGGTATGGATGTATGGTCATCAACCACACGTGAGAAAAACATTGCAGGAATACACGACTGAATACAGTCAAGATGATAAGGTAGAGAAAAATAAACAAAAGGAAACTGGTAAAGTCACTGTCCCTCCAACACCTGAACTACCCCATATATAATGTCCTCCTCATTCCCACCATATCAAGAGAAAACACGACCTGTGGTCAGCAGAAGACTGGTCAACTGGTCACAGTCCCTCCAATACCTGAACTACCCCCTATATAAAGCTCTCCTCATCCACACCCCGTAAAGAGTCAACACGACCTGTGGTCAGCAGAACACTGGTCAATTGACCACTTGATCGTAAGCTGGACGACGACAAAGGGCTACCGGACTCAGAGAAGAAACTCCCGAGTCAGGTTTTGATCTCCGGACATCCTTCCTCTCTACCCCCAAAAGCCATCGGGCGGTGAAGTGGACCAGGATTATTTACAGCCGGTGAATGCGTAGACCTGGCTGTACGGTCCAGTAGAAACACTTGTATTTTGTTAAACAACTGGTACATTTTTTTAAAACCACTGGCATACTGTTAAGTTATTTTAACCAATTGTATATTGGTAAACCACTGTTATATCAATAGCCATATTTGATGGGACGGATTGACCCCACTTCATAGGACATTTAAAAAAAAAATAACAATGTCATGGGTATATTTCTTAGTATAATTTACTTGATGTATATATTAGTTGTGGTATGAGAGGCTTGTCTCTTCGGAGTTGATAGTAGTGTATATGTAACATTACATGTCCACAGATGTACACACAGACAGTTGTAAAACACTGAATAACAGTTGATCAATATATATTTGTATTTATTTATTTAACGAAGTGGCTACGGTAACATCAAGCGCCATTATATTAGGGTTAGCGGGAGTACTCATTTTTTATTCGGGTACCGGCAATTATATTAGGGTTAGGAAAAGGGTTAGTGTTAGGGATAGGAGTATGGTTATGGATAGGGTTTAGGGATAGGGTTAGGGTGTGGAGCAATATCTATTGATGTAACCCGAAAAAAAAATACGAACTCAGTCTTGATGTTACCGTAGCCACTGCGTTTATTTAAACACGAAAGATCTATTTTATAGTGCACATTTAATATATTACAGTGAATGATGAGATATATTTAACGTCCTTCAATAACCAATTCCAGTGGTCGTCTGTCTCATGTCTGAAAAATAATTATCGTCCGGTCATCTCACTTTTTCTAATATTTTACTTCCTGTCAGTGGCCAGATAATGAAACTTATTAAATCTCTGGGCCAAGTATAATTCTTACAGCCTAATCTAATTATTACAAACAACAACAACAACAACAACAACAAGCTAATACAAATTTATTTCCATTTGCAAATCCCAGTTGTTTTTTTTTAATGCAGATGCATCACGGGAAGGCTGCAGTTAAAACGGAATTCATTGGTCGAGCAACAATACTTAATATCGATATAAGAACATGATCAGACAAGGAGTGTGTGTGTTCGTGTGTGTGAGAGAGAGAGAGAGAGAGAGGGGGGGGGAGGCAGATGATTGGTAAGATACTATAATAAGATGTGTATAACAATACTTATATACACATCTACATTTATATTTTGTTCTTCGGTATTTAAACAAAAAATTACGTAATGTTTTGGAACCATCGGTATATTGTTGAAGCACTTGTATAATTAAACAATATATATATATATATATATATATATATATGTATATATATATATATCAAATGACAATGTAACATTATTATCTGGTGTCACACAAAGCGAATCCCAAATATGACCCTTTCATGTGTCAGACAATTCGAAGTGCAGCCATAATTTGTAGACTTTGTGCAGCCATTATTTGTAGACATTGCATTTTCAAACCAGATGAGAGTCGGCACTATTTGTTCTATATCAAATAGAGTACACACATACCATTCACATTAATGTACAGTGAGACAAAAAGGAAGGAGTTGTAATATTTTTAGAAAAGGAAGTACTGACAACGTTACACTTTTTGTTACATATGGCAAAAAATAAGAGGTTCATCAGGCACATGGGCATGATATGGAAATGAGAACAAATAGAAGAACCTGTTTATGCCGAGATAAGTCCCACGACGTCACGGGGCTTGCAAACAAATATTGATTGTGTGTGTGTGGGGGGGAGGGTTGATCCCAAAGTAGATCATTAAAACTGTAGGGCTCAGTTATACTTTAATCATATAGGAATTGATGGGGGTGAGATTGCCTGACATCTTGGTCCCTGTATAATAACACTTATCAATCAATATATTATGGTGATGAGCAGTTACGATGACAGTATTCTGATCTCTATTAAATCACGTCGTCAACTTACAATAACGTTTACAAGAATATTAACATACCCTGTCATATGGCGGGAATTTATGACCCGTGGTGTTTTTCATTCACTTAGATGAGCTCAAGTTATGATGCAGGTCAGTGCTCAAGTTATGATGCACGTCAGTGCACAAGTTATGATGCAGGTCAGTGCTCAAGTTATGATGCAGGTCAGTGCACAAGTTATGATGCAGGTCAGTGCTCAAGTTATGATGCAGGTCAGTGCTCAAGTTATGATGCAGGTCAGTGCACAAGTTATGATGCACGTCAGTGCTCAAGTTATGATGAAGGTCAGCGCTGTAGCCGTATAATTGAGTATGTTCAGTATTGTTTTAACCAAATTTTTTCAGAATAATTATTTTTTTTTATCATAATGTACTTAATTTTCTAAGATGAATGCACATAGTTAAATGATTTAAGAGATAGAGAGAGAGAGTGAGAGAAAGAGAGAGAGAGAAAAAGAGAGAGAGAGAGGGAGAGAGAGTGAGAGAGAGAGAGAGAGAGAGAGAGAGAGAGAGAGAGAGAGAGGGGGGGGGAGAGTGATATGTATAACAATACATAGATACACATCTAGAGGGTGTTTAATAACGTACGCAGTTTTTTTAATTGCGCAGGATTTTTTTGTTTGAAGATTCTCAGCACTGTTCCTATCATTTTCGTTATCTATTATCACTCCGATTAGAAAACCATTTGTCGTATTTCCGTTTTGTAGCCATGGAGCGGTTCAATATCGAGCAACGTATTCTTATTGTGAAAACCCATTACAAAAACCGGGAGTGCTACGCAGAGACTGTCCGTAAACTACGCGCGATCTTTGGATGTGACAGCCCCCGACCGCAACAACAGTTTCGAGGTTGGTACAGAAATTCGAAGAATCTGGGTCAGTTGCAACCCGAAAAATCGCCCGGTCGAAACCGTAATGTTCGAACGCAACAAAACATTGCTGTAGTGCAAAACAAGTGTGAATGTGAGCCCCGTGAAGTCGCTTCGCTTTGGTAAAAAGTTTTAAAGCTATGCTATGGGTTGTACGGTGGTAGACAAACCTACCGACCATTGCCAGTTTAAATGATTAATACACTTGAATGTTTCGGAAATCAGTCTGCTGTATTCTAACAAAGCTCTTCAAAAAAAAAAAAAGATAACCCATCATCATTTTAAGCAGTAACTGTCGCACAAAAGGGTAAAAAAAATAATAATCTCTCCAACAGGAGGTCAGATTATCAACAGCTTGACTGTTACGTCGTCGGATAGTCCCTTTGCTAATCCTGGCCACGTACAGATCGTTGTCTAGAAGTATGATAGAGTAGATGTGGATGTTCTGGTGACAATATTTCGATTTTCACAGCTCACTTTCAGTCTGTGCTAATAAGTCAACAAACACTGGTTTCTTTGCTGATAACACAAGTTTATTATGTAGATATGTTGACGCCAGTTCTCACATACAGTACTTCAGCTTAGTCCTACTCCTCCGCTCCTGCTCTCTAGCTCTCAGTCTCGCTTCTCTGTCTCCTCCTCTCTGTCTCACATACAAAATCGTCCAGCTTATATACAGTAAACGATTGGCTTTGACATCGGTGATTAATTATTCCTAATTAATTCTCAGTCCAACTGACTCTACACTCGGGGTAATTTATGTGACGGGTCTGTGGGTGGGGAATCTAAATAAGGAAACCTATGACACCCTCCAACTCAGTTATCCCTCGTGAGAAGATTCTGCCCCACGACGTTCGTAACGGTTCCAACTTCATCCTACGTGTCACGGTCACGAACATACTTTCCCAGGTAAATTGTCTCCGTGAGCTCTCAGTTCCACCGGTGACTCACAACTAATTAACATTTCGCGTAAATTATTCTTCTACCTGGTCACAATGATGCACCCCCTCCCCACGCACATTTTGTTCCTAAACCGTAATCTATTGTGCTAAAATAACCCACATCGTAACATTGACCGATGATCAACAGTACGACTGTCAGGACAGGGTAAGTAGGTAGAATGCTAATGAGTAGGGGGGGGGGGTTAAACAGGTAGAAGGCGAAGAATGTCTGACAGGACAATGGGGTGGGGGGGGGGAGGGGAGAATTTACCTAGTGTGGACATGAGGAGATGGTTCCGAAAATCCGAGGGGAAAATAATAATAATAAACAACTGAATACAAAGACCAGATTATACAGATATTATCTGCCCCAGATGAAAGAAAAAGATAGGGCCGGCAATAGACCGGCTGGTCCCAAAAAAACAATGCGCTTAGCGCAAGAGAATACGTTCCACTCCGCCTGACAAGTATGCCACACCATAGTGTTGTACTAAGACATTACGTTTCAGTCATGACGCACAGGAAACACCAGGTGTGAATTTTTTTTTTCAAATCACACATCCACGAGCAGATTGTAGCATTGTTGTAGAGTTTTCTGAGACTAATATTAACTCGACGCAATGCGGAGCCTGCAATAGCGTTGTGCTCAGTAAATATTATTGCTGGTGCGTAAAGACGTGTACAACTTCAATCAATTTTAGTTGTTTTCTTTTTCGCGGCTTTACTTTATTTAAAAATAATAATAATAATAAAAAAGCTTGGACTATATAATCAACACCAAAGTGAGTAATACTTATCCTATAAAAAAAAGTTATCGTATATTTTGAAATAATTCTACAATTTTACTACCAAGAGAGTTATCGATGTTTGCAACAAAATTCAACGATCCAATGTATATGGCCACAGCATATTTGACCAACTGACCGCAACGGAGAACTAAAAATGTTGGATGTAGTGAGAAAGAGACAATAAGAGAGACTAATAAAAAAGAGACGACGGCAATAAACTTTGACTATCGACAATAGGACTAATGTTTCAAAGGCAGGAAACAAATCGAAACAAAAAATGGTTAACCTTTTCACGAATTATTCTTTATTTATCAGTTTTTTAAAACTTAAGAAAAAACACAAGATAATTTTCTAAATATACGAGAAACAACAAGAGTTAAACCTCATCCAATCAGGAGAAATGTACATAATAAAGCAATAGCGTTTAATAACATTTAGTTCAAGCTTACGAAATGAGTTTATGAAAGAAGGTTTTTACCAGAGACTTCCCTAAACATTCGACATGCCTATGAGGACAAAATA
Organism: Bulinus truncatus; assembly: GCA_021962125.1. Classification (NCBI taxonomy): domain Eukaryota; kingdom Metazoa; phylum Mollusca; class Gastropoda; family Planorbidae; genus Bulinus; species Bulinus truncatus. The sequence continues at coordinate 449,606 of JAGDYQ010000241.1, forward strand.
TAAACGGATTAGGGAAACTGTTTTCTCTTTTCTGGTAGGTATTCCAAGTTACTGTTCAGAAATAATGACCGTATTATATTTGAGAAACCCATGCCATACGGATAACGTGGGATGTGAACATGATTTACAAATGATTTTGTCAAATTGAGTCAGGCTGTGGCAAAAACAGGCCAAATTTCTCGTACATGAATCACCACAAAGCAGCATTACACGTCAAATCAATTGCAGTCATTGGCTGCATTAATTAGTATATTGATCGGTTAATGATCTCAGCACAAACATTATTGTACACTTACATGACAATCGTTTTAGGTGGTTATATATATATGGGGCCCCTTTAGCTTGCGTTATATTTCATTGGAATATGTACTATCATGGGGGAAGGGGGGGGGGGCTAGACAGACAGCCAGTTTGTCTATCCTTAAGAAATGGATCCGAATGTAAACAGAGAGGCGGAGACCTGAATAACAGTTTATGGATACAAATATTTGACAATGTTATAGTATTTGTAACAAACGTAACAAAAAAAAAGGCAACAATGCTACGTTAACAGGCCAAACCTTCCCACACCTAGCCATTACATAGAGACAGACGAGAGCTGAGTATAATAAATATTAGGGAGCGACCGATAATCGGATCGCTATCGGTATCGGACCGATATTGGCACTATCGGTTAATATCGGATCGGCCGATTGTTGTAGGGAGAGACCGATAGTCGAAGCGATATTGGCACTATGGGTTAACTGTCGGACCGGCCGTTTTTTGGCTGCCGATACATTGTTTTTTTTTTTCACAACAGAGTTGCAGAAAAAAAAATCAGTAAATAACCCAATTCTATAACCAGATCAGACAAGATCTAAAAAAAAAAGGAAAAAAAAAAAACCCGTACACAGAAATTGTCACGTATACATCAGAGATACGACCTTGAAACAATAGGATTGGCATTTCTTAATTCTAATGTATGACCTTGAATGATACAATTAGTGAACATCTGTGCGTATTTTTTGTTGGGATGGGAAGTTGGGGGGGGGAAACAAGACTTGTGTCACGAAATATGACAGGGAAGGGGTAAGCATGGGTTGACATACGTCATTAGCTGTATTAACACGAGAGAAACACGTGTTTGGCAATTGGCATTGTTGTTGCTTAAGGGGCTGTCCATTAATTACGTCAACAAAATAGGGGGGAGGGGGGGGTCAGAAATTTTTTGACAATTGTTGACAAGGGGGAGGGGAGAGAGGTCAAGACAAGTTGACGTCAACAATGTTACTTTTTAAAATTTAATATAATTACTTAAGAAATAGGAAAATTAATCAGCGTTTGTAGTTCTGTGTTACACACTCGCTTAACATTCAGTATTTTAATTAAACTAACTATATTCCTACTAATTTTGCCACATAAACATTTTGGAAGCCACCTTTTTAGGGGGGGGGGTAATCAAATGTTGACGTAATTTTATAGGGGGGTCTCGGAAAGTTTGACAAGTTGTTGACAGGGGGGGGGGGTAAAAATCGCCAAAAATTTGTTGACATAAATAATGGACAGCCCCTAAAAATAAAATATCGGTATCGGTATCGGTAAAAATGCTGGGGGAAAATATCGGTATCGGACTATCGGTAAAAAGGCATATCGGTCGCTCCCTAATGAATATGACAAACAGCTTTTTTACTTGTCAATTATAACAATGTTCACCATACACCTGTAAACACATGAGCGATCATTAATTAGACTACTTGCCCGGCTGCAGTTATTTGTAAAGACTCCTAGACGGAACAACAATACGGCGTTTGACCAGAAGGCATACAGCGTATCGTTATATTGTCGAATCTTTTGGTTTATTGTTTATCATGCAGTAAACTTGTTGAATAGCCCGCGATGGAGTGTGTTGAATACGTGCACATCCTTGGGCCATTGTTAGTAAACAATTAATAGTGAGCCATTGTTGGTAAAAAATTATTACTTGGCCATTTTTGGCAAACAATAAATACTGGGCCATTGTTGGGAAAACAATAAATACTTGGCCATTGTTGATAAACAATATTGACTAAGCGAAGAAGTCTAAAATACATACAAAAATACGTCGGTCACAGTAAAAATCAATGCTCGATATCAGTGTGTCCGAAACATTCGATATCTGAGTAACACCCCCCACCCCCCCGTAATACTGAGTAACCCCCTAGAAAAAAAAAACACGTGAGCATGTCGTTTTAACTCTCACGTTTACCCATAATTTAACTGTTTTCGTGTTGTCCGTGCATGATTGCTGTTGTTGCCGACTTACTATGCGGAATCGTAGCTGACGTTGCTGATTCGAAATCGTTTAGTAAACTGACATTTTTTGTTGTTGAACTGCTAGTGTTTCTAAAAGCGGTTAAGTATATTGTCATATATTGTCAAGAGCCACGGACAGTGTTGCATTTTTTTGCGCTCTTTTATTCATACGATGCGTTAGATTGAACTGTGGTTAATGAGGATCAAGTTCAGAGTATCGACGAAAGACCCGCAGATACAGTCGGTGTATCTATTCAGAAATTATTGTAACTTTATTGTTCACTGTTCCTGGTAACATTCTGTTATTCTTTATTTGTTAAATACAGTGGAGGTTAAAACAGGGTTTACCTGGTACAGCTATAACGTATATATATACATGGGCGTCGCTAGGAATTTTTTCAGGGGGGTAAAAATTTTCCGGGAGGGGGCAAATAACAACTTTATGACATTTTTTCAAAATGTGGGGGGGGGGGGCAAATGCCCTCCCTTACCCCCCCCATGATACGCCCATATATATATATATATATATATATATATATATATATATATATATATATATATATATATATATAGTATCTTAATTAAATTATAGGAACTCCATCTTGATAATGTGAGAACATCTGTTGTAATTGGTTGTTGCAGCGGCCCGAACTCTATAGTTTGCCCAAGGGTCCCTACTGCTAAGAGGACAACTATGCATAGATAGATTGATAGACAGACAGTCAGACAGACCGACAGACAGATAGATATGTAGCTAGATCGATAGATTGACAGACAGACATACATACATAAAGATATATAGATAGACAGACAGATAGATATATAGATAGATGTTATTTTACCAATTGATAAAAATCTCATTAAATGTTCATATCTGCAACCAGCTGTCTGTTTATTCCCCGTGTAATTAAAACGGCAACCCCCACAAGACGTTCATTAGTCGCACCACACTGCACCGTAAATAATGTTTTGTCTATGTGTGTGTCACTTACTTTTCTGTTTGTGACTATTTTCAAGTAAGTAGTGACTGGTGTCAGTAATTCAGAAGCAGAGGCGTGAGCTTACTACGTTTTTTTTTAAAAAAAAAAGACTTAGCATGCCAAGTTAAACTCCAAAAAACATTATTGGGAAAAATAATAATAAGAGCTGTTATCAGCTTTTGCAGATATTTATAATGTCTGGTGTAGAGAGCTGCTCGGGATTGGGATTTGCGGGAGTCCCGCGGAATCCGCGGGATTGGAAATAAATTTATCGGGAGTTCCATGGGATTGGTTTTGTTTTTGCGGGAGTCCCGTGGGTTTGGGTTTTGTTTGAGTGGGACTCTCGCAGACTTCTGATGAATCAATCAAATCGCACGGATGATCTTGGGATGATGTGTGATGTATGATACACACCTAGTTCAGGGCCTTTCCTTGACATTTTTGGTATTTAGGTCAAAACGTCATTAGCAATAATATAACCTACACATTTTGACGATTCAGGCGACACCATTTTGTGACTAGGTTAGACAGGTTAATTCTCATACTACCGAAAGTTGAAAATCGTCATTTTTGTAAAGTTGACATGAAAAAACACATACCCCCACCCACAATATTAATTATTTTCAATATAATAATGATACTTATTGTGACGAGCTAGAGTAGATTTAGAGACAGAGAATATCCCCTTCGACGTTTTAATATAATAGATATCTAAGAGTTAGGAGTAATACCAATAAGGGTGACAAGGGGACTGACGACTTAGGACAAGGTGGGGAAACAATAGAATAGTAGACAGCAAAGGTGTGAAGACCGAGAGGCGACGTCGGACAGGCTAGTAGGGTTAACAATGACAACCAGGTGACGCTCTTAGAAAGATTAGGTAGTTAGGAAAATACTGAAGGGATTGTGACGTACTTAGGGTAATTAGGGCACGGACGTTGGGGTATAAATAGGGGCTGGATTCGGACATTAGTTAATTAAGAGAAGTTCGTAGTCATGAGTACAGAAAAGTGTGAAAGTTTACTAGAGTATTGGAGGGACAAATCAACTGCATGGAAACATCTCTCAGAAGTTGTGCAGCAAATTCTGAGCATACCGGCATCATCAACCTCATCTGAAAGGACATTTTCTTCGGCTGGTAGCGTTCTTGAAGAAAGGCGGTCACAGTTGGCTCCAGAGAGTGTTAATGGCATCTTATTTTTACATGGACTTAAATTGTAGAACTGTTTATTTTACCTATTATCTTAAATGTTTTTCATGTATGTTTTTCGAGAGGATTTCTACAAACAAATTTTTAAACCATTATTTATGAGTTATAGAATATTTTTTTCGATGGGAGCGGGTGGGATTGGGAAAAATGTTTGCGGGAGCGGGTGGGGTTGGGAAAAATTTTCGCGGGAGCGGGTGGGACTGGGAAAAATTTTCGCGGGAGCGGGTGGGACTGGGGAGAATTTCTTTTGGGAGCGGGTGGGACTGGTTTGGAAAAGGCGGGATTGGGTGGGACTGGGTGTGATTTTGACTCCCGTGCAGCTCTCTAGTCTGGTGAGGACCAATGGATATTTCAGGTCATGGTTGCAGCTCCCTCTATATCTCCAGTGGTGCCTCCATGACCATTACACTACCGGCTATGGCGGGGATGAAAAAAGGGCACCATAAATCCGTCCCATGTGTGGTTCACAGGATCTAAGAGATTTCATCTCATCCTTACAGGGACTTCTCCCACAACCCATAAAAGACAAACTCTGACCAGGTGGTGAAACTTGACAAGTGGGGTGTCCGCCTCGAGTGTCTAGTTTTGTGCCATACTAAAGTATCTTTTGGCAAACGAAGAGATATGGGAACTTAATTCACTTTTTTCAAGCTAAACAGACTTGACGTATTAAAACCTGAGCTCACGTCTGCTGTGTAGATTCTGATAAGATATGGACGACAAGTAACAAAGCCGGATAAGATATGGACGACAAGAAACAAAGCAGGATATAGTATGGACGACAAGTAACAAAGCCGGATAAGATATGGACAAGTAACAAAGCCGGATAAGATATGGACGACAAGTAACAAGGCCGGATAAGATATGGACGGCAAGTAACAAAGCCGGATAAGATATGGGCGACAAGTAACAAAGCCGGATAAGATGTGGACGACAGAGCTGTAGTAAGCTATTATGAGTTACACTTTTGGCGCCCTCCTTCAAATCTGAAAAGTGCGAAAACTTTTAACAGCGCTCTTTCTAGTTTGGTGCCGTGTGCAGCCGAACAGCCCAAATTACATGATATAAATTAAATGTAAACATTTTAAAACAAAAGGACAGTGCTGTGTTCAATCAGAAACGAGTGGTGGGCCGAATTAAGGCCGTGCCTTACCCAGGGATTTGGGGGTCCCGGGGGTGTCATGGATGTGTTCTGTGTGTGATGTAACGTTTGAAGATAATTTAAACGAAAAAGAAAAGCCTCACTCTGTCTATTGTTTACCAATGATCTCTGGATATACCAATTGTTTACCAATGAGCTCAGGATATACCAATTGTTTACCAATGAGCTCAGGATATACCAATTGTTTACCAATGAGCTCAGGATATACCAATTGTTTACCAATGAGCTCAGGATATACCAATTGTTTACCAATGAGCTCAGGATATACCAATTGTTTACCAATGAGCTCAGGATATACCAATTGTTTATTCTCACTCCACCCCCCCACCCCACCCCCCTCCCGTTTAAAGTGAAAACTAAATTCGTGCGCTAAAAAAGATCATCTGTTGTTCTGTGGAATTAGTAAACAACTCGAATTTAGCCCTCTTTCCAGGTCGAGAAAACGGGTGCGATAAATCCCCCTATGTATATATACTATATATATATACCCTCCTCCATGCTATCCTCAAATGACCCCTGAACCACTTGGTCACGCCTACACTCTTGTATCGCTCAACAATTACTTTATAACAATGACAATGTACACTAGTCGGACCGAAGAGGTAATTAATTGGAAAGTCACCGTGTCTCAGATTTCTCTGTAATTTTGTGGAATGTATCAAGATTGTTTTGCCAATTGTTAAAGTTATAAACTAAAACCGTCTTTTAACCCCCCCCCCCCCCCCCCCCCCAAAAAAAAACGGTTGCCCAATGCTTGGGAATTCGTCGAAAAACCGTTTTTCTCGACGCAGGTTTTTAAAAACCGACAAACCCTAGTAAAGAAATAAATTGGAAGACGTATGTGTTTAGGAAGACGTTTCCAGCTTTGTATCATGTTTGTAAACAAATACACCACAACGAAAACAATTTTTTTTTCGGGGCGTGTAAGTAAACCTGTAGCTGGTTTGGGCCGGTCAGTTTTAGAAGATGATCAATGGAAGAGAAGGAGATTAGGACAACACGATTATAAGACACCTTGAATCATAATAATAAAGATGAAAAATAGTCCTAACAGTGATGCGCACGTAAATTAGTTAGGGAAAGGACGAGCATAAATGTTTACGAGAGTGGAAGAATGATGTCAGAGCGAAATGTAGAGTAAATGGGAATTGTGTTAAAGACGCAGTGCAGACAGGGTGAGAATACTGTGTTTTTGTGAACGGGGTAGATATGACCCACCATCTCAAAAGGATAGGAGAGGCTAATGATTTTAATAACGTCAGACGTGTATATGGAGATAGAAATAGTAGCCGTAGGCTAACCTCATGCGCTAGGCTCCATTACCCAAATCATTATTGTACACATCGGAGTCCCTAAGTAAAAAAACAAAATGAGTTTCAAAGTAATTTCTATCGAAAGAGTAAATCTAAGTAAGGGTTCTTTCAAGGCAGGGAGATGAATTTAAATTGCAACTGGCGGAAGCGGTATCCCGACAAAGTACCCCAATAAACTTTATTAGCCCGTCGAGTCACAGTGGTCAAAAGTCAATCTCTTGTTAACTTTACATCAAGAGGCAGCTTATAATCATACAAGTTAAAAAAAAAAAATTAAAAGTTTTTGCCCATGGTCAATGCTGACCGTATCTATATTCTATCTTTTAATTTTCGTGCCAGACACACATTTTATAGCAGACGATAAAACAAACAGCATAAGAAACACAGTGGTTGAAGGCCAATCCTTTATTTACGTAAAACAGCATAGAAACATGCCTAATGATAGACTGTGTTGACAGACATGATATCTCTTATATCGAAAAACCTTTCCCTTCGCAATGGTCAACTTCGTATATATAGAATTAATTAATAATATTGACTTTATTTAATCTTAATATTTTGGGGGTTTTGTCCGCTGGGGGTTTAGTCCGCAGGGGGTTTTGTACGCTGGGGGTTTTGTCCTACACTCGGCGGGAGCATACTTGTAAAAAAGCCTGATTCTGGGTCTCGTGACATCCTTATTTCACATGTACCAGAAATGGTTAATGTTTCTAATTGAGTAACCTTTAATTATTTTTTTTTTCAATTGATGATTTTGATGATGTATATTAGTAAAAATATGGTTTGAATTTATTGTATATTGACCCATTTATTTATTGTAGAAAAATGTACAACTTTGCTATTACATTACTTATCAGTGATTTTTCTCGCCATATTATGATTAAGTATTTATTAGTGTTCAATATAGTAATGCGATTACTGTAACTTCTTGTGTTAACCGTTTACTGTTATACGTTGTATTTTAATGTCTGTGTAAGACAACTGTTTCGTTAGTAGGTGTTTGATCTGCATTGTTGTATGATCTGCATTGTTGTATGATCTGCATTATTGTATGATCTGCATTTTTGTATGATCTGCATTTTTGTATGATCTGCATTGTTGTATGATCTTCAATGTTGTATGATCTGCATTGTTGTATGATCTGCATTGTTGTATTATGAAATTGAGACTGATAAGAAGTCAGAGGTTGTATCCGAACCCCCCTCCCCCACTCACAATTTTTTTACGCTATATTAGTTTTGTTGCTGTTTTTTAATATAGTATTATTGTTATAACCAGCAGCATATCATCAGTGGTAGCTATTATCAGTGAAAGAAATCAAACGTTTAATGTTGTAATCAACAGCACTGTGTGTGTGGTTGGCAGAGGGGTGGAGGCGGGGAGCTTATAAAAACTCCTTTCCGAAAATCTGTATGCTGAGAGGAAAATCCAGAGTTGGGCACAGCGTTGAGCCCAAAAGAGATCATTATAACTGTAGAGCTCTGATATCATTTAATCATGATAGGAATTCTGAGCGAGATGGCCTGATATCCTGGTCCATTGCAGAATTTCGCTTATCAAAATATCATGATATTGAGCCGTTACAATGACAGTATATTCATTTTGTATCAAAGAGACTTCGTCAAAATACAATAACGTATTTAAGAATACTCCGCGTAATGGCGGACAATTATAACCCGTAGTGTTTTTTTTTACTGAGATGAACTCTAGCTATGATGCAGGTCAGTGCTCTAGTTATATATACACGTCAGTGCTCTAGTTATGATACACGTCAGTGCTCTAGTTATGATACACGTCAGTGCTCTAGTTATGATGCAGGTCAGTGCTCTAGTTATGATACAGGTCAGTGATCAAGTTATGATACAGGTCAGTGCTCTAGTTATATATACACGTCAGTGCTCAAGTTATGATACACGTCAGTGCTCTAGTTATATATACACGTCAGTGCTCTAGTTATGATACACGTCAGTGCTCTAGTTATGATACACGTCAGTGCTCTAGTTATGATACACGTCAGTGCTCTAGTTATGATGCAGGTCAGTGCTCTAGTTATGATACACGACAGTGCTCTAGTTATGATACAGGTCAGTGCTCTAGTTATGATACACGTCAGTGCTCTAGTTATGATACACGTCAGTGCTTTAGTTATGATACACGTCAGTGCTCTAGTTATGATACACGTCAGTGCTTTAGTTATGATACACGTCAGTGCTCTAGTTATGATACAGGTCAGTGTTTTAGTTATGATACACGTCAGTGCTCTAGTTATGATACACGTCAGTGCTCTAGTTATGATACACGTCAGTGCTCTAGTTATGATACACGTCAGTGCTCTAGTTATGATACAGGTCAGTGCTCTAGTTATGATACACGTCAGTGCTCTAGTTATGATACACGTCAGTGCTCTAGCTATGATGCAGGTCATTAATTTAGCCGTATAATTGTGTGTGTTCAGTATTGTTTTAACCGAAATGTTTGAAATTATTTAATTTTTATTCATAATCAAAGTGTACTTCTGACAGGAGATGAATGCAAAATGTTAAATGATTTTAAGACCAATCCTATGACGGAATAAATCTTAACAATATTGAAAGTGCAAGGTGCGGTAAACCAGCAACAAACTGAACTGCTGCAACGACAACAATTCCAACTGCTGGCTCCCTTAAAAGAAATGTTGTGCAGATTGTGTGAAGAAGCGAAACAATTTATTATCTGGAGTCTGGACCATATAGTGCAGTGGCTCTCACAATATGGGCTCTAACAGTTGCGAAGGGCACACTCAATTTTTTTGTCGTAAGAGGTTGAAGTGAGCCTTGACGGGTAAGAGAGTCCCATATACTGTTATAATGCCCCCCCCCCCCCCCCCCCAATTTTGGTAAAAGTTTTAAAGCTATGCTATGGGTTGTACGGTGGTAGACAAACCTACCGACCATTGCCAGTTTAAATGATTAATACACTTGAATGTTTCGGAAATCAGCCTGCTGTATTCTAACAAAGCTCTTCAAAAAAAAGATAGCCCATCATCATTTAAGCAGTAACTGTCGCACAAGAGGGTAAAAAAAAATAATCTCTCCAACAGGTGGTCAGATTATCAACATGTGGAACGATCAATCAACCGCGGGACAGTGAAAGCATGTCATGAGTCATGAATGATGCTTGATGCCTGCAGCGTGCAGAGTTAGATATTACTTAATTAAAACAGTGGGGGTGAGGGAGGGGGGTGGATGTGGGAGACGAAGAAGGGGGGGGGGACGAATGAGGGGAGGAATCGAAAAGGGGATGTAGCGAAAGAAAGGGAGGTGAGGATAGGGAGAGAGAAGATGACCTCAATTATAACGTAATTAAAACAAGCGGAAAAGAGAAAAGAAAAAGGGGGTGTGGGATGAATGAAAAAAAGGGGGGGGGGGGAGAAAGAAGACGGTTGTGTCAGTTCTAGCAGACGAGGTTAGCTACAGGTTTAGATAATAAAGGAATAGCTTTTAATAGCATTTAGTTCAAACTTACGAAATGATTCTATGAAACAAGATGTTAGTACCAGAGGCGGAACTCAACATTCGGCATTTCCATTAAGGACAAAAACATATACGGGGGTTAGACAACTGTTTCCTCCATCTGTATTTACAGATACTAATCTTCAGGAAGTAATATTGAACTTTGCAGATATTTCAGTGAAAACGTGTTACTGAAAAAAGGCAGGAACACGTTTTTTTCACTAGAATTGTTGTGGGTTGGTGAGGAAAAGGGGGGGGGGGGGAGGGGTATTTTGCGTTATTCTTAAAGAAATGATGACCATGTTAAATTTAAAGAAACCCATGCCACACAGATGACGTGAAGTGGGAACATAATTTAAACATGATGTTGTCGATAGGAGTCAAGTTGTGGTAAGAACAGGCCAACTGTCTCGTAACTGAAACACCAGAAAGCAGCCTTTAAAGTTATATCTATTTACAGTCCGTGTGTTTCAATGAGCAGCGTGCTCGGTCAATGATCTCTACACTAACACTGTACAACTACATTGCACACCTACATTGTACACTAACACTGTACAACTACATTGTACACCTACATTGTACACTAACACTGTACACCTACATTGTACACCTACATTGTACACTAACACTGTACACCTACATTGTACACTAACACTGTACACCTACATTGTACACTAACACTGTACACTAACACTGTACACATACACTGTACACCTGCATTGTACACCTACATTGTACACTAACACTGTACACTTATATTGTACACCTACATTGTACACTAACACTGTACACTTACATTGTACACCTACATTGAACACCTACATTGAACACCTACATTGTACACCAAGATTGTATACCTACATTGTACACTTAATTGCACACTAACACATACATTGTACATGCAGAGATTTGTATGGGCCCTCATCAGAAGCTATATATATATATATTTATATATATATGTGTGTGTGTGTGTGTGTGTGTGTGTGTGCGACCCCTTTGGCTTGCGTTACATTTCATTGGAATATGTACTATCATGGGGGGGGGGGAGAGGGGGCTAGACAGACAGCCAGTTTCTCTATCCTTAAAAAATAGATCTGAATGTAATCAGAGAGGCGGAGACCCGAATAACAGGATATGGATGCAAATAGTTGACAATGTTACAGTTTTTGTGACAAATGTCAAATTCCCTATAAATAAATTCTACCAACAAAGTGAAGACCTTCCCTCACCTGGCCGTTTCCTAGACGAGACAGCCGTGAAAGAGATGCATAACGTACTGCTTTAAACTCGTCAGTTATAGCCATGGAAGACATAGACGATCCCCGTCATCGTCAAGTCATAGACTGCTTTCCCAGCCGCACTTGTATGGCTGCTAATAGCAACAATTATATACGGCAGTTTAACCGGAAGGTATAAGGCGTATCGGTGTATTGTCCAACCTTTTGGTTTATTGTTTATCATGTGGGGAAACTGTTGAAAAGCCCGATGGCGTAGTGTAGAACAAGTGAACACCGTTGGGCTAATGTTAGCAAACAATTAATACTAAGTGCAGCAGTGTAGACGTCTAAAATACATTAAAATTACGTAGGTCACAGTAAAAATCAATACTATATATATATATATATATATATAGTATATGTATATACTATATATATATATATATGTATCAGTGATTGCCAAAAATTCAACATTTGTGTACTTCCACTTTTTAAAAAAAAAAAATATTTTCACTCTAGGCCATGGTTACCCAATGTTCTGAGCCCGGCGCTGTTAGTAACCCGGCCAGACCCTTTGCGTATAACATGTGTTACGGATGGTCAGAGGCAAAGTAAAAATATATTTGTAAAAAAATACAGTACATATATATTTTAATTGACTTCTTACCAGAGGCGGAGAATAATTTAGAGTTTAAAAACAACAACGACAAAGCCGGACGCTACTCACAAAGGGGCGCCTAATGGTATATTTTACATAATAAACATCAGCGGGCCTCGAATGATTTAAAGCAGGTAGAAAAAAAAATCGACCACAGTAAAAACAAATATGTTTTTGTGTGTTTATGGATCCACGTATTGACTATTTCTAATTGTTATTTGTCAAAAGTTCGGCCAACCCATTTATTATGGTTGGTTGTTCGACCATTGCAGGCCTAATTACATATACAGCTTTTAATTTGTATAGAGCGACATTAGTTCTTCATTATTTTCGTGACTGAAGTCCTTTCTAATTTGAAAGTCTACAACTATTGCATTCAGAATAAATGATTTCATTCGTTACTCGAGATGTAAACAATTCTACGCCATGTCTTGTGCACTCGTATAAGCGATGAGATAAGAAAGAAATATTCAGAAATGGAATGGGGGGGGGCATGTTGGTGGTGGGGGGTGGGAGGTTGGCAAAAGGATAAGGGAGATAACGACCGGGATATAAAACGCAACCGATCATTGCATGTGGCCCGGGGGGGGGGGGGAGCTTTTGGCATTGCCAGGCTAACAATAAGTAAATAACAATGTCGTTAAATGGCTGGCAAAAAGAGGCTAAAGCCCCTGGTTGTTAGGTTTGAATTTTGTACCGTGTAAGGCACCACATACATACTGCAGACATCACATACATAGTGAAAGGCACCATATACGTACTTTTGATATGGTATGATACATTTCCAGCATGTCGCCACGTCAACACAGGTACTTATCAAACGACAACTAAATCATAGTTCATGGCGCATCAATCCTTGCAAACATGAACAAATACGGCGGAATACTTAGAAAGTTAATTACTGAATATTTTTTTTTCTGATTATTCTATTGTGAAATTGGGGCCATCAAAAAACAATATTTGGAGAACTAAGATACCAGCGAACGGCCGTGCAAATTTCCAGAAGTCACGTGCTATTGATAGGCTACAGATATATCAATATATCCAGAGCTATGCGGCATTATAAATAGATCATTGTTCAACTGGCTTCTATGTATAGTAAAAGAGATCACATTTTCTCAATGTGTTTTGTTTAACATAATATCATTACAGTATCCACGTAATAACGAATACCAACTGAAATGAAGTTCTATATTGAATGTAGTAAAGAGTATAAAAGAAGAAATAACTGTAACCTGTTAATGGCTGCAATTATCTTTTGTAGGCTAAATGGAATCAATGCTTCGATTTTTCCATTGAATAAGTTCAGGAATATTAAATAGATACACTTCTGTAATTATTTGGGGAATAGTGCTACATTTATTGTGTCCACCTTATAATGTAGATGAATAATACTCCCCCCCCCCGGTGGCGTCACTATCGTTGGTGACACCAGGTGCTTAAGACTTCCAACTTGAGCAATGGTACACATTTCGAATTTTCTTGCACTAGAACTTAGAGAATTTACTTTCCAGAAAACATTAGAGATAAAAACGATAGCATTACTGGCTGTATTTCAGAAAGATGTGTATTACTTTTATTAAACTGAGTTTGTAAACTACATCTCCAATTTCAAGAAACCACGTGGCTACACGCGTCCTTCTTTTTTTTTTAGAACCTCTAGGTTGATCCGAACATCTTTGAACTGTATTCATTTGCATACGCTCCAGACGCTCTGCCTGGTGGCACCGTTGCTATTTCTCTGCATGGTGCCACCCTGTGGTACTTCCTTATGTGGTGCCACCCCGTGGTACTTCTTTATATGGTGATAACCTGTGCTACTTCTTTATATGGCGATAACCTGTGCTAGTGATTATGTTTTTACCTATGATCGGTTATACATCCGACTATTACCGATTTTCTTTTTTTTTTTCCTGCTATGAAATTTAGAACTGTTCATTTTAGTGACACCCGGTGCGACTCCCTCCCCCCCCCCCCTTTATCCGCGAACTGTATCTCTTTCTATAAACCCGACATCGTATCAAGTGTATTGCGTATACATAAGTTGATATGAGAAAGAAAATTTCCGAGACGAAATAGATGAGGAGGGAGGAGGGTGGGTGTCCAAAAGAATTAGAGCGATAACAATAGAGAAATAAAACGTCACAGGGTATTCCCTATGACAGTGCGACTAATGGATTTCATGTTGAACGGAAGTAGAAAAAGGTGTGACGTAGAAACAGTTGTTGTAGTTCAAGAAAGGAATACATTGTTTGTAATAATCTCTATTATTGTTGTTGAGGGTGTTAGTTTATAAGTATATTGTGATATCTGGGGGCTCGTCTTAAAAAAAGAGCGGTGTCTGAAAGTAGCACAGGTACGTCACACGTTTATTTTTTTTTTTTAATCAACATGAGGTGGAGGGTATGTCACAGTGTATTCCCTATGACAGTGCACCAAACGGATGTTCGTGTTGAACGGAAGTAGAAAAAGGTGTGACGTAGAAACGGTTGATGAAGTTAAAGAAATGAATACATTGTTTGTAATAATCTCTATTATTGTTGTTGGTGTTAGTTTATAAGTATATTGTGATAACGTTACAGATGCGAAATCATATCACTGTATGTGGAAAAGAGGGGTGGGGGGGGGCTTTTGGCATTGCCAGGCATCCGATAAGTGTTGATTGTTTAATGCATTTCAAGCCAACACAGTATACTTGAAATGGAGTTGATTAGAAAGGAACAAAAAAAATAAAATGTCGATAAATAGCTGGGCGCAAGAGGGAACAGCCCGGATTGTTAGCTTTGAATTTGTACTGTGTAAGGCAACATACACATATTGAAGGGCACCGCACACATATTGCAGGCACCGCACACATATTGCAGGCACCGCACACATATTGCAGGCACCGCACACATATTGCAGGCACCGCACACATATTGCAGGCACCGCACACATATTGCAGGCACCGCACACATATTGCAGGCACCACATACATATTGCAGGCACCGCATACATATTGAAGGCACCGCATACATATTGAAGGGCATCGCATATTTCCTACAAGCACCAAGCACACATTCCAGGCACCTAATAAATACCGCAGATATATATTGCAGGTACCAACGTATTTCAGATACTTGTTGCCTTAATGAAGCTAATCGATCAAATATAATGAACAAACATGGCAGTAACTTACCAAGTTAATTACTGAATATGTTTTTCTCATTTTATTGTGAAATTTTAGCCATCAAAACACAATATTTAGAAAAACTACCATACCAGCAAACGGCCTTGCAAAGTTCTTAAAGCCACGTGATACTGATATTCTAAAGTGATATAATATTGTTACGACCCTCTCGGTGCGCACCGTACAGTCTACAGAGTGAACGCGATGACGCAGTAGTGACAGTGACGTAGAAGCCGGCAAGAGAGTGGCCATGTTGCCGTTGTTGTTGTTTTTATAGATATTAGTAAATACTCTTGGAACCCACGCCAGCCTGTGTTATGTTTTGATTTCACAAACAGAATTTAAAGAGTTGTAACCATAGATATATAAGACTAGATCGCTTATGCTTATTTAATAGAGACCGAAAAAGTGTTGTATTCGAGACCCCTACTTTAAAAAGAGAAGAGTACAATTCTGTACAGTTCTTTATTTTTTACCGAAAAAGATTTCCTTCCTTTTAATTAAAAAAAAATCCCCATTCATGCTAGAGGTTGGCGCTTTTAAAATCTACTGATGTGTCCGAAAAAATTATATTTGACGGTTAGTAATAATATAATCAAACAGCCGGGTACACAACACGAAGGCATATTATTCAAAGTTAATTGAAAAAAAAAGTTTTTGAAAATTTGTCAAGGAAAACAATGCAAAATGTCTTCTGCTATTTATTTTGGTTACTTAAGGTTTCTATGCGTACTACGTCATCAGGTTATAGAGAATTGTTCTCTTCTCTTTTTAAAGTTATGGTCCGCACAATATATGTCAATGCATAGCCCATAAGCGATCTAGTCTTATATATCTATGGTTGTAACAATATAAATATATCCCGAGATAGGCGGATCAGAAATAGGTCATTGTTTAACAGGGTTCCATGTTTAGTCAAAGAGATCACGGTACGGATGGTCAGAGGCAAAGTAAAAATATATTTGTTTAAAAAAAAAACAGTACATATATATTATATTTTAACTGACTTCTTACCAGGACCGGAGAATAATTTAGAGTTTAAAAACAACAACGACACAGCCGGGCGCTACTCACAAAGGGGCGCCTAATGGTATATTTTACATAATAAACATCAGCGGGCCTCGAATGATTTAAAGCAGGTAGAAAAAAAATCGACCACAGTAAAAACAAATATTTTATTTTTTTTTGTTTGTTTATGGATCCACGTATTGACTATTTCTAATTGTTATTTGTCAAATGTTCGGCCAACCCATTTATTATGGTTGGTTGTTCGACCATTGCAGGCCTAATTACATATACAGCTTTTAATTTGTATAGAGCGAAATTAGATCTTCATTATTTTCGTGACTGAAGTACTTTCTAATTTTCTAATTTTAAAGTCTACAATTATTGCATCCAGAATGGATTATTTTATTCGTTACTCGAAAAACATAAAAAATGGAAAACTAAGATACCAGCGAACGGCCATGCAAGTTTCCAGAAGTCACGTTATATTGATAGGCTACATATATACAGGCGGATCATAAATAGGCCATTGCTCAACAGACTTTGTACTGTGTAAGGCAACATACACATGCCTTCACTAATGTACAGTAAGTAAAAAGATATCACATTTTCTAAATGCGTTTTATTTAACGTAAAATCATTAACGTATCCATATATTAACGCATACCAACTGAACTACCTCTCTTTCTATAAACCCGACCTCGTATCAAGTGTATTGGGTATAACATTAAGATGAAATGAGAAAGAAAGATTCCGAGACGGAATAAAGGAGAAAAAGGGAGGGGGAGGTCAAAAGAATTAAATTAGAGCGATAACAATCGAGAAATAAAACGTCACAGAGGCGAAGTTATATCACTGTACGTGAAGAGGGGGGATTGGACTTGTGGCATCGCAAGGCTTCAGATAAGTGTTGATTGTTTAATGCATTTCAAGCCAACACAGTATACTTGAAATGGAGTTCATTAGAAAGGAACAAAAGTATAATGTCGATAAATAGCTGGGCAAAAGAGGGAACAGCCGGGATTGTTAGCTTTGAATTTGTGCTGTGTAAGGCAACATACACATATTGAAGGCACCCCATACGTACTGCAGGCACCACATAGGCCTACGTACTGCAGTCACCACATACGTACTGCAGGCACCACATACATATTGAAGGCACCACATACATATTGCAGGCAAGAATCCAACGGTAATTGGTGTAGCTAGCAGCCTAGCAACAATAGAAGCTGTAATTAGTGACAAGAATCCAACGGTTATTGGTGTAGCTAGCAGCCTAGCAACAATAGAAGCTGTAATTAGTGACAAGCATCCAACGGTTATTGGTGTAACCAGCAGCCTAGCAACAATAGAAGCTGTAATTAGTGACAAGAATCCAACGGTTATTTACACCAGCAGCCTAGCAACAATAGAAGCTGTAATTAGTGACAAGAATCCAACGGTAATTGGTGTAGCTAGCAGCCTAGCAACAATAGAAGCTGTAATTAGTGACAAGAATCCAACGGTTATTGGTGTAGCTAGCAGCCTAGCAACAATAGAAGCTGTAATTAGTGACAAGAATCCAACGGTTATTGGTGTAACCAGCAGCCTAGCAACAATAGAAGCTGTAATTAGTGACAAGAATCCAACGGTTATTTACACCAGCAGCCTAGCAACAATAGAAGCTGTAATTAGTGACAAGAATCCAACGGTAATTGGTGTAGCTAGCAGCCTAGCAACAATAGAAGCTGTAATTAGTGACAAGAATCCAACGGTTATTGGTGTAGCTAGCAGCCTAGCAACAATAGAAGCTGTAATTAGTGACAAGAATCCAACGGTTATTGGTGTAACCAGCAGCCTAGCAACAATAGAAGCTGTAATTAGTGACAAGAATCCAACGGTTATTTACACCAGCAGCCTAGCAACAATAGAAGCTGTAATTAGTGACAAGAATCCAACGGTAATTGGTGTAGCTAGCAGCCTAGCAACAATAGAAGCTGTAATTAGTGACAAGAATCCAACGGTTATTGGTGTAGCTAGCAGCCTAGCAACAATAGAAGCTGTAATTAGTGACAAGAATCCAACGGTTATTGGTGTAACCAGCAGCCTAGCAACAATAGAAGCTGTAATTAGTGACAAGAATCCAACGGTTATTGGTGTAACCAGCAGCCTAGCAGCAATAGAAGCTGCAATTAGTGACAAGAATCCAACGGTTATTGGTGTAGCTAGCAGCATAGCAACAATAGAAGCTGCAATTAGTGGATGCCATTAAGAAAAGAAAAACGGTTATCGTTGTGACCAGCAGCCTTGCAGCATTTGTAGATCCTGGATCATCATCTGAATCATCAATTTAGAATCTAGAGCAGTGCTTCCCAAACTTTCGACATCTGTGTACACCATTTTTTTTTTTAATTTTCTTAATACTGAGTACCCCTTAGTAAAAAATGCTTATCGTTTCTAACGGTCAAGGGATGCCATTGTTTAATTTTATCCCCTTAGGCTATGCAAGTTTACCGGATGTTCTCAGCCCGGTGCAGCGCATACCCACGGGTCAAACTATTCGCTTAACCCTCCCTGGGGTACGTGTACCACACTTTGGGGGACCACAGATCTGGAGGAGCGATCATTTGCTGTAAGCTAAGCGAAAAAGAAATGATGTTAAATACAATTTTCACTTTCTGAAGCTAAGAGCCCATCCTGGGTATTGCCAGATGACCACAACAGCATCATACGGGATTAAAGCCGCGAGGACTTCGTCATTAACTGGACATTGATATCAAAGTGGTTCTTTTTGTTTCATCAATTAAAAGGGGAATTGAGTTTTGTGAAAACGCAACAACCGTGTTGAGTTAACTGATGAATTGTTTTTGTAGTATATAAAACTTTTATTATTGTACACGTGTAGTGAGGTCATGCGTGAATGTCAAGTGGTATACCAGCTCTTAGGCTGAACGGTATTAAGTAGAGATAGCCCAACATTATGCTGGTTAAGTATGATAAGATTTTGATAATATGGTAATGAAAAATAAAACACCATATCTTACTTGATTTAGAAAGAAATAGCACATGCAAAAAAATGTCATTAATAACCCTTTTCGCCACAGCAGATGTGTAGTTTTCACCATTCATCACATTAAGTACCCCATAGCTGTCAAGTACCCCATTGCTGTCAAGTATCCTATAGCTGTCAAGAAACCCATAGCTGTCAAGTACCCCATAGCTGTCAAGTACCATCGCTGTCAAGTATCCTATAGCTGTCAATAAACCCATAGCTGTCAAGTACCCATAGTACTAAAAGCTAAAGATCTAGGTGCTAATAAACCAATACTCTGTAAAAGATACTAACGTTTTCACAATAATGGACATGATTCGTTCATTACAAAGGTGGAGTGCGGATAGATTGAGTGTAAGACTTACCGTATAGCTCCAGGGACAACATAGGCGAGCCACAGAGGGAGGGAGAGAGGGGGAGTTTCTGTTAGCTGCACGATAGTTACCAAATGGCTAAGCTGACTCTTGTTCCTGTAAATGTTACGATGTTTTATCTCATTGAGCCCATAAACTACTAAGGAATTCCCCCCCCCCCTTCCCACCATAAAACAGACCAACCATAAGCCATTCAGTTCATGCAGTTTTTTTTTTTTAAATTAAGAACAAGTTTAAAGGCAGAGGCCATTTTGACTGATAGAAAAGTGAACAGCTCCGAAGTGACTCATATTCAGTGTGTAATATTATGTTCATAACAGAAATCGACTCTTTTAGGGGTGCCCCACTGCCCCTGCACATAAAGTACACACCTCTGGCAATGGTTTTAGTTAAATACAGATTCATTATTCTCGCTGAATGAATACATGTATTATACATGACTATAGAGCTCCAAATAAAATAAACATGCACAAACAACTACAGTTGGCTATGTTTAGTTTTTGTTAGGACAGCTTGAATTATATTTTACGGACCATTTAAAACAGCATGTACTAAAGAAGACTATCAACGATTAGCCTACTATTTAGAACCGTGTTCGCATGTTAAATTATACGTGTTTTGTAGTTAACAGGCATGTTTTTATATTTACGTGCATCATTTTTGATCGAAAAACGATTGTATAAAGCCAAATGCTTTTATTATCTTGAGCGATATTCTTAATCGCTCGGGAGATTTTCATTTTTTTTTTTTGGAGTCAAACTCTTTTTAACTAATCATCAAAAAGATCAGAAACTCTTAACCGAATAGTAATTAGGCGAATCACAACCATTTCTTATTAAAAAAAAATGAAACTATAAATCCATAATAATTGATTTAAAACATTAAAGTATCAAACTTTATGATTAAATTTTAACAATTCTTGCGACAAGTTCTTCAGTCGAGATGTCTTTTTCTGCCATATGACGTATACACATATTTTAGTGCAACAATCAATATCAGAACCGATCAACTGGATGTCATTGATTGCATAAAAAAGGTCACTTTTCTTGAAGATAACGGCAAAAAAAAATAATATTAATGAAACAGCGATAGACTTATTCTTGCAAGTTGTAATATGATGGATGAGGCAAGTTACACTACAAGTAGTATAAATAGTAAAGGTAAGTAGGCCTGTAATGTTTAGGATAGAGGTGAGTAAGCCCGTAATGTTAAGGCTAGAGATGAGTAAGCTAGAGGTGAGTAAAAGCCCGTAATGTTTAGGCTAGAGATGAGTATGCCCGTAATGTTTAGGCTAGAGATGAGTAAGAATGTAATGTTTAGGCTAGAGGTGAGTAAGCCCGTAATGTTTAGCCTAGAGATGAGTAAGCATGTAATGTTTAGGCTAAAGTAGAGTAAGTCCGTAATATTTAGGCTAGAGATGAGTAGGCCCGTAATGTTTAAGGCTAGGGGTGAATAAGCCTGTAATGTTATAAGTATGCCCGTAATGTTTAGGCTAAGAACAAGGTAGTCGAGTTTAATAACAACTGACCAACCGTTTGCAATATAACTTTAGATTGTTAATAACAGCCTTTGTATAACAGCTGTCGTCATAGCAATAGCCGTAGTTTACTGTACATTCAAAAAGTACAAGGTAGTCGATAAGTCGAGTCAATATCAACTGACCAGCCGTTTACAATGTTACTTTTAGATTGTGTATAACAGCCTTTGAATATCAGCTGTCTCCATAGCAATAACCGTGAGTTACTGTACAGTCAAAAAAAAAAGTACAGAGTAGTCGAGACGTGTCAATGGACCAAACCCAGAGTGCTTTATATTGTTTGATTGTTTTTCAATTAAATAGTAAGGAGTTATGATATTGCTCTTGTTTAGAATATTTCTCGTTACTTTTGGTGAATATAATCCTGGACACAACCGGGGAGGGGGGGGGAGAGAGAGAGAGAGAGGAGGAGGGGACAGTGAGGCCACAGGTAGGTGAATAAACAAATACACGCCGTACTAATTTTATTTGCAGCGATGTACAAACAATACAAAACAGAGCTTCACATACCATTAGGTGGTATTGTCAGTCTGTGATGTGCATATCTCTTGTCGTCAGCCAGCTGGCTGCCAGTGGCGTTAGTAGGACCATAGACTTCTTAAAATATACCTGGACAGACAACTAAATGAAGGCCGGACCTCGAGAGGCTGACGTATTTATTCAATTATTGGATGTGTTGTATTGCTTAATGTTTACATTAGGTTTTTTTATTTAAAGAATGAACAAACACATACTTCACATTAACACAAATTTTTTTTAAGTTCCTTCGGTTTTTTTAACATCATCACATCAGAAATAGTTTTTACTAAATATTTGCTTAAAGTATTTAAAAAAGTGACTTTGTAAAGAATTTTTTTAAGTATTGACCTTTATCACAATAACATGATATCGAGAGTATCAAATCCAAATCAGCCTCAACAAAGGTTCTTTCAGCGATTTTTTGAAACATTGCCAACTGGTTATCAACTAAAAAGAACCGTTCAAAAACTTGGAAAAATGAATAGGCATGAACACAAGACCTCCAGGCAAAATCGGATGGGATGTTTTAACCGCCTCTATTAATTTGTTGATGTACTTCATGTTGAAACGTTCATTTTCGTCATCGTTGAACAAGTACTTTTCACATTACGAACATTTGGTGGTGTGACAGACGGAACGGCATACGGCACACACAAATATACGCGAGTGTGGCACTTTCATCTTCGTTCAAATTCTTTAAATGCAAACATTCAGACAATTCACAAGCTATTTTCAACAAGTCTTCTTTATCTTCGTCGGGAATAACAAATTTTCCACTTCTTCAATGGTGAAACCTGAATGCTTTAGCAGCGAAATGGCTAGTATTTTTTTATCACTTTCCTCAGCTTGCCTGCAGGAAATATAGTAATTGCTGCCCGCCATCATCCTCATCCACCCAAACCTGGATTCAATGGCATCTGACTGCAAATTGCCCAGAAGAACGAAATTGAATCCTAATAAATCAATAATTTATTTAGCGCAAAAACTATGGATCTGGTAATTTGCTTGAGTGCTGTGAATGTTTCTTTACCTAATCCAGGTTCGAGTGAATGTTCCCAAACTTGGAGAAAATTGCAAAAATCGTGAAGTTTTTCTAGTTTCTAATCAGTGGAAGATCGAACTGGGTCCATGGAACTGTTTCTTTTGTGGTAGCCTTTGGTTTGCGACTTCACATTTAATATGTCCCACATTTCTAAAATTATAGAAACGAAATCACCAGTTGACTTCCTTTCAGGATAATAAAACAGAGCATTTCTAGTAGTTTCATGGAAAACCGAATGGGCGTGTTTTGCAGAAATTCTTTCAATGTTGCTTGGGTCAATAGACGTTTCGGTCAGCTTGTGAGCTTTTTTAAGAGACATTGCTTGCTCTTTGTAAAAAAGTTGAGCAATGTGGTTGAAATTAGATGTAATTCTGCCATTATTGCTGTTAGCCATGTCCGGGCATATGAAAAGTGTTCTATTTCGGAAGTTATTGTACACGTTTTTGAAGTTGTGTACAGGATCGAACAACAAAAATATCGGTTTCCCTGTTACTTCATCGATAATGCTGTTTTAATCTCCACTGTGCATAGGCAATCTTTGTCAAATTTCCTGTTGACCGCAGCGTTGTCGACAATAATTGTGACAACATTAAAATTTATGCTTCTTAACAAAACCATAGCTTCGTAAGCAGTTGTATTGTTTCTCGGCAAGACTATTTATAGCTGGGTTCAGAAGGGAGGCATGACACAGATAAATTTAAACATTGGCCTCTCGAGGTCCGATGCGTTAAAATATGTTGTTTAGTTGTCTGTCCAGGTTACTATTAAGAAGTCCATGGTAGGACAATATGAACCACAGGTAAAAGAGAGAAAAGCAGAGGAGGAGGAGTTGCTGCAGCCGGAACACACGCAGGTCAAGGGAGGAGTGGGGGTGGGGGGGGGACATATACATAATTTTTCATTCATACATTTTTTTTTTTGGTCTAAACGTTGAATATAAAATAGTCAACCAAAAAAAAAAGAATGGATGCATCGTGCCAATCTGGTAGCGACGGAACGTGCAACTGCCTGAATGGATAAATCTGCTCGATTCATTTTCATACTGTTACGTGTAATAAGTCGCTTCGCTACCAATATGACAGAATGGGTAATTAGTTTTCTAAATGAAAAAAATCAGAGCAATTTAAGTTTTCAGAAAGAAAAAAAAATCAACACGTGTGGGTGGCCAATTAAAAAAGAAGATGAACAATGCTTGTGAAAATCATCAATTAAATAATTTGATTATAATACTGTATATCCATGTTCGGAAATCTTTTTTTTTTTTTAATTGATTAAATGCTTTGGTTTTAATATAGAATGTAACATATTTTTAGATCATAGAAATGAAATAAGACGCAGAGAAATAATATATATATATATATATATATATATATATTGTCACAGAGTGACTGTGTGCGCTGTGGGGTGAATAACGGTATGGTATGTATGGGGAGGGGAGAGCATGAGTGTGTAACTGGAGACTGTATTGTATTCTCTGTGGGTCAGTGTGCGTGTGTGTAACTGGACAGTGAAAGACAGTTAGTTGTACGATGACCTTTGTACGGTGAGGTTGTGTTTTTTTGAGTTTTAGTCATTAGAAGTAGACGCGGTCAGTAGTAATTGGAGTTCAGGATTTCTTAGCTAATAGTGTGTTTGTACTAAATAAAAGAGCTATTGAGTTTCTTCAAAGGATTTGTGTTAATTTCGTTATCAGTGTTTCTGTTGTGATATCTGTTAGTAGATAAAAGACGACGGAAGATAAAATTACATTGTGATATCTATCTTGGTTTCAAAGAGAGCTCGACTTTGGTATGCAAAGTGCCACAATGTTATCTGAATATTATAAAAAAAAACAGTATGGATAATAATATGTGATATCAACAATGCCTAATTCTCTGCACATGTCCCTTAACTTCAAAGGTAATGGATGAAGGCCTTACCGGCATGCAGTAAAGTTGAGATTCTTACATCTCTCAACATCAAAGAAAGTGTGTCAACAGTCGGTTTGAGAGTTATCTGAATTGACTGTCCATCCTCTGATTATATTTTGTATTTCTTTTAATGTAATGCATAAGCAGAAAGTATTGTCACGAACGAAATAGCTGATAAATCAGCCATGAATCGTCAATTGATATTGTCTGGGGGATTGGGGGAAAGGGGGGGGGAATGAGAAGAGCTCTAATGGGAGAAGAGAGAGACAGTGAGTGAAAGAGGGAGAGAGAGAGAGGGGGAGAGAGTTGGCTACCGGAGAGAAGGTTAGGACATTTTAGAATGTCGAGTTAGTTTATGTGACAAAAGTAACAAGTTTAGCTCGAATGTGCACTCTTGATTTCCTATATTTTTCGCTTTTGGCGCATTATTTTTAAATACGTCAAAAATGCGGTACGTTGGTCGAGGAAGGGAATGTAAACAGATACGATAAAAACATTTAAAAAAAACAATTGACCGTTTTCTAATATATATATATATATATATATATATATACATATATATATATATTAAATTTTGCAATACACGCGTGGGTAGGGCTGCTCTGACCTACCAGCACGCGGTAATCTTGAGACAACATTGATTTTGATATGTGAAACATGTTGTGTTGTTTGTTATTCGTACGTAAAAAGAATCTTTATCCGCATTCAGCTTTTTATTATTTAATCGTTATAGCAACCCCCCGTTCCTTACAAAACAGTCTTGCCGTTTACTTTCTCAAGATTAAACATTGTCTGAAGCAAATGGTAAGGGTAAACTCATCATAGTTTTGCACATCTTGGATACTTTTAGCTTTGGGGGAGGGGGGGGGCCTTAGGCAACGTAAAACCAACAGGGAGACCCCCCCCCCCCATAGGTGGGCCATAGGCAAGACGCCTACTTGTCTTTAATCCTTAAGAACGGCCAGCTGGTAAACGTCAATGTCGCGGCGTGATATGAATAATTTATATTTAAATATAAATATGTATTCAAATTTTTGCAATGCACCCGTGTGTATCACTGCTTTGAACTAACAGCACGCGGTGATCACGTGTTAGAAAAAAAAAAGATCTCAATGAGAGAACATGTTGTATTATAGATACAGGGGAAATAACCCATTTATTATTGCCCTTCGTCACAGTTAAGCACGGTTATACGCCTTAATTCGTTATGAGAACTTTTTGACTCGTATCTGTTAAAAATAAAAAAAAAAGAAAGAATATTATTAATTAACTGCAAAATTAATTATAGGAATGAAGCCAGCACATGAATGTGACATTTCAAGAAAATCTGAAATTCTTTAATAGATAAACAGAAGTTTCGAGTTAAGAAAACAGAATAGAATAACAATACGCTATTGGCCGTTACTTGTATGCAACGATCTGACCTACTTTACACTACCGGGTGTCTTGTTACACACATTCATACATGACAGAAACACACTATCAGAAGTCGCATGGTAGTAAAAATGTACCACAATAATTACAGGGTAGAATCAAATCAATACTCAAATAAAAAAAGACAATCGACCAGTGTGTAGCAAGAGGTGGGAGGTATCATGCCCCGGGCGCAACTCATAAATGGGCGCCAAATGGTATATCTTACATATAATAGTATATATTTTTTCGAATGGGGTGGGGGCGCTAAAAAGGTATTGTGCCCCCGGGCGCGAGTCAAGCTCGCAACGCCACTGGATAGCTATAAACGGCAAATAAGCTTCACCGTTAACTAATGATCCTTTGGATACCACAGTTCAACAGTTGTACGTTCAAGATGTAGGTTTGTATTAATTTTAGCATATGTTGTCAACATTTTGTTAATTGTTAACGAGCAGTTGTTAGTTTACGTGGAGGTCTGAGTGAAATGTGCATGCCGGGGTCCCCTGCTTTCCTTAACCCTCATTCCAAAGCACACCCCGCCTCTTTAACAGTTTAACTGTCTCACAAGGCCCACCATGCAGGCTTTTGTTTTACCACTGACTGCAGTCAAGTGTTTTGCCATCCATCCAGTGGCGTGGGGAGCTTAACTCGCGCCCGGGGCACAATACCTTTTTTAGCCCCCCCCCTTTCCCCACCGTTATAAAACCATATTATATGTAAAATATACCATTGGGGGCCCCTTTTGTGAAAGGCGCCCGGGGCACGATGCCCACCCCGTCATTACGCCTCTGCATCCATCACCCAATGGCGTCTGTGAAGACAACTCTTGTATCATACTAATACCGCCGTGTGATTAAAAAAAATGCGTAATGTTTTTTTTTAAGAACACAGTACGCCATCTAGCGACAAAAAAAGTAACAAGAAAACATTACATTTGTAATGTGAAATTTGTAGCTCGGTGATTGCAGAAGAAGCAGATGTCGATTATTTTTTTTTTACTTTCAGAAAACGAGAGGAATTTATCAAATACAGTAAAGGTTACACATGCAATAATACAATGCGTTTGTTATAGGTTACACATGCCATCGTGTTGTTTGGGAGCTTAAACTGAAGTTATTTCTGTTTGAAGAAATGTGTTTGACTTGAGAAATGATCTGCCTGTCTAGCAGGGCGTAAAGAGAATTGATCAGTTAAACAAAAACTAGGCCAATCATAGCATTGGCCAGAATTACGGATATGGTCATCAGAGAATCAATAAGCATAGCTAGCATGGCCGTCGGAGAAAAGAGCAGCAATAGACCAGCCATGAGCAAACTATGACCCGTTACCTACATTTGGCCTGCGGACTGTTTAATCTAGCCCGCGGGCCGCCACGCGTTTCTGAGTGGTGCGTACCACTAGTCACATACATATATATATTATGACATTTACATTTGTATTAATCTCGGTACGGCCCGCCGGCCAAATTTTCGAACCCAAAGTGGACCGCGGCTCAAAAAGTTTGCCCAACCATCGTTGTCATAGTGTAGTTGCGTGTGTTACGCGCGCAGGTGTGTGTGTGTGTTTTGTGTGGCGAGGTCAGCAAGCGGTCAGAGTCTGGTTGTTTCTCGTCTCCGTGTGTGGCATGTATAGAAATTGTGACCGTCTATTTGTTCGATGGTAGTTTTAAGCAGAAAGTTCGAGTGTTACTGTAAGCAAACTATATGAGAGACAGTAGTCAATCAGAGAAGTTCATTCAGTTGAGTGTGGGAGACAGTTCTGTTGAGTTCATGTGGAGAGTTCATGAATAAGTTCATAGAAGGAATTATGTATAGTTCATATTGAGGAGTTCATATAATGAGAGTTACGTGAGAGAGGGAGAGAGAGAGAGAGAGAGAGAGAGAGAGAGAGAGAGAGAGAGAGAGTGATAGATTATGTTTTGAGTGAAATTGTAATTAGTGACAATTCATTTAACAATTGGATTTATTTTATTATTTCGTTTAGCTTCTCATGTGAATAAACTAATTGTGAACCGTGGAGCACGACTTCAGTTTCTTTTGTCATAGCGTACTCGTTACGTGCTAGCAACACACCTGATAGTACGCATCTGCACTTTACATGATAGCAGCGGTACAGAGCAAATACGCCTCAACACATTACATGGTGGCAATACACACCTAAGAACGTTACAATCATATTGTCATTCATAAAACTGATCGGCCTAACTGCCGGGTGTTGTCGCTGCAGATTCCTGCCTAGCCTTAGACCACACCCCCTCCCAATTACATAACGTGATCATATCCCCCAACCATGGCCAATCATTGGTGTGTTTGGAAAGATCTCTCGTGTTCGTTGGTCAATTATTAACTCAAATATAATTGAATATTAAACACAGAGAACACAACAACGATAGGCCAGACTAAGATTTCTTTTTTTTATAAGGCACAGTCGTAGTTCTCGTAACGCTTCATTGACCAAAGGTGTTCTGTGGGTATGATTGAACGTGGTCAGTTACCCATTGTATGCCCGTCCAGGTTATACCTTTAAAAAAAATGATTGTGGCGTTTTGTGACATTTCTATCGTCAAACTAGACCCACCCACCCCACCTTTC
This sequence comes from Bulinus truncatus, assembly GCA_021962125.1. Taxonomy (NCBI): domain Eukaryota; kingdom Metazoa; phylum Mollusca; class Gastropoda; family Planorbidae; genus Bulinus; species Bulinus truncatus. The sequence continues at coordinate 478,502 of JAGDYQ010000241.1, forward strand.
TCCTCATATCCTCCCCCACCCTCCCCGGGGAGAAAGGGAACAGTAAACAGAGAAAGCTTCCTCAAAACATATTTATTGTTTAATATTATGTTCGTAGCGGAAATCACCCTTTTAGGAGTGCCCCGCTGCCCCTGCCCATCGAGTACACTCCTCGGGCAATGGTTTTAGAAATACAGAGCTAAATACAGATTCATGAATCCCAGCTGCATGAATACATGTATTACAATGTGACTCCACTCATAATGAAGTGTTCCACGTCCAATAAACATGCACAAACAACTACAGTTGGCTGTGTTTACTTTTTGTTAGGCAGTTGGATAAAAAGGGAGAAGTTCAACCTAGAAAAACTCAGCATCTAGGTTTCCACTCTTACCACTTGTTTTTAAAAAAGATGGCTTCGACAATCACATGATTATATGAAATGTCACCTCCTTTTCGGAGGGAAAATAATAGTAAAAAAACAAACTGAAATGTGTTTGACTTCAGAAATGATCAGCATATTTAACAGGGCATAAGTAGAATTGATCAGTTAACCAAACTAAACAAACTAGGCAATGATTGAATTGATCAGTTAACCAAACTAAACAAACTAGGCAATGATTGAATTGATCAGTTAACCAAACTAAACAAACTAGGCAATGATTGAATTGATCAGTTAACCCAACTAAACAAACTAGGCAATGATAGAATTGATCAGTTAACCAAACTAGGTAATCATAGCAGTGATCAGTTAAACAAACTAGGCAATCAGTTAAATTGATCAGAATAACTATATGGGCCATACGAGAAAAGATCAGCATAACCGTATAGGCCAGTCATGAGCAAACTATGATCCATTAGCTAAATCTGGCCTTTTAGGGGTGCCCCAGTGCCCCTGCCCATAAAGTACACTCCTCTGGCGATGGTTTTAGAGATATACAGCTAAATACAGATTCACGAGTCTCACTGCATGAATACATGTATCACAATATGACTATAGTACTGAAATAAAATAAACATGCACAAACAACTACAGTTGGCTATGTTTACTTTATGTTAGACAGTCGGATAAAAAGGGAGAAGTTCAACCTAGAAAAACTCAGCATCTAGGTTTGCACTCTTACCACTTTTTCTTTAAAAGATGGCTTCGACAATCACATGATTATATGAAATGTCACCTCCTTTTCAGAGGATAAATAATACTAATAAAAAAAAACAATTATATAACACAATAAGTGCAGATTAATAACCTGTCGGTGATCAAGACTGTAAAGAAATGTTTATGATGTAATATGTTATTTGTGGACATTGTAGACATTAGTAGCAAAAATAACAACAAATATAAAAGAAATACCTCCTTTAAACTTTCAACCACTGCGGCAACTTGAGGCGTCACAGTTCAGGAATTTGTGTTGATGCCTTCAGATTCAAAGGTATTCGATAATGCCTTCCAGGTTCCAGCTTTCGTGGGGCATCTAGGGTCAAAGATCTGTGATGAGGTGGCCATGTTCGAGGATCTGTGATGATGTGGCCATGTTCGAGGATCTGTGATGAGGTGGCCATGTTCGAGGACCTGTGATGAGGTGGCCATCTTCGAGGATCTGTGGTGCGGTGGACTTGTTCGAGGATCTGTGATGAGGTGGCCATGCTCAAGGATCTGTGATGAGGTGGCCATGTTTAAGGATCTGTGATGAGGTGGCCATGTTCATGGATCTGTGATGAGGTGGCCATGTTGGAGGATCTGTGATGAGATGGCCATGTTCAAAGATCTGTGATGAGGTGGCCATGTTCAAGGATCTGTGATGAGGTGGCCATGTTCAAGGATCTGTGATGAGGTGGCCATGTTCAAGGATCTGTGATGAGGTGGCCATGTTCAAGGATCTGTGATGAGGTGGCCATGTTCAAGGATCTGTGATGAGGTGGCCATGTTCAAGGATCTGTGATGAGGTGGCCATGTTTAAGGATCTGTGATGAGGTGGCCATGTTCAAGGATCTGTGATGAGGTGGCCATGTTCAAGGATCTGTGATGAGATGGCCATGTTCAAGGATCTGTGATGAGGTGGCCATGTTCAAGGATCTGTGATGAGGTGGCCATGTTTAAGGATCTGTGATGAGGTGGCCATGTTCAAGGATCTGTGATGAGGTGGCCATGTTGGAGGATCTGTGATGAGATGGCCATGTTGGAGGATCTATGATGAGGCGGCCATGTTCAAGGATCTATGATGAGGCGCTCATGTTCAAAAGATCTGTGATAAAACACTCATGTCGAGGCATTTATTTTGAGACTGTAATGTCCAAGCATCTCTCGTGAGGCTTCTGTCCAGAATGGCTTGTAATGAATCAGTTGCATTGCTAAGTAGCTAACACTCCATCAATGATCATGTATTGTTCTGTTCTGAACAAGTTAGATTTTGTTAAACCTACAGGGGAAAAAAAACAACAACATTAAATATCTCTATACTTATAGAGATTTGTTACACATACACATAATTACATGGGGAAGGTTATAGGACAAGTTTCGTTTCATCTCGATGGGTAGTTTAATTGTAATTAATTTTTTTTTTATTTTAGTATTTTACTATATTAAAGTAATCTCGACGGCGCCATAAATAAAATTCCTCTCTGACGTCATTTCCCGATTCGAATAGAACTTGCGCGCTGGCGCTGTATTGTGCCTTTGTGATGCAAAGAATTGTTGTTGTTTTTTCATGCTCCCTGATTTGTACAGTTTGAGGAAGATAAAGGAATGAAGAAGGATTTTAGAAGAAGTGTGAAGCCATAATAATAAGTATATATATATATATATATATAAATATATATATATATATATATATATATATATATATAGAGAGAGAGAGAGAGAGAGAGAGAGAAAGAGAGAGAGAAGAGAGAGAGGGAGGAGAGAGATAAAGAGAGGAGAGGGGGGGCAGGAGGAGAGAGAGAGGAAGGAGGGTAGGAGGGAGGGAGGGAGGGAGGGGAGAGAGGAGGGGGGAGATGGTGGGGGGAAAAGGAGGGGGAGATGGAGAGAGGAAGGAAGGGAGGGGAGAGAGGGGGTAGGGGAGGGAGAGAGAGAGGGGAGGGAGGGGGAGAGAGAGGGAGGGAGAGAGATCAAAGAGTGGGGGGCAGGGAGGGAGAGAGGGAACAGGGAGGGAGGAAGGGGGAGAGAGGGTGGGAGAGAGGGAGGGGAGAGAGATAAGAGGGAGTGGGGGGGCAGGGAGGGAGAGAGAGAGGGAATGAGGGAGAGGGAGGGAAGGGGGAGAGAGAGGGGGAGGGAGGGAGAGAGGGGGAGGGAGAGAGAGAGGTGGAGGGAGGGAGGGAGGGAGAAAGGGAGGGAGAGAGAGGGGTTAGGGGAGGGAGAGAGGGAGGGAAAGGAAAAAGGAGGGAGGGATGGACGTTGGGAGAGGAGGGGGAGAGAGAGGGAGATGGGAGAGGGAGTAGGGGGAGATGGAGAGAGAAAGGAAGGGAGGGAGAGAGGGGGTAGGGAGGGAGAGAGAGGGGGGGAGAGAGAGAGGGCGGGAGAGAGAGAGGGCGGGAGAGAGGGGGGGAGAGATAAAGAGTGAGAGGGGCAGGGAGGGAGAGAGAGGGGAATGAGGGAGGGGAGGGGGAAGGGGGAGAGAGGGGGAGAGAGAGAGGTGGGAAAGGGGAGGGAGGGAGAAAGGAGGGAGAGAGGGGGTTAGGGAGGGAGAGAGGGAGGGGATGGACGTTGGGAGAGGAGGGGAGGGGGGAGAGGGGAGAGAGAGAGGGAGATGGGAGGGAGAGATGGGAGAGGGAAGGAGGGGAAAGGGAGAGAGGGGAGGGAGGGAAAGGGGGAGAGGGAGAGGGAGGGAGGGAGAGAGAGAGGAAGGGAGAGAGGGGGGTAGGGAGAAAACAGAAGGTAAACAGAAAACCTTATTTTAAACCCGGGCAAAGCCGGGTACTTGCAACTAGTAATAGATAAGATACGTTAAAAAAAAAAAAAAACGATTTCAGTCAAATATAAACACAGACTGAACATCACAGTTAGGCCGAGGGCACAGAAGAAAATGTAACTTATAGTATAGGTTCGATCCTCGATATCCCTGCCGGAGATGAAACCATAGAGATTTTTTTTTCATCCCCTGCACTGGTGTTTTCTTAAATCGAGCACTGGATGCAGCGGTCAAGTGTTAAATTGGACAGAGTATTCTAGTCTGAACTAGAAGATGTTTGTCGGACGACCAGCTGCCTTTGCTTACCAGTTGGATAGCAGTTGAAAGCTGGGTGGACTTGACGAACTTTTAAATACCGAACAGCAATACCGTTCAACCCCCACGCACAGCTTAGCTGTATTCCCTTCGTTCATAAAGAGGCTCAGTAATACACGCAAACTTGACGACATTGAAATTTTTGCGACCGTTAAAAAAAAAATACGTTACTGAATTCCTATTAAAATAGCACTCACGAATAGCACTCACAAATCTTAAACAATGTATTAATTACGCTAATATGATTATCTAATGCGAACATCGGTAGACTTTTGGATAATTAAAGCAAATAAAACGTCGACGATGAAATGACTTACATGCATGCAGTTCTAGAACGCCATTTTGATGATGTCAATTGACATGCGCACTTCATTTGTAAAGCAAATGACGTAGTTACGCATACAAACATTTCTAGCTTAGAGATTATTTGAAACATTAGTAAAAATTACCAGCTATTTTTAGTACGTGGTAATTTTGTAGCTACTACATACAGTTATAACGTATAGGGTTGGGCGTCGCTAGGAATTTTTCCAGGGGGGGGGGGGCAAACATTATATAAGGGGGGGGTGCAATAACAACTTTATGACATTTTTTTTTAAATGTAAAGGGGGGGGGGGGGGCAAACGCCCCCCCTCTTATATGACATTTTTTTTCAAAATGTAGGGGGGGGGGGGAAATAACAACTTTATGACATGAATACGCCCATGCGTATAGGGGGACCGATTGGTAACAAGGGATGCGGGGGAGGGGGTGGGCGGAACATTGTGAAAATAATACAATGGCCCCCAGTTGCTTTGCACGTGTATTTTTTTTTTATTTACTCCTATAGTTACAATAGTTAATTAAGTGGGGGGAAACGTTACCACCATTATGTTGTCACTTTACTAGTGTCACTGTTTGAAGAAAATAAAGGTCTTGGAGTCAGGAGCGTCATTTCGGGTCTGGCTTGGGGGTGGGGGGTATTTTCGGGGTTGGGGGTTGGGGGGGGGTCTATGCTTGTGAAGTATTGTGAAGGGAATATAATAGAGTATAAATCCTTGGAAAGGGAGGAGAGGGGGGGGGCAGTAGTCATACCTGCACCCACCCCTAGACTAGGTGAAGTCATGTGCGCATTGGGCGCACAGAGACAGAAGAAAAATAATAACTATATGCGCAGCTTGTATTTTGGGTATATGGGGTGGCCCAGGGAGATATTGCGAAAGATGTTGAGGGGCCCCCAGGGAGATATTGCGAAAGATGTTGGGGCCCCAGGGAGATATTGCGAAAGATGTTGGTGGTCCCAGGCACAGAGACATTAATTGCAAGGCGTTTAACGTATAAAAAAAAAAATACAAATGTAAACAAAAGGGGGGGGGGGCGTCCTCTCAAGCTGGGACCCCGGGGGGGGGGGGGGGGCGGTCAAAAATCGAAAGCAATCCACAATGTGTTTTTTACATTAAATATTAACTACATCATCTCATGTTATGGTGTCGAATGTCAAAATGCAGGGGGCCCCAAAAGACGCCAAGCCCTCCACCGCCCCCCCCCCCCCCGAATCCCTAGGTTAGGCACTGCTTTGATCTGACTTTAAAGTTCGGATGCCTGTATGAAAAATGTCTCAATGGTTAACAGCAAAAAGTTATATACACTGACATCAGGCAATGAATGGTGTGGCCCCCAACCTCCGGATCGCGAACCGGTACCGGTCCGTGGATCAATGGCACTGGGCCGCCCTAAGAGACATTAAATTATTTTCTTTTTTTTATTTATTGTTGTGTATTTTTCTCTGGATAGTGCCACGCCCAACCCCCCCCCCCCTCTCCATCAGGGGGCCTAGGTGAATTTATCAAAACGTCGACCGGTCCACGGCGTAAAAGAAAAAGTTTGCGGACCTCTGGTATAAGTTATTGCACGTTGATGTTTACAGGGTTTCTATAGGGCATAATACATCGTTCACACCTAGTCGTGACTACTTATACATCACAATCAATAATAGGAAACTCATCAACAAAGTTATAGTCATGAAAACACAATTGCATAAGGTTTATCTATTCAAGCCACGATAGAAAGATCGAATAAATAATGATAATCAATCCACGACATATAATACTCAATCATTCATGAACTCACACACGTGTTATTTATATCAACTAAAAACATCCTGTCCTTTTCACGTGGTCATCTTCCTCTCGCATACTTTTGCCTACAATGACCTGTCACCTGCTGTGACCTTTCACCCATCCAGGGGCGCCGAGAGCCAACACGGGCCCCAGGGCAGGACATCATTGCGGGACCCTTAATAAACAATGAATCGTGAAAAAATTGACATGGTCGGGGCGGCCGGGCCCCCTTACAGATGCGGGCCCCCTGGCAATGACCCCGCCTGCCCCCCCCCCTCTCGGCGTGCCTGCACCCATCACCGTCATGCTCTCCTGGTCTCACCCGCCACCCAACAATTTCTCCGTACATAAACAATACACAACAACGTAAACAGGAAACATTCAGCTTATAAATTTTGACAACTGGATCTTGTCCCCAGATCATCATACTGAATATCATTCTTAAGATAGACTATATATTCATATCTTACAAACTAGCTACAGAATGTAAACAAGTTAAGTAAAATATTCCACTTACGCAGAAGGGTCAGTGATACAGCAGTTATCCTTCCTGGTCACAAACATCTTCCTCCTCTACAATTCAGTTGACCAAGTCATTATAGTTGTCAGTTGCAGCAGTTTCTTAGAGTACCTGCAATTGACCATTGCTTGCCTACTATAAAAGTTTCTGTTGTCTAAATGACCGACCACTGATTGTTTAGATCAAACACTGGCTGTCCAAATATAACAGTGTTCTCTGTACACTACTGGTCAGTGACTGTCCCAAGCTAGACCAGTTTCTTCTTCATTTCACGGAGCTCCAGTCTGCCTGACTATGCCGACTAACGGTCCAGTTGGAAATGTCGTTGAAATTTATTGAAACATTGACATGAGTAAGAATGTGTGCGTGTGTGTGTGTGTGTGCGTATCCGTTAATGTGTTTTTATGTGTCTATTAGTATGTAACTGTGTGTATTTCTATAAGTGAGTGAGTGTGTGAGTGTTGAGTGTGTATTTAAGTAGAAAATTTTGTATGTGTGGTGAATGTGTTGTGTGTGTGTGTGTGTGTGTTTATAGTATATGGATGTGTATGCTTATTCCCGGCAATGTCAAAACAATGTCAAGGCTTGCATAAATTTTCTGTTTTCCCAGGATTGTATCTTGGGGTCGACCAGTTTATCCAATTAACAGAGAATGACATGTTGTGTTTTGTCAACCCGTTTATCTGTCACAGGGGAAGTTCGCATTAGGTATACGATTCAATCTGCCAGCACTACCAACGTATTAACAATGTAATTAGAAGATTGTTTTAGTTTAATCATCGGCTCACCTGGTGCTGTACCAGGACCTGGGAATTATTACTGGACATAAATCTATCAGCGCTGTTGACTTTAACATTCCATTTTATACATGTTTGTGTGTTTATGTGATTGTGTGTTTATGTGTTTGTGTGTTTATGTGATTGTGTGCGAAAGAGACGAGAATGAATTGCGGTGTCTACTTCTGTGAGTAAGAATGTGTATGTGTGTGTGAGAGAGAGAGTTTGTGTGTGCGCATGTGTGTGGAGTAATATGCCATGCTCTCTCGCTACATTTGAAAGAAAAATGATAATTCCACATTCAACAGTACTTGTCTTTTTGCCTTTTTTAAAGTAGTCATAAATTGTGAACTTTGTCTGTGTATCATATATATATATGTATATATTAATTTGCATATGTAGTTATGTGTCTTCCTATAATATGGCTGTATTTGGTTGAGGAGATAAGGGGTTAGGAGGGAAGGTGATTGTAGGTGAACGTGGAAAGGGGAGTTACGCGAACAGTAAGGAGTTGATCGTCGTATGGGACAGTTGCTATCTGAGGAGTGTGAAAGTTGGTCCGTTGGTGACTGTACTATTTGTCTGGACTTTATTATTATTTTGTCATTATTCTGTTTTATAGATTTGATGGATTATACTTATACATGTATTATTTTGTTTTTATGAATACATTGTTGCTATTACTGATTGGATATTTGAAGTGTTCGCTGTTGTGCCTTAGCGAGTGTTTTCCCAAGTGTCATTTGGTGCGTGATGTTCAAGAGGCAGTCGGAATGTTGATCTTAAAAAATGCAGACATATTTTGAAGTATTAACAAAGGAGATAAATTAGAGGCCCAATAAGATACTGTACACAAACCTATACAATAAACAAAATACTTACAAATATACTAGTCAAGTTTATAGGACAGAGGAAAACAAACAGATTCTTGTTTTAAAACACGTTTAAAATATTATACATATTTAACAAATAAATTGAATCTTTTTATTATATATAGGCCTATGCATGAGTGGAGTAGATTCTTGTCTGTCGACCTGAGAGCATCGGGTTCAATACTCGAAGAGAACCAATGGAATTTTCCCAGGTTCTAGTGAAAGTCGGTATGTCCCACAAGTCCACCAAGTTTAATATGGCTTCCCGACTTTAGTTGGGGAACGTACGGCGGCTGGGCATTGTGCTAAATACATAATTCCTTTTTATGTCAAGTTTACACTTTATCTGCCCCTTGGCTCTGTTGGTCTAAGGGAACTTGACTCTTATATAAGCTATACTCAAGACATATATATATATATATATATATATATATATATATATATATATATATATAGCCTTTATATATATACAGCCTATATTAGGGTGGCTCACTTTATAATGGAAAAAAAAATAAAGATGATTTTTTATCATGAGCATTTTAATTTTCTGGTTCACTGTGATTTAAAACATGTATATACCAAATTGCACACCATTTGGGCTCCTATAAACACTGCCTCAGGGCACTTGTTATCTCGTGTTTCATGGTATTCTGCAGTTGCATTAAATGAAAATTTTGCAAGGTTTAAAATGCTGTTTTTTAATACAAAGAACAATTATATTATACAGTACGAATTAAACAGTAAAATAATACTAGTTACATGACACATTAACCTGACTGTATTGCACAACAGTTCTAAATACGCCATTCAAAAATACACTTTAAACGTTTTTTAGGCTTTGCTTCCTGAGTCCTGAAAGTCTTCAAGTTGCGATCTCTTCAGCACTGTTTTTTTATGCATCTAGAAACTCTTTGCGATGCTGTACAACAATTTGAAGCAAGTACTGCTTTTCCTCCTCTGATTTGGTGAGAGATGAGTTGAATGTTGACGCCAGTGCAATTCACTGCTCGGCACAGTCATTGACAACTTTCAAGGATCAGACCACTGCTGTTGCCTTCCGAAAGGATGGAGTTTGTTGCCAGGAGGAAGCATCAGACATGAGAAAATTTGTGGGAAGCAGAAGAGCATTAAAGAAGAGCAGCAACGACGAGGTCACAAAATACTTTAATGTCACATTATGAAGTGCTGAAGGATCATTTTTGCTGCGGACGCACCTTTCTTCTTTCTGATTAATTTCTCCATGTATGCCTCAAGAAAGCAGCAAGGCTTTTTTTCTCATCCACTGAGAACCAGAGGAATGAGTTCTGCACTAAGGCACCAGAGATGTCGGCCAATCGTTTTCAATGCAGTCTGAGAAATGAAGGGGGAAATTCTTATAATCAATAAGAAGCTTGATAAAATCCATATCTGCTATGTCAATTAGGGGATGTACCTAGCTCAATGGACGGCTGTGTTTGTAAACATACCATTGGCCGGTATGCTCAATTAGGGGAAGTGCCTAGCTCAATAAACAGGAGTTGTGTCAACTTCTATGCCACCCTAATATATATATATATATATATATATATATATATATATATATATATATATATATATATTACATTGGGTACACGATCCATTTATTATTGCCCAAACTTTAATATAACACGTAAATTTGAATGAATATACTTACATCAAATTAATAAATAGAACCGTATCTTATTTGGCTCTTTATTTTTTGTTTCTAATTTTTTTTTTTTTTATTTTAATAATATCTTGATCATTGTTTTAGCACGACATGTGTCCAATTGAGAAGCAAATTGTGCAACTACTTTTTGTATGTCTGTAATTAAATTTATGTTGAGTGTCAAAACTTTTGTAAGTTGACAAATAACTTCCCGGATATATCAAGTGTGAGGTCACTGTGACGACAAGGGCACATCACTTATAAAACAGATTGCTTGTTAAATTTATAGTGAATTGTTTCCCCTAATCCCATTAAGTGCAATGCATTTTATTTACTGATGTAAAGATGCTCTTGTGAATAGGGGAAACAAGACAACCGCTTTGTGTGAAAAAAGGGCCCCTTACACTCTATACATCTATTAAAAAGGGCCCCTTCCACTCTATATATCTATTAAAAAGGGCCTCACCAGTATTCATTCTTATTATTACCTTTTTAAAATTTTCTCTATAAATTATTATTTTTTTTAAAGTTTATTATTAGCAATGTACTTGTATGTCGTACCATAGTTCCCACCAATAATTATTTCTACTCCATCTAGTCCATAATTTCATTTAACGACAGCGTACCTAGCCATCAGTCACAAATTTGAGAGAGAGAAAAGATTTTAATGTAACTCTTTGTTTTAAAATATAATCAATTGATTGTGTTTTGTAATGTAACTTTGATACACTATTTTTTTTTTTTTTAAAATAATCTCTGTTATCTAAACAGGTAGCAAGATAATATTTGTCATATGAAGTTGTCATATGATGTTTTCATGTGAAGTTGTCATTTGACGTTGCTATATGATATTGTCATAAGATGTTACCATTTAATGCTGCAATATCTTGATGCCATTAAATACTATCAAACAACTGTGGGAAAAGAAGATTATTCTTCTTCGTGAAGGTTTATAAATTATAAAGGTTATTGAGCGACATTTTTTTTATACATACCTAGAATCGAATACTTCAATCGATCTTGCACCAGAAGAAACAAAAAAGTTCGACTTTCATACCAAGTAGAAGTGAAATTATAAGTTTTAGACCAATCATCTATCAAATTTTTTATTAGTAGCTTTTATGTAAGCCAGTACATTGTACTTGGTTTTTCAGTCTAATTATAGACCAATACTCGAAGAATTTTTTTTTAAAAATAGTTCTTTACTTTTGCAAACAATGTTTTATTTTTTAGTAATTATATATCTGAGATGCTATTTATCTTACTTGTTTATTGCTGAAATACCATGCCATAGTTGCTATTAAATAGTTATTAGTCGTTTTAATGAAATACCACTTTTACTGTACTATTTATCTATAAATATACCTCAATGGCTTCAGTAAGCCAAAGGAAAAGAGAACTCACGGCAGATATCGCGACTGTAAAGAGGACATTATATTGTAAAGCATAAGTCTTAATTCTACCTATTTAAATCGTATTTCAAACAGAAATGTTTCTATTCATAATGATCTATCTACGTATCAAGAAATATTACTTCATGGGAAAAAAATATTTAAAAATCAATATTACATCAATGTTATATATCGTCATCGTTTTCACGCTTATTCTTTTGTTCAAGTCCATGGTTTGCATTTTAAAATTCTAGTGAAGTGTATGCATCAAGCTATCATGACTTCATTAACTAACGATTTTAACCTAAAATCGACTTTTTTCGTCAGTTCCATCGTGCACGACTCCTTAACAACCATCAATTTGCTCTTTTTCGCTCAAGTAATCGGACTTTTCGGTATCGTTGCTAACGTAATCAACATTCTCATCTTCAGACAACAGGGATACCAAGATGGCGTCAACATAACGCTCACAGCTTTGTCCATCAGCGATATTGGCGCGTTGGTCCTTCAACAGGCGTAAATCCTGGTGTGTGACCCTTGGATGGACGAATCGTCCCTCTTCATGGCCAGGATTCAGCTGGTCAACTTGAGTGTCTATCTGCACGAATATTTTATCAAAGTCAGCGGTCTGATCACGGCGTTCGCTTCGATAGAACGTTGCCTTTGCGTGGTGCAGCCAATCGACTTCAAGAGTATAATCACAAAAAAACTAACCATTACTGTAAACATTTTTATATTTGTCGTCCTCACTTTGTACCTATTCCCGCATTATTACGTGATGTACTTTGGATGGAAAGTGTTACCCCTGTCCAACCGGACCGTCTTATACATGTACTATAAGAGTAACAGAGAGGACGTATTCACCGTGTCTTATTACATCACAGATTTACTTCTTCCTTATATCACGTTTCTCATTCTGTTGACGTGCTCTACAATTATAATCTTTAAGCTGAGATCCAGCTTCAAGTGGAGAAAACTGAACCCCGGTACTAGCTCCCAAAGTTCCAGCGCCGTGTCGCAGAGAGAGAGAAAAGTCGTCGTCATGCTGACAACGCTGTCTGTAATTTTCATGGTCTGTATGGTTCCGCAGTCCGCTCTGTTTACGTCACTGGGATTCATCCGGGAATTGAAAATGGGCGGGGCCTACGCCGACATCACCACGCTGTGTAACAGTTTTACGTCACTTCCGGAAACGGTCAACAGCAGTGTCAACATTTTTGTCTACTACAGAATGAGTTCTATGTACAGGAAACATTTTCAAGCACCGTTTCCGTTTTTAACACACACTAAAAGTTCTAAATTTCAACGTAGTCAATTGAAATATGTTACGTGATTTTGAAACGATTCTATAGTTATCATCATTTTTATGGTTTTACTAGTTTATAAAAAAATATACAAAAATATAGGTAAATAAAAACATATAAAAACAAAGTTGGTATCAATATTCAATATAGGCCTAGATGTTTATTTGCAACCATGTTTATATACAGCAGTTCTTAAAGTCGATAGGGTCCCTTGGCTCATGAGACTTCAAGAAATGTTTGGAGAAGCAGTGAAGATTTACTCATCGGTGCTCTTTCAAGATACAATTAAACAGTCAGTTACTGGCGGTTGCGTTGTTTGTCTGTCCCAGAGATCGATCGTGTATTTATCTATGGGCAACATAGTATTTACTTTTTGTGCTTGCGGCATGGTCTGATATTGAATGGCTCTCTCTCTCTCTCTCTCTCTATATATATATATATATATATATATATATATATATATATATATATATATATATATATATATTTAATTGGATGGTCATTTATAATGCAGTTACTGACAAAATAAATATTTAGTTCCGTTTGTTTTCCGTTCAAAATTTTCCCCACTTCTAGCAAAGTAGCACTCCATCCAACAAAGTAGCACTCCGTCCAACAAAGTAGCACTCCGTCCAACAAAGTAGCACTCCGTCCAACAAAGTAGCACTCCGTCCAACAAAGAAGCACTCCGTCCAACCAGTGTTGATTCAGTTAACTGTAACTGTAACTGAAATGGCTCTAATAACTGAAAAAAGTGATTTCAGTTAAATACTAACTGAAACTGTAATTGAAAAAACATTTTAACTGTAACTGTAATACTAATAGGAAAAAAATAATAGTAATAATAATACTAACTGAAAAATGCGCTATAAAATTCTAGAAATGCGCTACAATATTACATGTATTAGGGAGCGACCGATAATTGGATCGATGTCGGACCGATATTGGCACTATCGGTCAATATAGGATCGGCCGATTTTTGTAGGGAGCGACCGATAGTCAGACCGATATTGGCACTATGGGTTAACTATCGGACCGGCCGTTTTCTGGCTGCCGATACATTGTTTTTAGAGCATTTTCGAAAAAAAAAATGCTCTATTGTCCCCGTTTTGTCTGTCCGTCCGTCCGTCATCACCCTAGATCTCAACAACCATAAGTCCTAGACCCAGGATGTATATATCATTTTGTAGGTCTTGGCCTGCCAAGAAATGACTTTTTCCATTTCGCGATCTGACCTCTCAGGGCCGTGAAAGGGGCCTTAGTACCGTTTTTTACTATATAAGCTATATTAATAAAGGAGCGCTATATCTCAGCAACTATAAGTCCTAGACCCATGATGTATATATCATTTTGTAGGTCTTGCCTGCCATGTGTACATCAAAAGTTCACTTCGCGATAGGACCTCTGAGGGCCGGGCTTATATATTATATATACACCTTGCACGTTCAATAGCCCGTTCATTTGGTGCGAAATACTGCAGCACGTAGTTTCACCAAGATTTATTAAGAAACTCATCAAATGAAATAGTAAGCTTGTGTTCTGAGTTTAATTGAAAGTATCAGAGCTATGCAACAAGTGACGGAGTTTTCGGACGATTAAATGACTATAATTTCGAATGTTTTCAATTATGAGTCCTATTTCAGTCACCACAAACCACTTGTAGTTAGATTTAAGAGAAAATAATTTTTTTTCAAACATAAAGAAACGTCTTTATAATACTTTTTACAGATATATGCATTACACAATTGAATTTATAAACATTTCCAAAATTTACAAATATTTACTGAAAGATAGCATACGTACTGATACATAACATGAAAATGCGCTAACACGTCCTGTGTCCAGAATGGAACAGGCTTAATTGCTTGTTTTTTTTTTCACAACAGAGTTGCATAAAAAAAAAAAATCAGTAAATAACCCAATTCTATAACCAGATCAGACAAGATTTAAAAAAAAAGGAAAAAAAAAACCCGTACACAGAAATTGTCACGTCTACATGAATTGCATCAGCGATATGACCTTGAAACAATAGAATTGGCATTTCTTAATTCTACTGTATGACCTTGAATGATACAATTAGTGACATCTGTGTGTATTTTTTTTTGGTATGGGAAGTTGGGCGGGGGGAGGGTTATTACGGTAGTGGAGGGTAAACAAGACTTACGTGTGGGCGAAGTGTTACAAAATATGACAGGGAAAGGGGGGAACAAGAGTTGACATACGTCATATGTTTGCGTACTTTTTTGTAAGTGAGCAAAAAATTTTATTAGATAACCCAACACTGTTGTTTTGTAAAAATATTTGATTCATATACCGGTATTTTTCATATGTTTTGATGCATACGTCTTTACTAGTGATAACTGATATAGTAACTGAAAAAATTACTAACTGTAATAGTAACTGTAAAAACAATTTAATAATTACTCTAACCGTAATAGTAACTGAAAAATATTTGTAAGGCTAACTGTAACTCTTACTGTAACTGAAAAATGGTAACTGAATCAACACTGCGTCCAACAAAGTAGCACTCCGTCCAACAAAGTAGCACTCCGTCCAACAAAGAAGCACTCCGTCCAACAAAGTAGCACTCCGTCCAACAGAAAAGCACTCCGTCCAACAAAGTAGCACTCCGTCCAACAAAGTAGCACTCCGTCCAACAAAGTAGCACTCCGTCCAACAAAGTAGCATTCCGTCCAACAAAGTAGCACTCCATCCAACAAAGTAGCACTCCATCCAACAAAGTAGCACTCCGTCCAACAAAGAAGCACTCCGTCCAACAAAGTAGCACTCCGTCCAACAAAGTAGCACTCCGCCCAACAAAGTAGCACTCCGTCCAACAAAGTAGTACTCCGTCCAACAAAGAAGCACTCCGTCCAACAAAGTAGCACTCCGTCCAACAAAGTAGCACTCCGTCCTACAAAGTAGCACTCCGTCCAACAAAGTAGCACTCCGTCCAACAAAGTAGCACTCCGTCCAACAAAGTAGCGCTCCGTCCAACAAAGTAGCACTCCATCCAACAAAGTAGCACTCCATCCAGCAACGTTGCTTCCTACACAATGACCTGTCATTTCTAGAACACCCTCGTACACTTTTATATTAGTTAATTACTCCCTAATTATATTTATATGGTTGCTCGCATCACTCCTTGATGTCTTTAACGGAAACATCCAACAAATGGAACATTTCCCCCAACGTTCTCGACTGTCGACATGAGGTTCCCAGGTTCAATATCCGGAGAGGACCAATGGATATTTTCAGGTCATGGTTAAAGTCTAAGCAATATCTACAGGAAAACCTATTGAAACCATTAAAATATGTGAGTTGGCAGCTTCTTTAGACTTACACCCCTGATAGAACTTCATCAAACAGCCAGTGACCTAGATGGACGAGGACCATCGTCACCGCCTTGTCAGGCGTGCAATGTCCTCGTTGTGGTCGACTCTGTGCTTGTACCTAAAGGCTTTAAATTCATATGACGAACCGCCTTTAATTTGGTCACGAACCGTTAATCTAGATGTAAGAAAGATAACATGTACATATATAGGACCACGGCTCTCAATCAGTGGTATGCGTACTCTAATGGGCACGGGGAAAGGTCATTGTAGAGGTGCGCAGCGGCATATAGTTGTAGTTCAAAACAACGAAGAGTTTGAAGAAGGTCGTCAGTTTGCTGAGTGACTCGTCACCAAAATATTCCCCCCCCCCCCCAGTATCGCATTGGAATGATGAGCACAACCCACAAACAAGATACGTACATTTATTCGCGAACTTACGTGTGAGGGGTACCGGCGAATATACTTTCGAACCCTTTAGGGTACAGTAGCGAAATAGATTGAGAACCACTAATATTGGGTATCGTTGCAGTACAACAGAGTCACAAGTGGCTCACTATGGCTCATTGTGTAATGAATAGTGTTACCTAGTGCTAAATGTGGAGGGGGATGGTCGTCCGGTAAAGCGCTCGACTGTCGACCAGAAGGTATCCGGTTCGATCTCCGGTGAGGACCAAGGAAATTTTTCATGACTTGGCTGCTGTTCTCTTCATGTCTCCCGTGGTGCCTCCATGGCCACTGTACTATCGGCTATGGTAGGGATGAAAGAAGGGCACCATAAAAAAACCGTCCAATCAGTGGTTTATAGGATTTAAGAGATCTCATATCATCCTTACAGGGACTTTACACACCTGGTGCTGAGCCCTTTTTTAAATTCCATTTAAGTTCTGTAATAGATATAATTATTCATTATTTGTTTCAACAAATTTTTTTCTTATGAAGATACACTAATATACGAATGCTTTTGTTCGTATGTGTTTATTTTCTGAATGTTAACATTGAAATATCTTTTTTTTTAATATTAATTAGTTATAAATTAACAAAAAATAGGAATGGTAATGGAGAAAAATGTATACACAATTATTTTATTTTTCACATTAGTTAAAAAAATTAATTATAAAACGCAGTGGCTACGGTACCATCAAGCACTATTATATTAGGGTTAGGAATATTGCTGGTGCCCGTATTTTTTTTCGGGTACCAGCAATTATATTAGGGTTAGGAATAGGGTTAGGATTAGGGTTAGGGTTAGGGATAGGATTAGGGTTAGGGATAGGGTTAGGGATAGGGTTAGGGTGTGGAGCAATATCTATTGCTGGTTCCCTGGAAAAAAAAATACGGAGTCCCGCTTGATGGTACCGTAGCCACTGGGTTTATAAATAAGAAAATGGGACATACATTGACAATAATATTTAAAAATACTCATTACTTGATAAAAACATTAATTGATAGACAAAACCTATAGGAAGCAATAAATAAAACAATGCGTAACAGTAAGAATAAATATTAATCATACAAAACAATTATTAAGCTGGGAATAAATAAATACATTTTACAAATTAGAAAGATACGTTTGATAAAATATGCCCATTTTAATTTAAGAAACAAAATAGTCTAAAACGGTAAGGAATAATTAACTGGTACTCTCGATTATAAATAAAATGTATGTGTGCTGCAAAACGATTATTCAATAGACATTATTGATTTTTTGAGAAATCTTTACACAGAAAATACTTCAAGTATTTTATATAGAAACAATCAAAGATATATATAATCGTAAGTAATAGAATACACAACTTTAAACACGATTTAAGTCCACATTCAAAGTAAAAAAAAAATGTTAAGTTTTTTGTTTGTTTAGAGAGTAGTCCTTTTTCTCTAAACAACTTTATTTACAATGATCATTTTAAAAATGACGAATTACTTTCTGTTTACAAGCTACCCCCAAAAAAAAATCTACAGGATGTCACATTGTTGTATGCGTCATAGTGTTTTCTTTTTAATCGGAAGAACAGGACGGGTATAATGATGTACCACTACATTAGTCACTTACTTAGGTCAAGTTCTTACATCAGTCACATTTCTAGGTCACATTCTTACATTAGTTAGATGTCTGGGTCAAGTTCTTACATAAGTCACATGTCTAGGTCAAGTGAGTACATCAGTCACATGTCTAGGTCTATTTCTTACAGGAGTCACATTTATAGGTCAATCTCTTTGAGACAGCGTTCTTAGAACAATCCCTAAACTCAACCCATTTCTTATAAATCAAAGGCACTGTATAAATCATTGGATTGACAGCAGAGTTCAAAGGTAAAACAAACACAATCAACCAGGCGTACATTTCCTGACTTACTATTTGACCTTTGATGGACATCAGGCCAAGAACAGATATAGGGAACCAACATAGGAAATTTGTCACAGCGATAATAAAAAGCTGTTTTGCCACATCGATTTCATGTTCACGCCTGGATGAGTTGTCGATCGATAATTTTTTACGGTTCGTCAAAGATCTGTAAATAACCACATTACCAATGGCTATTAGAACGAGACATGACAAAGTTTAAAAGATTATGATTACAGCCATATTGAGTACATCCACCCTGGCGCTCCACCTCCGGTCAAGGGGCAGACCAAGACACATTCCGTTTGAAGAGTAGATTAACCATTCGGGATAAATGATAGGTATAAGTGCAATGAGAAATGCAAAAGTCCACATGGAAAGAATTCTGTAGAAATAGCTACACTAATCTTTGTAAATTTATGTTGACCAAAAGGAAACTTCTAAAGTTTTGGTGCAGTTCACAGTCTGTCTATTGTGATGAGTAAAACAAAAAATACAAGCAGAAGATTCACTTGACAATGTGGACAAAAAAGCCGCAGAAAACTTACAAAAAAAAAACTGTTATGCTTTGAATACTTTCACATGTGGGGACATAAAACACCATGATAGAAGATGTCTACAGAAGCAATAATGAGAGACATACAATCCTGAAGTGATGAAGTCAGCTACACCAAGGCTGGTCACAAATATACCGTAGGATAGTTTAAACATGGCTCGGTTAGGAAACACGCAAAGAAAATCATAACAGCAGCATTGCCAACTAGCGCAGTTACAGCCATCGTCCAGAGTAACGTTCTCTTGGCCATGTCTCTAATCAAATCATCACAAGAAGAAATGACGTCATTTGCTAACCCGCACGCATGTTGGGGAATACTAGGGCCCGTAACTTGAGGACAACACAGTTTATAATTATCAGCGAATAGCCTCCCTGTAATTGTCGCATTCTTAAAAAAATCCTCACGAATCAAATTGTCTTGTAAGTGAATGTTTTGAATGTTTAAGATAGTGAAATAATAATTAGCCGGAAGCCATTGTAAAGAATATATGTGTGTATGCTGTAAATAAAGTTCTTTAATTTGGGATCTTACCAACCAACTTTCAGGTAAGACTGATATTCTTGTGTAAGAAATGTCAAGGCGTATGATTTTTTCAGATCCTATTCCATGCGGATCAATTGTTGTTAGATTGGTGTTATGTGATAAATTGAGAAACTGTAAGTTTTTAAGTTTTGAAAGCATGCCATTCTTTGTTATCATTGCAATGTTGTTAAAGCTTGCGTCAAATTTGTAAAGTCTATAATTCGTGCCATCAAAATCAAACAGATGATCTTCATAAATGTTACAATTCGACAAATGCACTTCTAATAACTTATAAAATTTATTTATTTCTTCACCTGAAGAGAGGGATAAATTCACACCCGATAATTGAAAAACTTTTGTGCTACTATCAAACCTGGACAGGTAAATAAAAGGTTCACTTTTGTTGTAATCATCAACTATGACGATACCTGCTTGACACTTGAAGCCAGCGGCACAGTAACTGTGACAGTCGAGCTCATCGGCCAAATTATTACAGTCTGTCTGACCGTCACACATTCTGACATTGTGGTGGCTTCTTAAACACATTCTGAGATTAACGTCATCAATAATTACCTCGTTGCTCTCATCCTCTCCATACCTACAGTCCATAAATTCATCTTGTACATAATGTATTGGGATACAATAGGAGTAAGGACACTTGGCCAGGCCAGTCGAGCACGTGAAGTTCTCACCGTTTTCTAAATGGGATTTGTCTAAACAGCCGATCGGGCGACCGTCGTTATCTCTGAGATGAACACATCGCGGCGCCCAAGTACTGTTCCATGCATCGCAGTTGGTAACTCCATACTCAAGCTGTCTTGGATATGTGCCGTTCTTATCATCAAGATAAATTGATAGGTTGAACTGACAGTTGTCGTTTCGTTCATCGAGCCAATGCTTGGGCA
Organism: Bulinus truncatus; assembly: GCA_021962125.1. NCBI lineage: Eukaryota > Metazoa > Mollusca > Gastropoda > Planorbidae > Bulinus > Bulinus truncatus. Next base: position 498,992 of record JAGDYQ010000241.1, read on the forward strand.
AACACGTTCCATCTGAACATTTTATTTCGTCCACGCAATAGGGACAATCGTTTTCATCGCTGCCATCAATGCAGTCCAATTTTCTGTCACATACGGAGATTATGTCGATAGTTTTTACCGATGGGAAGTCAAAATTGTGTTTTTTACACTGAAATTGGTTTACTTTTTCCTTTTTCCCATTGTCATTGTAACAATACTCTTCATCTAAGTTGTTTTCACAGTGAATTACACCATCACAAACTTCATTGTAGTGTATGTAGTTCGAACTACTGTCTCTACATTCAAACAAGAAATCAATTAATTTCAAATCGTGATCCTTATATTGTTCAGACTGATTATTATGTGTTGAGAACTGCCCCACAAATTCCTCACAAAGCGCAATAAATTTGTTATAAACTGGTGATATTGGCCTTGCAACTTCCCTGCCAATAGTAATATGTGTTTGATTTACATGAAGCACAGAGCTGTAATTTTTCAGCGTGTCCTCTAAACCATCTGCAATTTTCGGCATATATTTATTGCTTATTAAAATTGGCCGTTTATTAGACCAATAAAATTTATCAGATTCCAGACCTGTGTGAATTAGAATTTCACGCGTACCTTTTTTTAATTGTCGTAAATGAAGCTCTTTACTTAGTAATTCCTGTAAAAAAAATAATTCTTCATTTGTTTCAATATTGACTAGCGTTGAATGATCCCTTCGGCAGGCATCCTCACTCAGTTCTTTTTTCAAAATATGCTCACCGCCAACAAAATAACAAGAATGAATTATTGGTTTACGTTTGCTCTTATAATGAACCCAACCGCTCTTGCACTTTCCACACAGCTTGATACCTAACTGATTTCTTCTGATATGAGATCTCTCAACTAGTTTCAAAATATTCTTATTGTTTAAATAGCCGGCGAAATTGTGTAGGTTACCATTAGTAAAAACTAAGAAAAGGATATTAAGTTCATGTGATGCAAAATATCTCGTTGTGTTTATGCCTTGGTCAAGTTTGTGACTGCATATGTTTTCCTCACAGCGAATGATCCATATCGCCAAACGCGTTGTATTACTAATAAGACTGTTTATATCGAAATAAGAGACACATTTGTCCAAGTCGTTGTTCGATATCAAACGTTGATTTACTTTTTCCTGAGTTTCATAACTGCCATTCTTATTGAGCTCACTATAGTCGGTTACCCTGTGAAAGTGCAGAACAGGCTCCATGTTATCGGCATGTAGAACAGCGAGACGCAGCTGTGGCCAACCGTTCACCTTTGCTGGCCGATCTGTAAAGTACTTCACAATTTGTTTTACAACAGGAAGTTCTTTTTCCCACGAGTCTAAGACTATTAATAAATCCAAAGGTTTAGTGAAACAGTCTTTTAAGGGGAAATTGTTCACCCCTGCAATGGAAGATGATACCAATGCATTACATCACTAGCGTCACAAAGACAATATATATTCGTGCTTTCTAAACATAATGTTGTAACATAAGGTGACAATATTTAAAAAAAAACTGTTGAGTTTACTATTACATACTATAATGCATATTGTGTGCACACATGCAATCTTCTCAAATAAACATCATGCTATATGTATGTAAATATATCTTATAATATAATAGCGATGTGGTTTATGCGTTAAATCGAAAGTAAAGAATTAATACAACAGTATTCCAGTTTAAAATACAATCATGAAAAAAATCGGATCTTGCCGAAACCAAAAAACACCTAGCATACTGATCAAGCCTAGGGGGATATATCTATATGCAAAGGTTTTGCTGGGTACAGCTATTATATAAATATATATATATACATATATATATATATATATACATATATATATATATATATTTATATATATACATACTATATATTGTTATAAGCTCTTTCCTTTTCTATTTTTTTTTCTTATTATGCTTTAAGGGATATTGCAGGCAGTTTATTTGTAGCCAAACATACATCAAATATATTATAGTCCTTAATGCTTTTCATCAATTTTCATAGATAATACGATTTGTAAATTAGGGTAGAGTTAAAGTTATTTCATTTAAACTTTTGTTTATGGTTGTACCATATTTTGCTTTTATTCCTATTTGAGACAGCTATATCTATGACTATAAATGTTATTAATTTTAATGTTGAGCAGCTCCTGATTGAAGTAATGGACACACAGCAGTCATCAGACCTACAATATACTGTAGAATAAACATTTCTTCAATACTAGTGTGCAAAATATCCTGGGATAAAAAGCGATATCCGTGGAGAAAGTGAGAATAAGCCAGTAAGTACATAACATGTTGATCTACGTAAATTTTGTAACTAAGTAAATTTCTCTGTGACTAAAATAGTCATGGGGAGTATATATACACACACTAGACCAATGGAACAATGGATCTGATTATATTTCTAATAACATGTATTTACATATTTTATGACAGTTCATATATATTTTCTAAAGGAATTGTGGCAGGAAAAATCGCTAAATCTCGACCTGAAAGGTCCCGTTTCGATCTCCATAAGTAACATTTTTCAGGTTGTGTTGAACGTTAGAAGTAGTTAGAAGATAAGTAAAAGTTTTTTGAAAGAATCGTAAAATAGGCGGCAACACTAAAAAATAACATTCAAAAAATGCAAATAGGCATACGAATGTTTTACGACATACAACACAATATACATGTGCTTTTGACGAATGTTTTACGACATTCAACACAATATACTTGTGCTGTTTGACGAATGTTTTACCACATTCAACACAATATACTTGTGCTGTTTGACTATTAGTTCCTTGTTTATATTTAATAACCAGTTTAAAGTATGCGTTTTTCTTACATTTCTTCTTCAAATAAAAGAAAACTAGGACATATCTGCAATTTTTAGTAAAAGAATTAAGTTATACTATTTGTAAGGTACGTGTGTTTTAACCCATCCATGGGGGTGGGGGGGGGGCAAACTATGTCCCGCTGGCTCGTTAAATCCGGTCCGCCACTCGTCCAGAGTGAATCAAATCACTAGGTCTTTATTAATGACTTTTACACTTCATTTTTATCACTTCATGTCAACACTCCATAAATCTGTTCTCGGTCTAGCCCGCATGACAAATTTACGAACCCAATGTGGAACGCTACTCAGTTTGCCCACCCCTGTCTTAACATGTCCGCACTCCACTTTCTCTATTCGTGTATGCCGACGGTTTCTGTTAACTAATATTATATGAACATGAGCTGTACCCTGCAAAACCTTTGCATAGAGTTATATCCCCTTAGCAGGCCCGTAGCGAGCGGGGGATGGCAAGGTTTCAGCCCCCCCCCCCCTGCGTTTTGTCAGGCCCCCTCTGCTGATTTTTTCTACTTAGAAAAATGTATTACCTGCCCCCCCCCTGCTATTGTCTGGCCCCTACTGTAGAATGCCTGGCCCCTGCTGTATAATTTTTCACGCTACGAGACTGCCCCTTAGGCTTGATCGGTAGGCTAGGTTATTTTTGGTTTCGGGCAGATCCGATTTTTTTCATGATTGTATTTTAAACTGGAATACTGTTGTATTAATTCTTTACTTTCGATTTAACACAGAACCCAAAATCGCTATTATTTATATTAGATTTTATCCCTCTGCGCTTGGTCTGACTACTCTATCAAATTTCATTACCTTTTATTGGCAATAGATTGATAAAGTTTTGCATATCACTGCTATAATTCCATGGCCTGATTTAATTACAAAAAGCATTCTACAGTCTAAAGTTAGGTAAAAATTGTCACATTTATAAACAATCCATATCATACTAATTTTTATTTTTAAATCAACCTTTCTTAAACTCAACCCATTTCTTGTAGATCATAGGGACTGTAAAAACCATTGGATTGACCGCAGAGTTCAAAGGTAAAATGATTGTAATCAACCAGGCGTACATTTTGTGACTCACAACTTGACCATTAAAAGACTTCAATCCTAAAACGGATATGGGGAACCAACAGAGAAAATGTGTCAAAGTGATGAAAAATAGTTGTCTTGCCGCACGAAGGTCAATTTCACCCCGTCTGTATGAAGTACACACCGATGTTTTGTTTCCACACTTTATGAATTTATACAAAGCCACAAGGGAAAAAGCTAAAAAAATTACAAAAGCAAACTTTAATATGGCTAATGTGGTCACCGCATACATCCAGCCAGAATCACGATCACCAACGAGTGGTAGACGGCGGCACATTCCATTGGCTGAGTAGATTGTCCAATCAGAAAATATCAGTGGCAATAATGATATGAAAAGCCCATAAGCCCATGCTGATGTAATAGAAACTGGCAATATACATAGATTTTTACAATTTTTTTTAAAAGAAGAGGAAATCATGGTCGAACATTGATCTAAATTGAGTAGGAAAACAAAAAATATTGATGCCTCAGAGGACAAAGTGGACAAAAAGCCGGACAGTTTACAAAGTGCACTGTGTCTCCAATATCTTTCAAACAATGCATATGTACCCTGATAGAAAACATCCACGGAAACTATAACAATAAGATAAATACCCATCAGGAAATCAGATATGGCAAGATTAGCCGTACAGATACCGCTGTAACTGTATAAATTGGCCCTACTATATATGAAAACAATCACATTGCCAACTATTGATATGATTCCCATTATCCAAAGCAAAATTTTCTTAGTAAAGTCATTTATCAGCTGCTTGCATGATGATACAGGCTCATAAGGGGACTGGCACACGTGACTTGGAATACCTTGACCAGTTATCAGGGGACAGCAGAGAGCAAAGTGGTCAACTAATAAATGAACTTTTATAGTAGCGTTCTTAAAGTATTCATTTTGAATGCTGTAATAATATAAGGGTGTATTCTTTAGATTTAAGATATTGAGCTTAAAAGCCATGGGGAGCCAGTCCAATGAATGCACTTTAGTATGTTGTAAAAATAGTTGGCTAATTGTAGAATTCTTCAACAAACTGTTGGGCAAAAAAGATATCATTGTCTGTGACAAATCTAAATATATAATTTTCTTCGCCACAATTCCTCCAGGGTCAATGGTTTCTAGAAACATGTTATGAGATATATTGATCATTTGCAAATTGATTAGTTTTGAAAACATACCGTTTTCTGTTATTTTTTTAATATTATTATAGCTCAAGTCAACCAAATAGAGTAGTGGATCCTTTTCCACAAATTCAATTAAGCTATCCTCATTCAAACTACAATCGGACAGGTGTAGCTCAAAAAGCCTATTAAACTTTTGAATCCTTGCGTTTGAAATTGAGGACAAATTAACACCTGATAGGAAAAACACTTTTGTACTTCCGTCAAACCTGAACAGGTAAATAAAAGCTTCACTTTTGTTGTAATCATCAACTATGACGACACCTGCTTGACACTTGAAACCAGCGGCACAGTAACTGTGACAGTCGAGCTCATCGGCGAAATCGTCACATTCTGTTTTACCGTCACAAATACGCATTGTGGGATTGTTTTTGAGGCACCTCTTAAGACTATTGTCAGCAATACCTACGGCACTACTTTCATCTTCTCCATACCTACAGTCCATAACCAAGTCATTCACGTAATGAAACGGTATGCAATATGAGAAAGGACATTTCACTAAATCTTTCGGACATATGAAGTCTTCACAGTTATTTAAGTGTGAAAAATCATTACATCCCATTGGCTGACCACTTCTACTCCTTAGATAAACACACCGAGGTGACCAATCATTACTTTGACCATCACATATATAAACTCCCTCTGCTAATTGCTTTGGGTAAACAGTGTCATTTGAGCTATTATTAGAAAAATATATTCCATGTTCACTGTTATGATCCCGACCGAATTGGCATTTGTTGTTTCTGATCAAACCAATGTTTCGGCAGACATGTCCCATCCGAACATTTCATCTCATTACAAGGGTCACATTCCACTTCGTCACTTCCGTCAAAACAATCTTCTCTTCCGTTACATATGTATTCTTCTGGAATGACTGCGTCCGAAAGGTAACCGAAGCTATAAACCTTGCACTTAAGACCTTTTCGTCCAGATTGAAATTTGTCATGGAGACAATATTTTTCATCTCTGGCATATTTGCAGTTAATGGAACCATCACATACTTCGTTGTAATGAATATATTGTCCGCTTTCATCGCAGGCAAATAGAAAGGATACATTAATTACACGCAAATCACTTTCAAAATCGTCCATGTCGAATTCGTTTTCATGTGTCCAGTTCCCTAGAAAATCTATTTCACAAACAGGAATTGATTCAAGAAACTTTTTACAGCTTACAATTTCCAAGAATGGGTAGATTTTACTAACTGACGTAGAGTTGGGTAGCAAATGTTCTTCCATTTTTAAGACCATACACTTTTCACTAAAACTTTTATCGATTTCATTTCTACTTTTTTTCGCATGAAAGTTAGTTATGACTGGCCTTTTATTGGACCAGTGGTGAAAATTTTTTTCTAAATAAATGTTGACGTAAAACGCATCTCTACTCAACGGAGTTCCTACAAGTTCTTTTGTATTATTTCTTTCACTTAGTAATTCAGTCAAAAAGTTTGATTCTTCATTGCTTTCAATGTTGACAACGTTAGAAAATTTATTTTTACAGATGTACTGAGAAAAATCTCTGTATGACTCTTGCTTTGGTCTTAAGTGATAACAGGAACGGACAAACGGTTTCTTTTTGCTTTCAAATTTTACCCAGCCGGCCATGCACTGACCGCATAGTTTCAGACCAATTCGATTCGATTGTCGTTCATATTCGAAAACATTTCCTGTACTGTCCGAGTGCCTGATCATCGAACTAAGCTCTAAAACATTATTAAGCCTCAGATGACCACTAAATTGTTTTAAATTCCTATTATTAATTATCAAGAAGAGTGCATTTAATTCATCCGAGATCAATTTGGTTGTGTCTATGTTCTGGTCAATCGAATGACTGCAGTAGCTTGGGCCGCATTGGACAACCCAAAATACTAAACGGGTCGTGTTGACTGGGCTGTTTTGGTTAAAGTGGTGAATACACTTGTCCAGGTCATTGTCGGATATTGTAAACTGTTGACCTATATATTCGTTTGGTTTAGAAGGGGGTCTATAACGAGGAGCGAACCTCTGCCTCAAGTAGATGTGTTCGACAGTTTGAAAGTCCAACTTTGTTTGTAAGTCACGGCCAGTTTTTATGGAAAACCTCACTCTCCTACGTCGATCGACATTCCAATCGAAAAAAATATCTTACGGCTTCCTCGACTTCTGTAAAACCGTCGTAGTCTGAATTTAAAACTGCCAGAATATCTATGTCACGGGTAAAACAGTCTTTTAAAGGAAAACTCTTTACACCTGAAAAAATTGCATACAAATATATATATATATATATATATATAGATAGATAGATATATAGATAGATAGATAGATAGATAAATAGATAGATAGATAGATAGATAGATAGATAGATAGATAGATAGATAGATAGATAGATAGATAGATAGATAGATAGATAGATAGATAGATAGATAGATAGATAGATAGATAGATAGATAGATAGATAGATAGATAGATAGATAGATAGATAGATAGAGAAGAAGAGAGGTAGAGAAAAAATTATATATATATATATAAAGAGAGAGAGAGAGAAAGAGCGAGAGAGAGAGAAAGAGAGAGAGAGAGCGAGAGAGAGAGAGAGAGAGAGAGCGAGAGAGAGAGAGAGGAGAGAGAGAGAGTTAGAGAGCAAGATAGAAAGAGAGAGAGAGAGGGGGGGGAGAGAAAGAGAGTTAGAGAGCAAGAGAGAGAGAAAGAGAGAGAGTTAGAGAGCAAGAGAGAGAGTTAGAGAGCAAGAGAGAGAGAGAGTTAGAGAGCAAGAGAGAGAGAGAGAGAGAGAGAGAGAGAGGGAGAGAGAGATATTACTAATGTGTTTGTGGACATAAATTATGGTTGACTAAGATGTTTTTTTCTATTATGAGATTGTGTTTTAAGAATTGTCACAAAATGGCGGCCTTTATCTCTTATGGTATTTAGGAGTTTGTGCATACACATTATGGTATTTAGGCGTTTGTGTATACAAATTATATTTATCTCTTATGGTATTTAGGAGTTTGTGTATACAAATTATATTTATTTCGGTGCAGCTGGCATAGATAAGCGTTATAATTTCAAATAGAGTGCATAAGTCATGAAGCATTTTCATTAGTAGGCCTATTACAGTAGAAGAGTTTATTTTGTTAAGTTTTTTGTTCCAACAGTTTAGATTTACTATTACTATACCTTTATACATATTGTGATATTGAAACAATATTATAATTTTATTACAATTAGCTTTTCTTTTAATTAGAAAGCATTCCCTGTAAATCCAAAATAAAACAAACTGAATTTAATGGAAACTCTTTTGACAAAATTGTAGTGAAAAAAAATCTTTTGCACCGTTTTAATGAATTAATTAAATTTTATAAATGATGTAACAAGAATATTTAAAACAAAAAATAGTGTATTGTATATGTGTGGCGGCTCGTGAGTTCATAAGCCAAGAAAATTAAGGTCTCTTTTTATTCTATGTTTTTTTTTTAAATGTTAGGTAATGAATCTTTTTTGTTTATCACATTTAACGCCCTATAGCATTACGGCTACGATAATTAAAAAAGTCGAATCGATTTAAACGACTATGTTTTCAGGTAGTGGGTGACGATAGGGATTGTCCAGATGGGGACGGATGGTGTCGAGCAATAAAGCGCTGGACTGTCGACCTGAAGGTACCTGGTTTGATCTCCGGTGAGGACCAATGAATATTTCATGTCAGGGCTAAAATCCCAGCTATATCTCCCGTGGTTCCTCCATGGCCGTTGCACTATCGGCTATGGTGGGGATGAAAGAAGGGCACCATAAAAACCGTCCCATTTAGTGGTTTATAGGATCTAAGAGACTTCATCTCATCCTTACAGTGGACATCACACACGGATTGTCCAGCAGTGCTCATTGGACGAATGCAAACTTAAGAGCCCCCATGTTCTATGGTCATGGCACTATCAGTTATGGTTGGGGGGGGGGTGAAATAATTTACTAAGAAACGTCTCCATAAGGTTTTACAACATGAACAGAGATAAACAATAGGGAGCGACCGATACTTGGAACGGTATCGGTATCGGACTATCGGTAAAAAGGCATATCGGTCGCTCCCTAATAAACAACTCATCCTTACGGGACTTAGCAAAGATAAGAATAGAAAATAGTATAATATAGTAGTTTCTTGACTATTTACACAGACGAGAAACATTTTAGCACATACCCTAGGCTCACACAAAGCAACAACACGTCATCAATTTCATAGTTTATGTTAATGATACATGCATTAAAGTACGACAAATAAACATAGTTCCGTTACCGGTAGAAAGGAGAATCAACAGCCAGTAAATCCACATTTTTGATGAAGGATTATACACATAAGACATTGAGTATACTATTATATATCAGGAATGTGGCATCTTCTGAAATAACAAAAAAATACCCACAAAGTAAAATAAACAATTTGCGCCAATAAATTTTAAGAAGATTAAAAGTAAAAAAAAATGTGCGACAGATTGCCGAGTGGTGTAGATACTCGACTGTCGAACTGAGAGTCCTGGGCTCAATGCTCGGTGAGATCTATGGGGATTTTCCAGGTGAAAAGTGTTTCAACGTTGTCTTACAAGCCCACCCAGCTTTAAATGGGTACCTGGCTTTAAGTTGGAGAAGTAAAAGCGACTGGGCGTTGTGCTAACCCAGTGGTCCGCAAACATACCAGTCAAAGAGCCAGATATGAACATTATAATATTTAAAAAAAAATTGGGAGCCAAATCTGCTTGTTTAGTAAACTTTTATTACACTAAATAAGTAGTGCAATAAATAAGTTGTATACTAAATAAAACTAAATGCCAGAGCCGCTCTTAAGGAGCCAAAGACCCACGTGCGGCTCCGGAGCCGCACTTTGCCGACCACTGTGCTAACCACACAATCCCTTCATATATCGAGGTTATAGAAAAAAGATGAGATCTACACTTCGTCTGCCCCGATGGCCGGCTAGGGCTAAGGGAACTTTACTTTTGAAAACTAAAACCCTGATTTATTCTTTTGTGTAGCGTTTAGAGTTTATCCCCACCTTCTCCGTCCCCTCTCTACACCGACAAGTGAAACTTTCCCCTCCCAAACGAGTGACTCATTTTAGTTGACCATGTTACGTAGTTCAAGGTCATGGTCAAACCAAGCTCCCAACTTACTTTCTTGCCCGTAATGACACATGAATAGCAAGCGTGATCATCCCCTACCCCCCGACCTTTATAAAATTAAGTTAGAATAAGCTAACATACAGTAGATGAGAGAAAGATGTAGTAGAGTATAGCGCTGACAGGCTTAGAGTAGACATAGGTAGATCTCAGTAGTTTGTTATAGCAGAAGTAGTTAGGGAATCTTTAAATAAGCAAAGTTGCATTATAGTTGTATTAAAGTATTTGTTGTACCCGTGTACTGCACTGATTTCTGTTTTATATACAGTCGATTCCGCTTAATTGGGACACATCGGGACCGAGGTTTTTTGTCCCAATAAAGCGGCTGTCCCAATTAAAAATACAAATTTACTATTGGCTTCTTGGTTTGGTTTCTTTGAGATTTGTCCCAAATAAGCGGCTGCCCCAACTAAGCGGTGTCCCAATTAAGCGGAATCCACTGTATTAGTCAGAAAAGTAAACGTAACATATTTGGCACATTCAGGCCCGTAGCGTGCGGGTGGGAGGGGGGGCGCCCCCCTGCGTTTTGTCTGTCCCCATCTGCTTGTTTGTTCTATTTAGTAACATTTATTTCCTGCCCCCCTAAGCTATTGCCTGGCACCTGCTGTAGAATTTCTGGCCCCTGCTGTAGAATTTTTACGCTACGGGGCTGAGTACATATAAAAAAATGACGTTACATACTTGGTGATCTTATTAAAATCATCGTAACATAATTGGTGAGCCTGCCCTCAACATATGAATCTGCCGTAACATTTAGAGTATAATTAACGTATTTTTTCTGTGTGCAATGAATTCATTAGTCAATACAGTTTTTTCACAGTGGGAAAAAAATCGATTTAGGGGCCAAATATAGAATGTTTGAATGTCGAAAACTATAATATGATTTAAAAACAAAAATAAGCATATGAAAAATGAATAAAACAACACTCGCTAAGTATTTTTCCGACAATTTTTTTTTTTACTTTTGTGGTTAATAAACTTAGTACGCTTCGTGTTAAGAATAGTAAAAAACAAAAATAATAAACAACTATTTAGTTAACTGTACTAACATAATTCTATTATCCATAATCAGTGTCAGCAGTATTTTTTTTTATCGGTTTCCATCTTGTTGGTTATTTGTTGTGTACGAATTTGAAGAGAATCAAGTAAAGCGCCCGTCAGTAGAAAAACATAGTATTAAATCTTTTTACAAACAATGGGATAACGTATTCTCATGGGAAAGAAAGTAACGACCAACCGATTCGAAAAGAAAATAACGCCTACTGAATAGTAAAGGAAATAACGCCTACTGAATCGGAAAGGGAATAACGCCTACTGAATCGGAAAGGAAATAACGCCTACTGAATCGGAAAGGGAATAACACCTATTGAATAGTAAAGGAAATAACGCCTATTGAATAGTAAAGGAAATAACGCCTACTGAATCGGAAAGGGAATAACGCCTACTGAATCGGAAAGGAAATAACGCCTACTGAATCGGAAAGGGAATAACACCTATTGAATAGTAAAGGAAATAACGCCTACTGAATCGGAAAGGGAATAACGCCTACTGAATCGGAAAGGAAATAACGCCTACTGAATCGGAAAGGGAATAACACCTATTGAATAGTAAAGGAAATAACGCCTACTGAATCGGAAAGGAAATAACGCCTACTGAATCGGAAAGGAAATAACGCCTACTGAATCGGTAAGGGAATAACACCTATTGAATAAAAAAGGAAATAACGCCTACTGAATCGGAAAGGAAATAACGCCTACTGAATCGGAAAGGAAATAACGCCTACTGAAAAGGAAAGGAAATAACGCCTACTTTATAGGATAATTGTTTGTTTTTTTTCGAAAAGAAGGTTAAAATTGCCATCGTGGTCGCAATTACTAAATACAAACGGAGCTTCATTTATAGAATGTGACTTATACAAGTATGCTAAATATACCCAATAATTTGTGTTATATCGAAAAAAAAAAACAATAATTACCCAAGAGCTTTATTTGTCGTAAGAGACTGGTTGGTGGTCGTCGTGCGGTGTCAGAGCGCTAGAATGTCAACCTGAGAATCATGGGTTCGAATATCAGTGAGAACACTGAGGTTTTTTTCAGTACCACACATCTTTAAATGGATACCTACCTTTAGATTCTATATGACGATATTTACTGAAAAGTGATGAATTGTATCACTTCATCTGCCCAGATGAAACCCTCAAGGGGGCTTAAGGAATCTATTTTATTTATTTTTCAATTTATGACTAATACATCTTTGCTAAAAGTACCTTATCAATTTTTTTTTTGAATGCCGTGTGAGCCAACGAATATTGGCCGTGTTCGACACGTCAGTACATAGACATACCTGACGAAACATGTGTGAGTTCCCGTTACAACTTATATGTGTGCGCCAGCACGTTAAAATAATTAAAGCACCGCACACAATTAAAAGTTGGATGGAACGCTGGTTAACAGTGGCATTGAACAGTTTAACAGTCTGATTCGATTACGTTAATTATCCGAGTATTACTTTTATTGTATTTTGAAGTTATCTAATGAAATGTACTGCGAGACATAGGGCAAGGAGTTGTAGCTTGAACATCGGGAGCAAGTACCATCAAAGACACGAGCTCCTCTTTAAAGTCAAATCTTGAAATTGAAATAGCTAATTTAATTCACAAATTTGTTTTTTAGACGTTTAGAAAATTCTATATGATTGTATAAAAAAATAGTAATGGGTGTGAAATTTAAAGTTTCGCAATGGGGAAAAAAATGTCCAGGAAATCGTATAAGCTTATCATAAATTTAATCTTACACATATCATTTTATTCTTACGTATTGAATTAGATTAAAAAGCGAGTTGTTTTTTTTTTGAATAGTTGAACCCAGGCACTTCGAATGTTAAAAAAAAAAAAAAACTATTTTTAAAAGGTTCACAATATGAGCCTCATCGAATTACAGCCTAAACATAACTTATTGAAATGTATAACTTTATTTATACTTAAAAAGTAAGTAAATGTCTCTTCTTAGCCCTAACGGGCCTTCGGGGCAGATGAAGTGTAGAATTCATCTGTTTCTATAACCTCGGCATATGAAGGGATTGTGTGGTTAGCACAACGCCCAGCCGCCTTTACTTCCCCAACTTTAAGTCAGGTACCCATTTAAAGCTAGGTGGACTTGTGGGACGACTTTGCACCAAATTTCACCTGGAAAAATTCCATGGGCCTCACCACCGCGGATCGAACCCATGACTCTCAGGTCGACAGTCGAGTATCTACACCACTCGGCCATCCGTCCCACTATTTATACTAAACCTTACCATAATCTATCTATCTAGTAAATTCATCTTTATTGTCATTCAACATTTCTTACTCAAAGCTTCTTCATTACTGATCATCAGCTTCAAAATTAATGATTCACAGTAGTGTTGTTTTCGTCGACGAAAACTAAAACTAAAACCTTCGTTAACGAATATGTTGACTTTTTGTCAACGAGAACTAAAACTAAAACTAAAATTAGAAGCAAGACTAAAACGAGACGAAAACTAAATCTCGTAGACAAAAGACTGAATAAAAACTGAAACTAAAACTCCCCAACGAAATAAAAACTAAAATCCCCATATATCGTCTTTTCCGGTATAATGTTGACACATGAAAGAAAGAACTACAAAAGATAAAAAAAAAAGAAAAATGACAGCCGACGGTATAAATTTTGCTTTGAAAGTTTGAAATTGCCATGCGGTTAGATCAAAGAGTGTCGTTTTACAAGATACAGTCGATTCTGCTTAATTGGGACACACGTCATTTGTGCCTTTTTCTTTCTTTAAATAATAGTATAGCCAGAATGGTACGTGCTCCCTTATTATGAACGCGTTTTTTTTTTTTTATTTTCCCTCCTCGCCCATCCCAATTTCATTTTTGACACTTTAGCAGCCTCTCTCTCCCCCCCACAAAGATGACGTTACTTTATTGCTTCCCAACCACCTTACCCCCTCTGTCCCAAACGATGGTACGTGCCGAACTATATTGCACGCGTCTACAGAATGATGTTAACTAATGGTATTCAAGGTCATAAATTAGAATTAAGAAATGACAATCCTATTGTTTCAAGGTCATATTGCTGTGATTTATGTAAACTTGAGTTTCTGTGTTCGGGTGTTTTTTCTTGCTTTTTTTTTTTAAAATGTAGTCTGATCTGGTTATAGAATTGGGTTATTTACTGATTTTTTTCTGCAACTCTGAAATGCTGACATTTGGGTAAAATGTAATGCATTTAGGTGTTTGTGTTAAAAATGTAATCGCATATTTTTAACGCATTAATTACGCTTTAATTGCAGCAAATCAACAGCCCTATATAAAATTTAACTCAGTGTCACAATTATTCTGAAATATACAACCACTGTCTACTGTACAGATGTGTGCATAGCCTAGTCTAGACCATGTCTAGGTACTGTCTAGACACTAATTATAGGTGTCATGTATATGGAAATATTAGTGCAGTTGCTGCAGACGTGACAAGCAAGATGCTGTTTTATCCAAATGCGATACAAAATTATGTGCAAAAAAAATGATACACAATTTCTAGCATCTCGTTATGCACTTGTTTTTTTTTTACCTTCAACAATACACTGTTGTACCTCCACCAATACACTACAGTATATAATGTAAACTAGTGAATGAAACTTTTCTGTTTTTACATCGACCGGAAAGGGAGCAGGAGGATTACTTGTCTTCATTTTATATTACAAGTGGGGCTTTTGTCGACATACCTGGGGGTTAGGGTGTGAGCGAAATGCAACAGATTGGGGTGGTAGATCTACTTAATAACTCAATGGACCATAACTTTAAAATGTTGAGAGAAATTCTGTTATTTTTCGTTTTTGTTTTAATTTTGACTTACGTTTTCGGTTTCTTATTGTTATTACGTTTTTAGTTGTTTTTTTGTACATGCACTGCAAGTCTGCTAGTCTACAACATAGTCAAAAATTTAGTCATGGTATTGGCACATAAAACAATATGATAGTGTAACTTATAATGTGACAATGAAGTGAAATGACTCAGTTTCAGTACACTGAGCTGTCATCTCTGTGTCTACTATTATTATGCTTCAATCTGTTTCAACAATTGGTCATGAACAATGATGTTAATTGTTATTGGTGTTTACAAGACTAAAACTAAAAGTGAAACTAAAATACATAAGACGAAAACTAAAACTCTGGTGTTTTAGTCGACGAAAACTAAAACGAAAACTAAAATTGGGCCTAAAACTAAAACTAAAATTATTACAGAAAAAACGAAATAAAAACTGAAACTAAAATAGGACCTGGGACTAAAACAACACTAATTCACAGCTTCATTAAAATGATAGAAAACTTTTACATTACTAAGTCACATCTTGAAAATTAAAATTCACAATTTCAAAATTACTACCGGTAATTCACAACTTCAGAATTACTAATTCACAACTTCAAAATGACTAATTCACAACTTCAAAATGACTAATTCACAATTTCAACATTACATGTTTGTTATCTCATAATTAACGAATGTATAGTTAACATGCAATAAATAATTAACCTGTCTAGAGAGCTAATTCTGTAATACAAGACGAGCGCTAACTTGATTTATTTTGAATGAAACAGCTGACCTTCATTTCCGAAGCTACTCTCCAAATTCTGAGAAAAACAAAAACGACCGACATAATGCGGATTCAGATAAGATAATCTAAGCTTAAATTCTTCCAAGTGTTTTTTTTTTCTTGATATATATTGTCACTTTAAACCTTTGACTAATAATTTATTTCATGACTTAATTGGTTGACATGTCACAAACACAGTTGTATTAACTGGAAACGAAAATTATTAAAAAAAAATGATTGTTTCAAATATCGTGACAAAGTGTTTGAGGTCACATGTAGGGTTCACAAATTTATGGAAGAGAAAATGTAACACTCACACACACAGACACGCACAGACAGACACACACAGACACACACACACACAGACACACACACAGACACACACACATAGACAGACACACACACAGACACACACACACAGACACACACACAGACACACACAGACACACACACACAGACACACACACACAGACACACACACAGACACACACACAGACACACACACACAGACACACACACACAGACACACACACAGACACACACACACAGACACACACACACACACAGACACACACACACACAGACACACACACACAGACACACACACACAGACACACACACACACAGACACACAACACACAGACACACACACACACACAGACACACACACACACAGACACACACACAGACACACACACACACAGACACACACACACACACAGACAGACACACACACACACACACAGTTCTGTTAGAAAAGGAGAGACGATTCGATAAATCATTTAAAATTTGGTCATGTTAGCAAAACAGCTTAGCAGAACAGCTTAGCAAAACAGCTTACGTTCTTAAAACATGACTGCTGTTATATATCCAGTCTGATTGTACGCCATTTTATATACACATTGGATAAATATTCTCTATTCATGCATTCATCCCTCGAGTGATTCAATTGATATAGGGTTGGTTATATGGGAAATGTCGTCTAACCAAGTACATTTTTGTTACACTCTTTACACAAAATTTCAGCCTTTTTTTAAAAAAACTCAATCCATTTCTTGTAAATCATGGGGGGGGGGGGGGGGGGGACTGTATAAATCATTGGATTGACTGCAGAGGTCAAAGGTAAAACAAACACAATCAACCAGGCGTACATTTCCCGGCTTACTATTTGACCTTTGATGGACAACATGCCAACAAAGGAAATCTGTCACAGCGATAGTAAAAAGCTGTTTCGCCACATCTATCTCACGTTCACGCCTGGATGGGCTGTACATTGATAATTTCTTACGCCCCCCCCCTCCCCCCCCCCGCTACCCCCCCGTCCCCCCAAAACAAGCATCATTCAGTTGATCAACAATTGTAATAAGGAGTTAGAGAGTATCAGATGAATGTAGTTTATGTATGAACCCAACTTTTTTAAAACCAAGACATTTGACATCATCGACTGAAAAAAAAAAAAGAATGATTGTGGCTGAGAAATTTAAGGTGAATTAAAAAGTAAATGGGCCTAAATAAAGTAGCATTTACCACACATCAAAATGTACATTTGATAGTGAAACCAAATAAAAAAAAAATTACCGATGCATAAAGTCTTGAAAAAGGAAAAAAAAAATTAAAGTAATTTTATATTTAGTTGCAGCCATTTTTTTAAGGGATAAAATTTGAGCGAAATGTAATATTTGAAAATTATTTAAAGTTTAAGTGAACAAATTTAGCTGATACACATGTCTCTCTCTGTCTCTCTCTCTCTCTGTCTCTCTCTCTCTCTCTATATATATATATATATATATATATGTATATCTGTTGGCCTTTGTACATAAATAATCATAGTCTGTATAATGAGACTAATATGGCTTTACAGTAATTAAGAATTTAATTAACTATTACAAAATTGATAGTTTACTATATTGCAAAAATTTAGATGATCTGTTTATGATAGCTATTGCATACAGTGAATATTCAATTATAATAATAATTATTAAAGTAATTTTAAATTTAAAAAAAAAAATGAGTTACCTGTTTGTCAAAATAAACGATGAATATTATGTTAGAATGATAGAATCAATACAAGTTATTGTTCCGCAATGAGCAAACAAGCTCAAGTCAAGTAATATTCTCTTTTTCTCTTTCTGGTATGAAGTACTGAGATTCATACGAGGGTGGAATCGACTGATTAATAATAAATAACTATGTCTGATTAAAGGGCAGAGCCAGTGTGCCAAATCATTTATCGTGGATACATAAAGAAGTTTAATATTTGTTTACCACGTTTGTAGATCTGTTGACGCTCATCTCATTGCATGGGCGTCGTTTTATTCATGTTTCATGTGGGCACGCTGTGCAATTGCACAAGACACTGCGAGTGGTGCCCCCCCCCCCAAGGCTAATTGAACATTTGCATTTTATGCTTATTGGTGCTTGAAGGAGGAAGTAGAATCCCCACATCATGATTTATGGTGTGTGGGCGGTATTATCTAAAGTAAAAAGATGCCCGGGCATAATATAAGAATGGCGCACCCTTTCTGTTCTAAATCTGTGCCGTAACTTGCGTAAACGTCGCCCCGGGGGTGGAATCTAACAATGGTGGCCCCAATCACTCGTCAACGACAATAAAAATATTTGTTGAATTGTGAACGTGCAACGTCTGGCTTGTGGCCTGGTATATGCCACCCTGGGTTGACAGACATCCGCCCCTCATCAGTTACGCCGCTGGTCATTATAATGGTAAGAAGGAACTTCGCCCCATTCCAGTCCCCCCCCCCCCAATTCCTGCTTCCCCCCATGACAAGTTTTGAGTCATAATGCGTCACTTATATGTACCACTCAGTTAAGCCCCTCCATACACGCTGCTCCTGCGGATATATATATATATATATATATATATATAAATATATATATATATATACATATACATATATATATATGCCCCTCACTGGGCTACGCCACCGTCAAGTAGTGACATTTGTGACGCATCAGCGACGTTCTAGTCGTCTCCATGGTGACAGAGTAAGGGGCGGTAACATTTCATAATTATCACATACCGCATCAACCTGACATTTGAATCTTCATTAAATTTTAACAGATCGCCCATTACAAGCTATGTTGCTGTTTTTTTGCTTTCTTGTCTGGCAGATGGCGCGTATCATCTCTTAACCTCCCTCCCCCCCCCCCCCAAACATTAACAATTGTATTATGGGAACTCATAAGTAATACTAAATCTTCTCTTTATGAAAATGTTAAAAAAAACTGATTTATTTATCAAAGGTGATATTGAATGAGTAATACTGACGGCTTCATGATTTTTGGTGATTGTAGTTTTGCCGCTCAATATAGCAACGTTTTTTTTTTTAATCTGGCTTTTTTTAAAGTGGCGCCCAATTTTACTTCTGCGACCTACGTCATAATTTTGCACTTTGCGCTAAACATCAGTAAAAAAGGAAGTGCAACATTTAGTATTATGAAATTAGCACTACTTAACACTATTCATTACACAACACGGCATAGTGAACCAACATTGACTATGTTTTAATGCAGTGATACATTATATCAGCTGTTCTCAACCTTTGCTCCGCGGATGTACCCCAAAAGGTGCGAAAGTATGTCCGCTGGTACCCCTCACACGTACGTTTGCGAAGAAATGTAATTATTGTATTGATGGGACGTACTTAATTTTCTAATGCGAAACTTGGGGGTGTATATTTTGATGATGATAGTGCAATAGCCATGGAAGAACAACGGGAGATATATCGGGGACTTTAACCATGATCTAAAACTTCATTAGCCTTTACCAAAGATCGAAACAGCGACCTTCAGGTCGATAGTTGAGCGTTTATCACAAAAAAACATCCGTCCGCCAGTAGAAAGCGTTATCATCAATTATTGCGCTAAATTTTAGTTATTATCATAACCAAACAGATGTGATTTCTCTTATGTTATACTAATACAATGCTTGCATGTCTAAATTTTTTCCTGTAATTTTTTATGGTAATTATTTGCACTGGAAAATGTTTATCATACCGTATGTCCAACTTATAATTATTACTACTCCACCTAGTCCATAATTTCATTTAATGTCAGCGTACTGCGCCATCAGTCAAAAAGATGAAAGAGAAAAAGATATTAATGTAACGCTTTGTTTAAAATATAATCAAATAAGTATAGCTTGTAAAATACACTTTGATGCACAGTTCTTTTTTTTTTTTTAAATAATCACTGTTATCTAAACAGGTAGCAATATATTAGTTGTCATATGACATCACCACGCTTTTTAAAAGATGTACGTCACTGGAGTTTATCCGGAAATAGAAAATGGGCGGGGCCTACGAAAATATCACCACGCTGCGTAACAGTTTTACGTCCCTTCTGGAGACGGTCAAACATCAAACATGCTGCTGCCCAGATGGACTTTAAAATTGTGTGAGTTGGCAGTTTCTTGAGACTTTCACTGCAGACAGAAACTAATGAAACATGCTGCTCCCCAGATGATCGAAGACCGTCGTCACCGTCTTGTCAGGAGTTCACTTTCCTCGTTGTGGTCTACTATGTACTTGTACCTAAAGACTTTAAATCCATACGACCAACCACCTTTAAATTGATTACGAACCTTTATTCTAGATGTACGGAAGATAACATGTATAGATATGTGTACCAGGGCTCTCAATCCGCGTTATGGGTACTCCAACGGATACGGAAAAGGTCATGGAGGGGTACGAAGAGACAACATAGATTTCGTTTAAATCCATGAATAATTTGAAGAAGGTAGCTAGTTTTCTGAGTGACTTATCACCAAAAGATTCCCCCAAGTATCACGTTAGAAGGGTAGGCACATCCCACCAACAAAATACGTACATTTATTCAAGAACTTACGTGTGAGGGGTACAGTCGAATATACTTTAGAACCCTTTATGGTACAGTAGCGAAAATAGATTGAGAACCACTGATATTGGGTATCGTTCCAGTACAACAGAGTCACAAGTGGCTTACTATGGCTCATTGTGTAATGAATAGTGTTACCTAGTGCTAAATGGGGGACGTATGGTCGTGCGATAAAACTCTTAACAGTCGACCTTAGGGTACCTGGTTCGATCTCCGGTGAGGACCAATGATTATTTCAAGTCATGGCTAATGTCCCCGCTATGTCTTCCGTAGAACCTCCATGGCCATAGCACTATCGACTATGGTGAGGGAAGAAAGAAGGGCACCATAAAAACTGTCCCATTGGTGGTTTATAGGATCTAAGAGATTTCATCTCATCCTTGCAGGGATTTCACACACACACACACCTGGTGCTAAGACTTTTACAAGTTCCATTTTTGTTCTGTAATAGACAAAACTATTCAATTTTTTTCAAGTAACTTTCCTTTAAAGATACACTCATGTACTAAGGTTTCTTTTGAAGATACACTCATGTACTAAGTTTTCTGTTAGTATGTGTTTAATTCTCTAAGTGTTATCATGTACTTTTTTATATTGATAACATACTTAAATTAAAAAAAAAATGAATAGAGAAAGGATAAAAATAAAACACTTTGGACACATTTAGTTTATTTTCCACCGAAAGTAAAAGTTAGTTAAACAACATATTTATGTAAAAGGCTAGTTAAACAACATATTGAGGTAAAATTTAGTTAAACAACATATTGAGGTAAAATTTAGTTAAACAACATATTGAGGTAAAATTTATTTAAACAACATATTGAGGTAAAAGTTAAACAAAATATTTATGTAAATGGAAAAGAGAAAAAAAAATGGCAATAACATTGAAAAATGCTAAATGCTTGTTATCAACAATGATACATAGACATAGCCAATATGAAGTAATACATAACACCACATGTTACAGTGACAATAACTATTAAACATACAATTTTTAAGCTGTGAATAATTCAATACATTTACTAAGACAAATGAGACACCTGAAAAAATATGACATTTTGAAAAAAAAAATAATAATGAGTACAACAAAATTAACTGATTCTCTCGATTATAAATATTTTTTATTGTGTTTTAATGTCCAATATTAATAGAAATTCTTGACTTTGAGTAATTTATATACAACTAAAGATCTCAGCAACTTATGTCGGAGTATAGGCCACCAACTAAAGATCTCCAGTGACTTCTGTCCTGTGCCATTCTATCGAGCTGAACCCCACCCTGGAGATGTCTGCTTCGATAGGAGTGACGGGCAATGATAATGATATACACAAAAATACTTTAACTATTTAATATACAAATAAGAAAAAAAAAATTGCTAATCTGAAAAATTGTACAACATGTCGAATGTTTAACACTATTAAAAACATCAAAGTCCAAATACGATGTAAAGAAAATGTTAAGTTTTATGTTAAGATTTAAGCCATAAATTTAATATATTTCTTTACAAAGATCATGTGACTTAGTTTTTTTTTATCTAGTAAGTGGTAAAGTTCCTTTTAACCTAAAGAGTCATCGGGGCTGATGAAGCGCAGAATTCATCTGTTTCTATAACCTTGTTGTACATTTGGGTTTTGTGGTTAGCAGAATACCCAGCCGCCTTTACTTCTATAACTTAACTCTTTAAAGCTGGATGGACTTGTGGGACTTTCACCAGAACATAATATTAAGGTTCTCACCAATGTTCGAACACAGTTAACTCAGGTCTACAGTCAATCATCTAAACCACTCGGTCACCCGTCCGACTTTTAATAGTTTTCCCTAAAATAATTTACAATTTTTCATTTTGTTTATTTGTATCGAAGAAAAATAACAGTATAATGACGCACAGCTACAGGCGTCACGTGTCTAGGTCAAGTTCTTAAACTATTCACATTTCTATGTCTAGTTCCTACACTAGTCACATTTCTATGTCTAGTTCCTACACTAGTCACATTTCTAAGTCTAGTTCCTACACTAGTCACATTTCTAAGTCTAGTTCCTACACTAGTCACATTTCCAAGTCAAGTTCTTTGAGAACCAGACCTACATCCTTCCCTAAACTCAACCCATTTCTTGTAGATCATAGGGACTGTATAAATCATTGGATTGACTGCAGAGTTCAAAGGTAAAACAAACACAATCAACCAGGCGTACATTTCCCGGCTTACTATTTGACCTTTGATGGACAGCAGGCCCAGGACAGAAATAGGGAACCAACAAAGAAAATCTGTCACGGCGATAATAAAAAGTTGCCTAGCCACATCAATGTCATTCTCACGCCTGGATTGGTTGGGTATTGATAATTTCTTACGGTCCCCCAAAGATCTGTAAATAGCCACTTGACCAATGACTATTAGAATAAACATGACAAAGTTTAAGATTATGAATACTGCCATAGAGTACATCCATCCTGGCTCTCCACTTCCGGTCAAGGGCAGACCAAGACACATTCCGTTGGAAGAGTAGATTAACCATTCGGGATAAATGATAGGTATAAGTGCAATGAGAAATGCAAAAGTCCATGAAAGAACGGTAGAAATAGAGACACTAATTTTTGTAAATTTATGTTGACCAAAAGGAAACCTCATGGCCAAAAATCTGTCTAATGTGATGAGAGAGACAAAAAATACAGAAGATTCACTGGACAGTGTGGACAAAAAGCCAGAAAACTTACACAGAGGGCTTAATCGCCAACCATTTTCATGCAGGACATAAACGCCCCTATAGAAGATGTCCACAGAAGCAATTATTAGGAGATATACGCCCATAATGAAATCAGCGACACCAAGGCTGGTCACAAATATACCATAGGATAGTTTAAACATGGCTCGGTTAAAAAAAGCGCGAAAAATTATAACTGCAGCATTGCCAACTAGCGCAGTTATAGCCATCGTCCAGAGCATCGTTCTCTTGACCATGTCTCCAATCAAATCATCACAAGAAGAAATGACGTCATCTGCTAACCCGCAAACATGTTGTGGAATACCAGGGCCCGTAACTAAAGGACAACACAGTTTATAATTATCAGCAAACAGTCTCCCTGTAATGGTGGCATTCTTAAAATAGTTTGAATGAATGTTTGTATCTTGTAAGAGTGTGTTTTGAATGTTTAAATGAGTTAGCTGAAAGTTAGCAGGAAGCCATTGTAAAGAATAAATCCGCGTATGTTGTAAATACAGTTCATTGATTCTCGATCTTTTAAGCCATTTTTCTTGTAAAAAAGATATTTTTGTGAAAGAAATATCAAGAGAAATAAAAAATTCTGACGCTATTCCATCTGGATCTATTGAATTTAGGTGTGTATTATGGGATAAATTGAGGAACTTTAAAAATCTAAGTTTTGAAAACATTCCGTTGTTTGTTATATTTATTATATTGTTGTAGCTTGCGTCAAATGTATACAGTCTTTGATTTGTTTTTATAAAATCAAACATTTGATCTTCATTGATACAACACTTTGATACATGAACTTCTAATAGCTGATGGAACTTATGTATTCTTTCATTTGAAGAAAAGGACAAATCTACACCTGACAGGAGAAAAACTTGTGTACGTCCATCAAACCTGGACAAATAACTAAAAGGTTCACTTTTGTTGTAATCATCAACTTTGACGACACCTGCTCGACATTTGAAACCAGCGGCACAGTATGTGTGACAGTCGAGCTCATCGGCCAAATTGTCACATTCTGTTTTACCGTCACAAATGTTGACCCTGGGGTTGTTTCTTAAACACATTCTGAGATTGGCGTCATCAATAATCACATCGTTGCTCTCATCTTCCCCGTATACACAGTCCATCATGTTATCTTGTAGATAATGAATTGGAATACAGAATGAATGCGGACACTTGACAAGACCTGTTGTACATGTGAAGTCCTCACAGTTTTTTAAATGGGAATAGTCCCGACATCCAATGGGTTTGCCATTATTTTCTCTGAGATGAACACATCTTGGTGCCCATTTACCGCTCTGCTGATTACAAATGGAGACTCCAAATAGAAGCTGTCTGGGATAAGTAAAGCTGTCATTGGCAAGATCAGATTCCAACTTGTACTGACAATGGGTGTTCCAATCATTGAGCCAATACTTAGGTAAACATGTTCCATCTGAACATTGTCTCTCATTACAGCTGTTACAATCTGTTTCATCGCTGCCATCTAGACAATCATGTTTTCTGTCACATACAGCGTTCTTGGGGATAGTTTTTACTGAAGGAAAGTTGTAGTTGTGTTTTTTACACATAAATTCGCCGTCTTTATGCTCCTCACTATCGTTCATACAGTACTCTTCATCTCGAGCGTTCTCACAATGTATGACACCATCACAAACTTGATTGTAATGTATGTAATTATTATTGCTGTCTTTACATTCAAACAAAAAGCCTTTGTTGATCGGACAGGGTTGAATGTTTGATTCTAATTTATTTTCCAATGAGGTATCGCCCACGAATTCCTCGCAAAACTCAAGAAAAGTACCTTCACTGAACAAAAATCTAGAATAAATACCGCCACCATTAGATTGAAAGTAGACTAGCGCTTGAGCTCTGTCTGGTACAAGCATACCTGAGTATATGGTTATGGTAAATTTTACATCTCGTGGTTTTTTATATAGAAATAATCGTGGCCTTTTATTAGACAAAAAGTATTCATGTAATCCTGCACCAATGTGAATCATAATTTCACGATTTTCATTTTGAGGCTTGAGTGAACGTAGCTTTTTTTTTAACAATTTCTCTATAAAGTTTAATTCTTCATAAGTTTCAACATTTACTAATGTTGAATGTTTTGCTTTACATTCATTTATAGCTTTATTTTCACTTAAAAAACGTTCCTTGCCAACATAATAACAAGAGTGTACAACAGGTTTCTGTTTACTTCGATAATGAATCCATCCTTCCTTGCACTTTCCACACAATTTGATGCCAAGTTGATTCGTTTCAATCTGAAGTGTTTCATCCAGTTTCAAAATGTTATGAATATTTAAACTTCCAGTGAACTTATAAAGGTTGTCATCAGTAAAAATGATGAAAAGCAGATTTATTTCATCTGATACAAGTCTTGTTGTATTTAACCTTACATCAAGTCTATGACTACATTGACTTAACCCACACCGAATAATCCATATTGCTAAACGTAATGTTCTCTTGTGACTGTGTGCATCAAAGTCTGCAATACATTTGTCCAAGTCATCGTTGGATATAAACTTTTCTTTTTGATTCCATTGAGTGTCAAGTAATTTAGAAAAACTTGTTTTAAAACCATTTTTACCCAGTTCTCTAAAGTCACGTATGGTATGAAAGTTTAGCACGGGCTCCAATTTAGAACCATGTTTAATAGCAAGGCGCAAATTTCGATCCATTTCGTGTGATTTACCGCTCAATAAATATTTAATGATTTCTTCTACAACCTTAAATTCATTTTCCCACAAGTCCATTAATATAAGCAGATCCAAATCTTTAGTAAAACAATCTTTTAATGGAAAGCTGTACAAACCTGAAATGAGGAAGGGGGAAAAAGGAACTTACATTTGGAAAAGATAAACAAAATTGTAATAATGGTTTCTTTGTACAACATATTAATGTATAAAAGCAAATTTATATTATAAAACATTTTTTAAAAACATTACTGCTAAAAGCCTCTGGTAGGATTGTTTTTGTAGTGCCCATCTTTCATCCTCACCATGACCAATAGGGCGTATTCAAGGGAGGCAAGGGGGCAAATGCCCTCCACCCTTACATTTAAAAAAAAAAATTATAAAGTTGTTAAAATAAAACTGAGCTAAATTTTTTGAAAGTTTATTACATTGAAGACAATGTACATATATCAAACATAAAAAAGAATTAGATCTGCAAGTATAACTTATTACATTATTATCATTTTTAAAATAATGTTTTCCGTGTCGTAAAATTACTATACAAATAAAATAGAGTAAAAATATATTTTACACTGATACAGCAATAATATTGCAATTATAAACTGTTAATTCTGGAACAAACTTTGAAAATGGCATGGTATATGTCCAAATCGATTAAATTTTTTTCTTGTTTTGAAATATATTTTTTTCGGTCGATACTCGTCTTAGAGCGCTAAATAATCTATCGATAGTGCATGTTTTTACTAGGAAAGTCAATGCTGTCTAAAAAGTCATTTTAATCATGGGAAAAATTGGTTTCATCCAAGACCTCACATACAGAGATCGTTTCTTTTTTCCCCTGTAATAGTTTTACATTTCCATATATCATACCAGGTTTCACTCCCCTCGATTAAATTGTCAAATGTTTAATATTCAGCAATAACCCTGACTTGATCCTTGAAATGGAAGTTTCTAGTTTTGTTATCAAAAAGTGGATGCAAAACTAAAAGGGAAAATGTTGGGGTTTTTTCTACACAAAAACGAGCTTCCAGTTAATAGAATCAAGGTAGGGTGCAAAAACATGATTCTATAATAATCCTCAGGCAAATCAACTTTTGGATTTTCCCTGTTCATTTGTCTTCAAATTTGTCTTGGAGGTTGAATGTCGACACCAATGTCATCTACAGACAGCTTTTGTAACTAAAAATTTCCTTAAACCTCTCATCACAATTCTGTCGATCAACAGACAATGTAGTCAACAATTGTTCAATGTATTTGTGTACTGCTGGTAAATCTACATTCACTGACTGTAATTTTTAGGTCACATCTTCTAACTTTGATGAATATTTTTGTATAATAACTAAACAAACAACAAATGCACCCCAAACCTAACCTCTAACAGCAGAAAGTAACTAATGTGCAACTTGCTTGCTTTTTTCCAGATTGTTCTAAATATTCCAGTTGTTTAACAATTTCTGTCACTTTTTCAGCGAAAATCCCCAACCTTTTATATTTATGTGTCTATCTAGTTTCACATAGCAAAGAAACATTTGGAATTAGTTTTCTTTGCTGATTGATTTCTAAGAAAATACTATAATTGACTTCATTTTTCGTACAGCAATCACATTATTTAAATCGTTCAAGACAAGATTTAGTTTATGTGAACTGCAATGTACGAATGCTGCTTTTGGGTCTTTTTTCGAATTATTGCTTGGACTCCTTTTTTATTTGCCATTGTAGAACATCCGTCTTATCCTTTACCAACATGATTTGTCATATCTAATCCAAATCAAATTCTAATGAATTTGTAATGATGGTTTCTAACACCAGGTGACATCTGCTTAATGACTGAAATTATGTTGTCTCGTAGGCACGTAAATATAGAAATTGCAACTAAATTATTAGCTTCACGAACAATGTCTTCACAAATGAGAGACCCACACATTTTGATCATAGTGTTTTGTGTGGTTGCCGAGATATACTTAGAACTACAAGAACCAATTGAAAAATGATTACCTAGAACTTTATCTCCAGATTCAACAAGAAACTATAACAGGTCTTATAAATTACCAGGATGTGATTCTTTTCCACGAAGTGCCAAATCATACATGCCGCAAAAAAAAAGATTGTAGAAATGGTGGGACCCAATTTGTTGCAATTTTCTTGAATTTGTCTTCTAAATGATGAGTTCAACAGCTCATCTAT
This sequence comes from Bulinus truncatus, assembly GCA_021962125.1. NCBI lineage: Eukaryota > Metazoa > Mollusca > Gastropoda > Planorbidae > Bulinus > Bulinus truncatus. The sequence goes on from JAGDYQ010000241.1 coordinate 527,305, forward strand.
GAAAACTGCTTTGGTTTCCAACAATGCTACAAAATAGCTTGCATCCTTAATAAGAGCCTTTGTGCCATGTGCTTTGTATGTGGCTATGTGCATCTTCGATGAAATATTTAAATTTTATGCATGGTTTGATGACAAATGACCCCTAATCTCCTGGAATTACTTTTTGTGGAAACAACACGCCAAATTTGCGAAAGGCCCCATTTAACATTTGCGAGTATATAACCCACGATGAATAGTTTGATAACTAAGCATATCTAAATCCTCTGTTTTCATCACTGTCAGCTCTAAAATCATACTTTTTATCAGGGGTCGAACAATCAAGGATCAGCAGCAATTTCAACTCATTTGAAAGGTCGTATGTCAAGCCATACCTTCCATTATGCAATTTAAGTTGTGTCTGGCTGTTGAACTTTTACTGTTGTCCTCAATGCATACGATAATTCAAATGCTGCAGACGCCCTAAAATCTTCTAATAACGGCTTTTCTGAATCCCGCGATTGCTCTACTTTTCGTTTTATTGAGAATGTACATTTTTTTTTCTGATATCCATCTTTTCATTTAAAATTTAGGATAAATTTAAAGATTCACTCAGTGGCACACGACACACTAACAAGAGTTGACAGATTAAAAAAAAAAAACACCTGAATGCCAAAAGCATTTTCGAAGGACAAATCAAGCTACAGAAGGACAAATCAAGCTACAGAAGGACAAATCAAGCTACAGAAGGACAAATCAAGCTACAGAAGGCCAAATCAAGCTACAGAAGGACAAATCAAGCTACAGAAGGACAAATCAAGCTACAGAAGGACAAATCAAGCTACAGAAGGACAAATCAAGCTACAGAAGGCCAAATCAAGCTACAGAAGGACAAATCAAGCTACAGAAGGACAAATCAAGCTACAGAAGGACAAATCAAGCTACAGGACAAATCAAGCTACAGAAGGCCAAATCAAGCTACAGAAGGACAAATCAAGCTACAGAAGGACAAATCAAGCTACAGAAGGACAAATCAAGCTACAGAAGGACAAATCAAGCTACAGAAGGACAAATCAAGCTACAGAAGGACAAATCAAGCTACAGAAGGACAAATTTACAAAAAAAAATCTTAACATGCTTGTGCTTGTAGTCAAAATGTTTGAATTTTCAAATACATTAATTTAGGTAAAAAAAAATAATGTTATACTTAACTTGGATTTAATTGAGGAATAATCCTGTTTCCCATTGTCAGTTAAAATAAAAAACGTATTTTTTTCTCCCCGCCCCTGGAAAAAATCCTATCGACGGCCATGCATTGAGGTTTAGGTAGGTGACCTAACAAGCAGGAATTTGAACTCTTATCACACAGCAAGTAGATCGAACCACATCACGCAGATTTGGCTCAATCCAAAGTGCCACACTCACTCCAGTCACTGCTTACATAGTCATTTTTTTAATTGGTTCTGGTTAAAGTCCATCCTGCTAATAAAGCTGTGCCTGTCATTAGTCGCGTCAGTAAAGATGGTTGACATAGTGCTGACCACATTATTACCCCATTGTATAATGCGGCTGAAAATAATAATGAATTCTGCATTTTATCTGTCCATTAGGGATTTTAAGTGATAGCGACGGGATATTATAAATAAAGTTGTCAATCACTTTTAGAATTTCAAACTTACTAGCCGACATACGTTAATATTTTCAACTGTGCTCTGATAACTCAGTACTTACTTATGTTTTATACCCAGATGTTATCTGCTCGCTGGATTATTTTTATTAAATGTGATTGTAGATATTAAAAATATTTCGTTATTTTAAAGCTTATAAAAAATTTATAAAAAAAAAAACAACATAATGTTACTATAAACTTATTGTGATAAAGAATTAAAGACAAAAAAAATATGTTATTGGAAAATCTGTACAGTTAATTAAACGTTTTGAACTCAATTGATTCGTAAACGTTTTTATTATGTTAATAAGTAAGAGCAGGGCCCCGCACTTTCATAGGCCCCACTCTAATTCTATGTGTAAATTATTAATTTAAATTATTATCATTAACTTTTATAGGCCAGCTTGTTTATTCTTTTTTTTTTTTTGTAAAGTATTTTTCAATGAAATTGGATTATACTCCTCATATAAGTCACAAACAGTAGTCATTAACTATCCGGTATGTATCAGATGTCATTAACTATCCGATATGTATCAGATGTAGTTAATGTGAAAGGGCATGTGTTATACAGGAACTGTTGAATAAGTTTCTTCGTGAGGAATGGACCACTGGACATGAATTATGCGATGTACTAGTGCATGAGCTAGAGAAGTTTGAATTAGTAGAAAATATTTGTGGACCAATTGATGATAGTGGTGCGAACATGAAAGGCGTCTATTTTGGAGTTAAAAAACGGCATTTAAATATTAACAGCAGAGCATTTTTTAACAATCTGGTGGTAACAGATATGGTCGAAATATGCCCTAATGCGTTAACCTTTTTTGGAATCATACGATGCGTGTACACTATCTATTTAGCATGTACAAAGAGATAGTGTCAATGAGCTTGATGAATAAGCTGAAAAGTATCATTAAAAGTGAAGCAGAAACACTGTATGAAACATTGAAGCAGTACAATATTTTAGTGTCACTTTTGATATCTTGAACAAAAATTTCTTTAAAAAAATATTATAATTTCATAAAAAGTATTGAACTTTTCATGCCATAAAAAAAATTCCAGAGATTTTATGTATTAACACATATAACCATACAGAATTCTTTTTAATCATATTCTGAAAGGCTCAGGAATAACTTTTGCTATATTTTTCTTTCATAACAACATTTCAAATTAATAAAATATTTAAATAATTAATTGCATCTTCACGATTTTGAAAAAACAAATTTTAATTAACAGTAAAAATTAAATTGTGTTAAATAGTTATTTTATATTTTTTTAAAATGTAAAATAAAACATATTAAAAATACTTTGTAGATACTAAAATTTATATACAATTTTTTATTCAAAGAATTTAATATTTTTTTCAGGCGGCCACTCTTTAATTTATTTAATATTTAAAACTTTTTAGTGTAGAATGAATACAATAAAATAACGAATTTATTTTTAAATACAAAATCTGAATTTTAACTTGCTATCCTTAATCCATACCCAGTCTGGGCCCCGTGCGATCCGTTCGTTTCGCATAACGCCCCGTAATTTTTAGGGCCGGCCCTGAGTAATAAAAATTGATACAATTACAATGTATTTAATATAGTCAGGAATTATTGATTATGAAACGAAACTCACATTAGGAAAAAAGTTTTCAAAGTTTTAATATTCAATATGCTATTTTTCACAAAACAAAATAATTATTCACAAACCTTTTTTTTTATACTGTTTATATTTATATATGTATACATTCACATAGACAGTACTTATAAAATGTAATAATCATTTCAATTCTTGCTATGAGATTGAATGTATTATAATAAATCAATAACTTCTCACATGTCTAGATAATCAGATATAAATGTGTCATCTATAGGTCGTCTATGAGCTACCCTTTCTTAAACTCAATCCATTTCCTATAAAACATTGGAATCGTGTAAATCATTGGATTTACAGCAGAGTTCAAAGGTAAGCCAATTACCAATAGCCAACTGTACGTTACATTATTTATTAATTTGCCGCCACATGAAAATAAACCAAAGACTGATATCGGGAACCAACAAAGAAACTCTACCAAGACTAAAAAAAACATTTGCCTTGTCGCATTGATTTCATTCTCATTGTTTGATCTTATAAGTTTGGAAACTTTCTTAACCGTAGCTATGTGAATAGCCAATTCAGCACTAGCTATCAAAATGCAGAGAATCAGTTTAAATATGACCATTGTTGATAGTAAATAAATCCAGTCAGGTCCTCCGTTATTATTTAGTGGTAGACTTCGGCACATTCCATTGGATGAGTAGATAGACCACTCTTGATATAGTGCTGGAATTAATGCGATGGAAAGCCCATAAGCCCAGGTTAAGGTCACTGAAATTCTGACAGCTATTTTTGTCATATTTATATAGTAAGAAAAAGAGCTATAGTCCAAGACGATGAGTAAAACAAAAATGACAGAACACTCAGTGGACAAAGTAGATAAAAAGCCACAAAATGTGCAAAGTGAACTGTATCTCCATTTCTTTTCATACAAGGCATACGTGCCCTGATAGAAACTGTCCACTGAACCTATGATGATTAGATAAAGACCCATCAGTAAATCAGCTATAGCAAGATTTGCTATAAATATATCATGGGGTAGTCTAAAACTGGCCCTGTTACAAAAAAAACGATGTCCAACTACAATAGCGTTGCCCACTGTTGATGTAATTCCCATTATCCAAATTAACACTTTCTGTGTGATGTCATCAATCAAATAATCACAGGAAGATATAGGGTCACTTGGAGACTGGCAAACGTGTTTTAAAATTCCTGGTCCAGTTATAAGAGGGCAGCATAGAACATAACTGTCGACTAATAACTTATCTTTGATGGTGGTATTCTTAAAATAGTCTTGTTGAATGTCATTGGCATGTATCAGAGTATTTTGAAGATTTAAATAATGTATCTGAAAACTGAAAGGAAGCCAGTCTAGTGAATGTATTTTTGTATTTTGTAAGAAAATTTGATTAATTATGGAGTTCTTCAACAAACTGACTGGCAAAACAGAAATTATTGTATAAGACAAATCAAAATAAATAATTTTCCTCGCTATAATTCCTTCAGGATCAATGGTTTCAAGAAATTTATTATGCGATACATTGATTACTTTTAAGTTTAAGAGTTTAGACAGCATTCCGTGTTTTGTGATTCTGGGAATGTTATTATAGCTGATATCGACAAAGTATAATGTTTCATTCTTTTCTGCAAAATGTAATATAGTATCGTGACATATGCTACAATTTGACAAATGAATCTCTAACAGATGTTTAAACTTATTAATTTTTGCTTTTGAAAGGCTAGACAAGTTAACACCAGAGAGGTGAAAAACTTTTGTGCTTCCATCAAATTTAGAAAGGTATTTAAAAGGTTCACTTTTGTTGTAATCATCAACAATAACGACACCTGCTTGACATTTGAAACCTGGGGCACAATAATTGTGACAGTCCAGCTCATCAACAAAGTTTTCACACTCTGTCTGACCGTCACATATACGCATTGTTGGGTGGCTCTTGAAGCACCTCTTTAGACTGTTGTCAGCAATACTTACTGCGTTACCCTCATCTTCTCCATACCTACAGTCCATAACAAAGTCATTCACGTAATGAAAAGGTATACAATATGAGAAAGGACATTTCACTAAATCTTTCGGACATTTGAAGTTTTCACAATTTTCTAAATGTGACATATCACTGCATCCCGTTGGCTGACCACTTCTACCTTTTAGATACACACAATGAGGTGACCATTCTTTACTTTGATTATTACAAATTGTAACCCCTAATTTTAATTGCTTTGGATACACACTGTCCTTATCAGAACAGGTGATATTATATGAATTAATCCCCATAGCATTGGTAACATCGTTACAGCTGAAATGGCATTTGTTGTTTCCTGGATCGAACCAATGTTTTGGTAGGCAAGTTCCATCTAGACATTTAAACTCATCACAAGGGTCACAGTCCACTTCATCCATTCCATACAAACAGTCCTTAATACCGTTACATAAGTACTCATCTGGGATAACCGCACTAGCAGTGAAGCCGAAGCTATTAACCAAGCAATTAAATCCTTTCCGTAGTTTGGGGCGGTTGTCATGGAAACAGTATTCTTCATCTCTGGCATTCTTACAGTTAATGACTCCATCGCACACTTCATTGTAATGAATATATGATCCAGTTTTGTCACAATCAAATAAAAAAGTTCTGTCGATTGCATGTGAATAGTTGTCAAAATATTCCAAGTCGAATTCTCTATTGTTTATCCAGTCACCAAAGAGATGAACCTCACACATTTTAATGGAGACCAGGGACTGATCGCAGTGCACTCTTTCCAATGATGATACAACACTTTTCGAAGAATTGAATTTTAACTCTTGTTCTAATTTCATAACTAAACAGTCACCTTGCGCATGTTCTTTGAGAATTTCTCGACCATTGCCTTCTTTTAACTTTGTTCTTGTTGAAAATGTCTTCGACCAACCATTACCAATGTGCACATATAATACGTTTTCAATAATTATCTCTTTTCTGAGTATGTTTGTCAAAAAATTAAGCTCAGCGTTGTTTTCAATCTTAACCATTTCAGAGAACTGAAAATAACAAAAAGTGCCTGAATCTTCCCTATTTAAATCCTTTATATTTCCAATATAATAACAAGACTGAACTTCCGGTTTCTTTAGACTGCGGTAGTGTACCCAACCTGGCATACACTTGCCACACAATTTTAGACCAATTGTATTAAATTGTGATTGTGCGATTGTTTCGTTGCCATATATAGTCTTGATAGTTTCACCCAACTCTAAAAAATTGTGTATTTTCAGTCGACCACTGAATGTCTTCAAATTCCACTTGTTATTTATTAAGAAAAATAAATTTAAATCTTCTGATAGGAGTTTAGTCATGTTTATATCCTGGTCTAAATGATAATTACAGCTTCTTTGTTGGCATTCAACATACCATAACACTAGTCGTGTCGTACCGCTTCGGCTGTTTTTATTGAAGTACATCATGCACTTATCAAGGTCTTCATTGGTTATATTTCTCTGCTTTTTGTCGTAGCCTTTAATATAATACTTATAAAAATAATCATCTTTCTTAGAATAAAATTCACTTTCTTTCATAAATTTAGATCCACTAAGTAAGTCATGGCTATTTTTTATTGAAATTCGCACTTTTCTCTGATCGTTAGATGTCCAGTCGCGAAAATATCTTAGAAGATGTTTATGAATATCATCGTTTCTGTCCATTACTACTATAATATCTAAATCATTGGCGAAACAGTCTTTTAAAGGAAAATTATTTACTCCTGAAAAAAAATGATAATATACCTCATTAAATGTGTATTTTTATTTCTTATTAAAATCAAAATTAAGCGCTTAGTGGGTTTTTTTAATGCAAAAAAAAAATTAAAAACTGATTCAACGAACTGTTTCAACTTAATTTCATGTGATCTAATTGTAGGAATGCAAAGAACTAAAAATGATTTAAAAGGAAATTTAGTAGTTGTTATTTTCACACTATTGCTTGATACGTTTTCGCAGATGTACTTTAAAGGACGAGGGCTATTAGAACTTAACGATTGACTCGAATTTGTTGAAGAAATTTAGAGACACGTGTTATTGCAATTTACATTCGAACTTATTAAAACTATTTAAAGAAAAAAAAAATACACGATCCGAATGGATAAGTTGGTTTTATTCGTTGCTTTTTATTGATTTGTTGATTCCGTCGTTTTTGGTAATTTTTTTTTTTTCAAAACTATTATCTAGACTAATTTAGAGCGAAATGCCCACTGCAAACATTTCGCATAATTATTGATGTTTAACATTAAAAAAAAAATATAGCTTAACTGGAATATGTAAATACATTGACCAAATACATCTTAAAAACACAAACTATGAATTAGATATATCTTATATCCTACGTGTAAAGGTATTATTATAATATTTTGTAGATTTATCCCGATCACAGTTTTTTATTTAACTAACTGGAGATCCGGGTTTTGATTTGTTTTCCGGAAAGAAGTTAGAGCAAGTTACCTTTGAAAAAGGACGTAGTACGTATTGGATGTTGTTAGAGTTTTTTTTTTTGTAATCCGACATGATCGGAAAGATTTTTTAATGGTATCAAAAGTGGAACAAGTGATAAATGTATTCATCTAATTATATTCTTCTATATACATATTTTTCGTCATTGTGAAATGAAATATATTAGTCGGTAAAAATCGGACTTGTCGCTTTATTTGAAAGAAATTGTGTGGAAGGTTACCGCTACCATACGCCTCCAATTGTATTATTCACAAGCAGAAACCTCTACAACTAAAAGGGGGTATTCGCTAATAACATACTACCATCAGCAACCCCGACACAACTTATTTCCCAGGCATCCTCCTAATCTAATGATATATATATATATATATATATATATATATATATATATATATATATATATACAGTGGATTCCGCTTAATTAGGACACCGCTTAATTGGGACAAAAAGCCTCGGTCCCGATGTGTACCAATTAAGCGGAATCGAATGTATATATATATATATATATATATATATATATATATATATATATATATATATTTGTTATTATATAAAAAGAGAGTTATGGCAATGCTATTATAAAATAATTTAATAATGGATTAAAAATGACTGTTTAAATAAACGTTTAAAAAGAAAAAGGAATCTTTCTGTGGGAATCGAGCTACATTACCAACATGAAGGCTACAAAAAATAACATCAATACCACTGTGCTAACTATTAGATCCCAAAAAGTTACTAGCGAAAATTATATATAAAGTGTAATATTTCAAATGTTATAATTCCTTAGCGGCTAATTGATATATTCTATTAAACTATGCCCGTTTGTTAGATCTAATTGATATGTTTGTTACACACAAACACACATGCACACACTCACACACAAACACACATGCACACACTCACACACAAACAAACATGCCCACACGCAAGTACAAGTACGCACAGAAGATCACGCGCACACACACACTAGCAAGCACATATGCACTGAAACACACACTAACACACACGCACACACATACACACTCATGCAGTTTTGACATTTAGTTGAATGATGAAGCGTAAGCAATATGCCAGTCACCTAAATACGAATTCCGTTGTGCCGCAAAGGTCGTTGCAGTTTCGGGTATGATCTGATCTGAAGGGAACAAAGGTAACTGCAAAAACAGTTCCCTTAATCTCTCCAGTATAATGACATTTCAAAAAAGGGATCAATATGTTAAGTTTGGCTTTTAATTTAATAAATTTAGGCCTACCGTATAATACTGTTTACTATCTACGGGAACACTATTTGTATTTTATATTTAAAAAAAAAAAAAGTTTACTATAACCTAAATGGCCTTCTGAGCAGATGAGGTGTAGAATTCATCTTATTATAATACCTCGGCATATGAATGGGTTTTTGTAGTTAGCACAACGCCCAGCCACCTTCACTTCCCCCAACTTAAGTCAGTGACCCATATAGATGGATGGACATGTGTGGCAACTTTGCATTAACTTTGACCTGGAAAAAATTCATTGGCTCTCACCGAGGATAGAACGCAGCTCGATAGTCTACACCACTAGGCCATAAAAAGATATATGAATTAGTTATGAAACATAAGAGAAGTAAAAGTTTCTATTCGAACCAATTCAAATAGGTCTATCAAAAAAAAAATAATTACCTGAGAATAGAATGGGTATCAGCCACAATACCAACATTTTTACTTCATAATTTAGTTGTTTTTTTTTGCGTTGATGTAGTATTTAATAAGGCAAAGACACTGTTCAGAACGAGACATAAGCATCAACTGAAAGAAACGTATAATAAGTATTATTCTACCTGTGCAAACGTGTGTGTATATATATATATATCCTTAAATACATAATCATCTAACCCCTGTCTCCCTTTCTCGGGTAGTTTTCATTTCGTGCGGTGTGCGTTGTAACCGTGTATTGTAACCGTGTATGATGAGGTGGAGAAGGGATAATTAAGAAATATCCGAAATAATGCAATAGAAAAGAACGTGTGGCCTTTATTGCCATGAACAGAAATAACAAAGAAATGTATAAAATACTGTGATAGATTTAAAACTTTTGGCTTTTTTTTTTTGTGCTATGAACATCCTCAAAACACAACGCAATACGCAGCACCGCGCGATATGAAAACTACCCTCGCTCGGGGAATTCCAAAACTGTCAGTCTCCTTCGGGCTAATCGTCAAAGGGATACAACTCATTACAGTATAAGGAGTCGACTAATCACTGTATAAGTTATCTCGCTTGCTCGGCTAAAAATACTTCAGGGAATTCCAAAACTGGAAGTTTTTCCCATCCGTCATAATGTGTAGAACAGTAACTAAACCATCTGCTAAACATGTAACGTATCCCTTAACTGGCGGACACTCACTCACGTCTCCATTTTTTTTTAAATACGTCATGCTGATCAGGATAAATTATAAATTAAAGAACTCCTGGGAAATAGTCATTTAAAAATATTATGAATGAATTAAGATAAGTCAATGATATCGTGTTTGCGCAAATTATGTATAGTTGGATGTTAAATTCTAAGTTTAATAGCCGGGAGTTGTTTTTGTTAACATTCCATGCCCATAATGAGAATTTTTTTTTTTTGGATGAACAATATAAAATATAATATTTGATGTATTATTAAGTGTCCCGTTACTTAAATGTATTTTGGCTACAATAATCTGCTCATGTTCTTTGGGAAATTTTTTTTTTTTTTTGTATATTTCTGTTTCTATCCGGTCACATTTTGACACACTTCGCAGCCTCACTCCCCATAATGATGACGTTACTTATGGCTTATCCAACCACTTACACTCTCTGTCCCAAAACAAGTTTACACAAGTTCCATTGTTTAAAATTCATGACACCTGCCAATGAAACTAGTCGAGCTCGTCTTCAGATGTTCACTAATTGTATCATTCAGGGTCATAAATTAGAATTAAGAAATGGTTATCCTATTGTTTTAAGGTGATAGCTGCTATGATTTTATGTAAACGTGACTGTTTCTGTCTTCGGGTATTTTTTCTTGCTTTTTTTTTTAAGCTCATGTGTTCTATTTCTGTTGGTAGATTAGGGTTATTTAAGATTTTTTTTTTTTTTTTTGGTTTTTACGCAACTCTGAAATAACATCATTTATGTGTTTGCGTTAAAAATTAAACCACATAATTTTTAACTTATTAATTACGTGTTAATTAAAGTAAATCAACGGTCCTACAAAAAACCTCTTCATTTTATATTACAAGTTGGGATTTCGTCCTGGGGGTGAGGATATAGCTACGTATTAAGTTAACGGATCTTAGCTTCAAATATTAAAGTGTGGCGCTTCTCCAAAACGTTCAGCATTTTGGTCAAAATATCGCAACTAGGTGTTGCGTAAAAAACTGTAAACGCAAATTTATTTGGACACGTTAATCCCAAATAAACCCCAAATATATATATATATATATATATATATATATACAATATATAGATAAATAAATATATATATATATATATAGATATAGATAGATAGATAGATAGATAGATAGATAGATAGATATATAGATAGATAGATAGATAGATAGATAGATAGATAGATAGATAGATAGATAGATAGATAGATAGATAGATAGATAGATAGATAGATAGATAGATAGATAGACAGACACAAAGTGTGCCCGACGTAGCTCGGAAAGACAAATAAAGGTCAAAAGTTACTTGAAACATTTCTAAGGTTTGTATCCGAGTGATGAGGTTTAACAGGTTAATAAACCGGTGTTAATTCAAACCACCTAATATGTATTACAAAAAAAAAATTACATTTCATTTATCACGTATTGCAATATACTCATCAGCACTTACAGCTTACGCAGGACAAATTGTAACAACGATATTTGTTTTTTTTTCGGTTTGTTTAAACTCTAAATTAGTGCACTGTAACGATGCAAATTTTAAGTTACGTGTGTGTGTGTGTCATATACTGTGTATAACCCTTGGTCTTTTATAAGGCCAGTACCACTACCTTGAATCTGAATTCAAATGTATCACCGTTATCACAATAGAATTATTGTAACCAGTGTTGTTTTTCGTCTATAGAAGTAAAAAAAAAAGTATCATAGTTTCTATTTATATCCGTCGTGTCATAAAGAAATAACACTGGGAATAGTGCAGTCAAGTAAACAAAGGGTTTCGGCAAAAACGATTCGTTACGCCAGAAAAAAGCACTGATTGTAACTCTAGTCCAGTGGTATAGTCAGTTTATTAGGTTGGTATACGGGTACAGTGGCGTCGAGAGCCAACACGGGCCCCAGGGCAGGACATCATTGCGGGCCCCTTAATAAACAATAAGTCGTGAAAAAATGGACATGGTGGGGGAGGCCGGGCCCCCTTACAGATGCGGGCCTCCTGGCAATGACCTCCCTTGCCCCCCTTTCGGCGTGCCTGTACGGGTATACCTACTACATATCATTGACAAAGTCCGTATATATCATGTTTGGTTTTTTACAATTTTTCATAAATATGTATTTAGAATGGTTTTTATTTTCAATGATGTGTTTAAAATGAAATTGTGAAGGAATTTTTGTTTTTTAAAAGAACCACTTCTATAATTATTGAACATTATATGTGCAATCATTTGTATTTATGCAAATTAAGTAAAAGTAAGAAGCGTATGCCTTGAGTCTGTTTTTTGTGCGGCATTTTTCTGGAAATTGTGCAAGCGCATAAAAAAACGTATAGATAAGTAATATATTATACAAATGAAAAAGAAGATTATATTTTACCTTAACATATTTTCATATCAAGAAAAAAAAAATCTGCTTAAAATATAAAAAAAAAAAAAAACGTTTGGCACTAACATATATAAAAACAAGTACGTGGACACATATTTATCCGAAATATCTTTTTTTTTTTTACAAAACATAGCCTATCTAAGAGCATTAAAACATCTTGCATACCAACCTGTATAATGTAAAGCTATTTATATATAAATATTTGCAAATACCTTGTGTATAACAAGAAAATGATGACTAAGCTTTTTTTTTCAATTTAAAAAAAAATTAAAATAAGAAAAACGACAAAAAAAATATTTTTAAGAGTTAACTTTCCTCGTTTCATCTAAATATGTGAGTCTTTTTGTTGGCGTAACGCTTTTTTATGAACACGATGTGGATCCGTTCAGAGAGATTCACAATAAAAACCTAAAGAATGCTTTTCCTGTCACTCTAGATCATCTGCCGCTGTTATCGCCGAGCGAGCAGAAACTTCGACATTTGTTACTAAATTATACACATTCCTCAGTACTAAAAAAAAAAAGGAAATAAAATACAATAATACGTTATATTTCTTTGATTAAAAGTTCGTTCTTAAAATTATTTAACAATCGTATGGCCTCTGTAACATTTCTACAACTAATTTTATTTTGTGGCATGTTTATTTTCAAACTCTCAGCACCCTCCGCATGTTTTTATTGTCTTTTATTGAAGTTCACTTACTGTCGCGGTTTTAAACCGGTGGTATACGTAATTCATCCCCGAAAACTACATTCCCAAGTATTGCAATAGAAAGGTGAGCACATTTTATTATGCAAATAAGTACATTTGTTCGCGAACTTACCTGAGAGCGGTGGTAACCGCTGACGGATATACTTTCGAATTTATTTGGGGTACAGTCGCCCAAAAAAAAAGGTTGAGACCCGCTGAATTAATACGTGTGTGGCCACTGATGGATACAAACTAATTTATACTCTAAGTTTCAACTAAATTTATTTTAGTTTAAACTAGTCGTTAATAATGGTTAGAAATGGGGTACAGTAGGCGACGCCTAATTCATCTGTGTATATATTTATAAATAGGGTTGCCATATTTTTTCACGGACCAACCGGGACAGTTCTGTCTTTCTTACTTTAGGTTTAGCGATGTCGGTTCCCGGGGGGGGGGGGTATGAAAACATTAATGTAAAAAACACTTAAAATATAGAATAGATAATCTTTGTTATTTTATTCATAATGGTACACAAACATGATATTTTTACAAAACAGTTTTCTTCTTGTTGTACCACTCGTATTTTTCACTTCTGTAAATTTGTATTACTGTGTTACTTACCAAAATGTTACTGAACACACAAGAGCAGATTAATCATTCTCTGATCTAATAATTTTGCTCAATTATTTCCAAGAAACTGTGCCCTGAATCTAAACCGGGACAATTTCAACAACCGGGCGGGACACCGGGACAACCCAGTATATCCGGGTCTGTCCCGGCCAAACCGGGACGTATGGCAAGCCTATTTATAAAGCTCTGTCAACTGCTGTAAATAACATAAATATATTTTTTTTGACTTATACGCCTTTCATTTTAAAATGACAGCAAATATTGGCCGATCTAAAATGGATTAACTAAAATTAAACAATACTCATAAATGAAATGTAAGGAAACTTCTGAAGATGAAGCATTTTCAGGTGACTTATCGTTATTCAAAAAAAAAAAACTGTACAGTCCTCTTCTTCATCATCTATGGTGTCTATATCGTTAGTTGATGAGCTAGTGAAGACATTTAGTCAGGTGTTGACTTTTGGAGAATAGCATTGATTGGCAAAGGTAATTCTGTTCATAGTCAGTAAGAAAACCTAGTTTGAATTTTAGATGAAAAGCTGGCGCTTTTCTGTTAGAGTCATTCATCCTGGTTCCATAATTTTTTGTCTAGTCTTTCAAAATAGATTATTCTGTAGGCTTTTAGCACGTTCAGTACATTACTTATGTACATCAATTAAGTACATTCTATATGTACATCATTTAAGTACATCATTTAAGTATATTATTTAAGTACATTATTTAAGTACATTATTTAAGTACACTATTTAAGTAAATCATTTAAGTATATTATTTAAGTACACTATTTAAGTACATTATCTAAGTACATTATTTAAGTAGATTATTGAAGTACATCATTTCAGTACATTTTTCAAAGATCTACCAATAACGATTTCTGTATGGCAACGTTTGCATATTCGACCGGCTATTGACGATAAAACCATGAGAAGAGTTTCTGGTTCTATGTATTGTACAGTCACTCTCAAATTGGAAGTTTTATGGGGACTCCACGAGTCTACGCTTGTCGACATCAATCTAAATTTTATAAGCCATTAATAAATTTTGTTCAACATTTAAAAAAGTATTCAATCGGCTGTTTGCTTTTCATTACATATTTTATAATTATGTAATTGTCTTAAACAAAATTTTACTAGATTCTCGTCTCTCTAGATCTGCTAGAGGCCGCATGTCTTTAACACGGCTACGCACTACATCATCTTCAAGTTTGTATTGTGAGGTATTATGGCACAGAACATAATAGCGGCCCCCCCAACCCAAACAGGAAATAACGTGCCCCGCCCCCTAGGAGAAGACCACCCTGCATCCTATTGACTCCACGGGAGATAACAATACACTATACTAAGTGTCTTAATATTAGATGTAAAGTAGCCTGAAATGCATAAAAATATTTCCCGTCTTTCTACAGTTTTAAATAGTTTGTGTGGTTTTAAATATGAAATGGAAGGTAATGCATATTACCATACAACTAATAAATGTCTTTTTTGTTTTACAGTAGATAGTATCTAAAAATTGTCCAACGGAAACAATTGTAATAATCGACAATTCTCATACTATAACAATAACCTGAACACTAGAGATAGGGTGTGGTTCACTTCGTGACAGCTCTTCAAAGTATTCTCCATTCTGCCTTGATACTTCAAGACTTAAATATGTCTCAGAAAACAAAATATAGTTCGTTACAAGTGTCTGTCTTTAAAGTTAATTAGATGTCAGCTGATTGCTAGCATGGTACCAAAGATATTAAGTTTGTAGGATTTTTATTTGGTGATTTTCTCAATTGGTACATATGTTACCTTATTTTTTTTTAAATTTTATTCAAAGAAAGAGACATTTGGCGAAGAAAAATGCACATCACAATTCCTCTCATTCAGTAGATATCTTTTCTGGTAATATGATTTGTGGGCTCTCGATATATGTCAAAGAAAATGGTTCATACAAATGAATTGAAATAATGTCTATATTTAGATTTAAAACGCTGGTTTAAAAAAATATGAATATAAGCAGAATGGATCAACTGACTCATGACTGAGTGGTTTTACCTAGTTATGGTTGTTTCCTGTTCGACAACGTTGATTTTCACCAAGCCGCACAACCATACATATTTATATTTCTAGGTGTACCCTGCAAAACCTTTTGCATAGAGTTATATCCCCTTATGCTTGATCGGTAGGCTAGGTTATTTTTTTGTTTCTGCCAGATCTGATTTATCCATGACTATATTTTAAACTGGAATACTGTTGTATTAATTCTTTACTTTCGATTTAACGCAGAACCCAAATCACTATTATTTATATAGATTTATGCTTGTAGCTATATTTTGGTACAATTCGCCTTTGCTATTAACCAATAAAGATTGGAATGCTGATTAAATTGAAGTTAGTTACCTTACTGTAAGAAGTGGTAAGACACTTACTTGAAGATTTTATTTGTTATGGATCACAAAACCTGGTTGTTAATGTTCACATCTACACATGTTAGTTCGTGTGTGTGTTTTGTTTCGTCCATCCCCTCCCCCCTCCTCCACACCCCCAACGACCACGCCGGTTAAAATTAAGGAAATAAAAAAAAAAAAAAAACTGCATGCCTCTAGTATACAATTTAAAATTATAACATATACCAATGTAGTATTTGCTCTTACCTTTTCATCCGAATATAAGAAACATTTGAAAAATTGAATCGTACAAATCTATCTCTTTCTCTGTCTTTCTCTCTCTCTTTTTTTCTATGTCTCTGTGTCTCTATCTCTGTGGCATCTCATATTTATTCATACGGGTGGAGTCGTAATATGAATAATTTATCACTATGTTTGAAAGGGAGAGAAAACTACTCGGATAATTTATTATAGATATGAAGCAAACCAATTAGTGGGGTTTTGTTGTCATGATAATGTCAATTTCGGAGTACTCATTGTATGGCATGAGCAAGAGTCGTAATTGGATTATCACTCTTCCACTTCTACCCTACCCCACACCCAACTACCAAATTTTCTAGCTATTTTAACTCTCTCAGTTTATGTGCGGGCTGAAACCTAGTCAATATTAGAGCCCGCGAGATATAATTCGTTGGGCTAGGACTTTGTGATAGAGCAATACAAATCGGCACATTTGGTTCTACTTGTTTAATAAAGAACTAAGATTACAGATTCAAAAATATCGGCTTTGACTAAAGGGGACAATTGATAGCGGTCCCTAATAGTGGGTGTATGATCCTAAGATAACATTTAACGAACTTAATTTGGCTTTTTTATGCTTTTATGCATTTACTTAATTTCTCTTTTTTTTTTTACTTTCTTCTGCATTTTTAGACTTTTGAGACCCATATCTTTCTGACTTTCACGTTTGGTGATGCACCCTAATATACATACAATATATATAGTAAAGTTTCCCTTCTGAACTCTAACGGGCCAATGAGGCAGATGAAGTGTAGAATTCATCTGTTTCTATAACCTCGGCATATGAAGGGATTGTGTGGTTAGCACAAAGCCCAGCCGCCTTTACTTCCCTAACTTAAGTCAGGTACCCATTTAAAGCTGGGTGGACTTGTGGGACGACTTAGCACCATAATTCACCTGGGAAAATTCCATGAGAATCACCGAGGATCAAACCCAGGACTTTCAGGTCGACAGTCGAGTATCTACACCACTGGGCCATCCGCCCCACACAATTCTCAGACTATAATAGTACACTGAACACTCTCGTTAAGGTGTGGTTGGTTTTGTGACTGCTCTTCTAAGTTTTTCTCCATTCTGTCTTGATACTTTAAGACTTAAATATGTCTCAGAAAACAAAATATAGTTCGTTACAAGTGTTATCTTTAAAATTTGATGTCAGCTGATTGCTAGCAGCGTAACAAGGTAACAAAGCTGGATTGAAGAGATTTGTGTGCAATTGCTCACGCTACGCATCGCAGATGTCACCACTTGATTCAAGTGCCAAGCGTAAGGTTTTGTGTTATTATGAAGAGTTAAATCATAAGCAACGTCTTAGATATCAAGTTTGTAGGATTTTCATTTGGTTATTATCTCAATTTGTACTTATGTTACCTGTGGAGAAATAGTATAGCCTAAGCTTGATGACGCAATTCGGTAGGCTTCGCCCACCACAGTAGCTATGGCGTCATTCCGCTATCTTGTGTTGTAGTTTATTGTAGATTTTAGTGTATACGTCAAGAGGTGCAAATGACGTATATTAACCGACAGTTGGGAGCACATGGTTTGTTTTATATCAGTCGAGCTCTGGGCATCATAGGATACGGATGCATGTTCTAGTTAGTCTAGCTTTGGGCATCGATGTAGATGGATGCATGTTTACAGTTTGCTATTGTACTCCTCCTGAGTTCACCTTTATGTCAGTTTATGTTCAAGAATTAAATGATTGTTGATGTTACATCACTAGAGTTAACTTCATAATTTGAGTTGTCTGAATTATTACACCTTCTACAAGTAGTATTATAATAAGGACCCGTAACATTACCTTATTTATTATTTTTTTTTGTTTTACTCAAAGAAAGAGAAATTTGGCGAAGAAATTGCACATCACATTTCCTCTCATTCAGAAGATATCTTTTTTTGGAAATATGATGTGTGGGCTCTCGATATATGTCAAAGAAAATGGTTCATATAAATGAATTGAAATATATATATATATATATATATATATATATATATATATATATATATATATAATTTTAATTTTTTATTTTTATTTGTAGCTACATTTAAGTCGTTTTTCCGCTGAAAATTAACTAAAATTTTCCTTTGTTATTAACCAATAAAGATTGGAATGCTGGTTAATTTTGAAGTTAGTACCCTTACTATAAGAAGTGGTAAAACACTTACTTAAAGATTTTATTTGTTATTGTATGGATCACACAATCTCGTTGTTAATGTAAACACCCTACACATATTAGTTCCTGCGTTTGAGCGTTTTTTTTTGTATATAATTTGATAAAGTAAAAAATCTGTTATATCAAAATAAATTGTTATCATTTGAGATAAAATAACTCATAAAAAAATTAAGAAATAAATTTTTTTTTTTTATTTTGACTTGATTTCAGGCTTAAAACATTTATAAGCGAAGTAAAATATCATACGCAGTTAGAAGCACGTAAAGCACAAATGATACAATTTGACTTCATTTGACTAATTATTATGAAAACATAAGCTTTATACAAACATCATGTTCAAAATATTAAGAAATGTATACCATAAAACAACAAGTGTAAGATATTAATTGATACAATAGTAAAAAAAAGCATTGATCTTTAAACATTATACCATACATTGCCAATCATTAAAAAATTAAATAACCAAGCATTATCATACTCTATTGGGCATTGAAAATGTGTTAACTTTAACCCCCTTTTTCAAACATTATTAACTGTAAAAAAATTTTAATGAAACGTTAATAAAACATTTTTATTCATATTATCCATCAGATAACAGTATACAGTGTGTATAATATTTTACAGAAGCGTAGAATATTCACACAGCAAACCATTTGATTCAATTTATATATTAAACGAAACCCAAACAACACTGAGTTAAAGGTTACATGTCCAATGATAAAAAGAAACAAACAAACAAGAGCTGACCTTTTGGTTCACTCGTTCACACTAGCCACCGCGCCTCAGGTTACAAATAGGGGGGGGGGATGGGGAGGTCGATAGGGTGGAAAGAGGGCGGGGCGGGTTTGTGGGCACCAGGCCTTGACAAGTTCACATATTACAAACATTTCGATTTTTTTTTGTGTTTCAATATTATAAGCGGAAATAAACGTATTTGCTTATCTTGATTCTAAACAGGTAAGCGTTCAGTAATGTCATTCGACCGTCCACCTGGGGGGTCCCGTGTTCAATCCCCGGTGAGAACCAGAGGGAATAGTTCACAGGTCAGGGTAAAAGTTATATTCGTGTCTCCTGTGGTGCCTACATTAGCCATTGCACTATTGTTGATGGTGGGGATGAAAGAAGGGCACTACAAAAAAGACAGTACCCTAAACTCATCCTTACATGGACATTACAGATTTAGATTCAGTAAAATTATCTCCAACAAATGTATGTGATGTTTATAGACATATTTTTAAAAATAAAACATTAAAAAAATTGATGAATTAAGCTGTCGAAAAGAAAGACATTAAATTATGATCAACTAAGAATGTGTCCAGGTATTTCGGTAAATAAATAATATATGCATCCCATAATTAAGAAAAACAATTTATATTATCTTAACAAGCAATTAAGCCTGTTCCATTCTGGACACAGGACGTGTTAGAGCATTTTCGTATTATGTATCAGTACGTTTGTTAGCTTTCAGTAAATATTTGTAAATTTTGGAAATGTTTATAAATTCAATTGTGTAATGCATATATCTGTAAAAAATAAATTATAGAGACGTTTCTTTATATTTGAAAAAAATTATTGTTTCTTAAATCTAACTACAAGTGGTTTGTGGTTACTGAAATAGGACTCATAATTGAAAACATTCGAAATTATAGTCATTTAATCGTCCGAAAACTCCGTCAATTGTTGCATAGCTCTGGTACTTTCAATTAAACTCAGAACACAAGCTTACTATTTCATTTGATGAGTTTCTTAATAAATCTTGGTGAAACTACGTGCTGCAGTATTTCGCACCAAATGAACGGGCTATTGAACGTACAAGGTGTATATATAATATATAAGCCCCTTAGGAGCCCTGAAGCACGGCCCTCAGAGGTCCTATCGCAAAATGAACTTTTGATGTACACATGGCAGGCCAAGACCTACAAAATGATATATACATCATGGGTCTAGGACTTATAGTTGCTGAGATATAGCGCTTCTTTATTAATATAGCTTATATAGTAAAAAACGGTACTAAGGCCCCTTTTACGGCCCTGAGAGGTCATATCGCGAAATGGAAAACGTCATTTCTTGGCAGGCCAAGACCTAAAAAATGATATATACATCATGGGTCTAGGACTTATGGTTGTTGAGATCTAGGGTGATGACAGACGGACGGACAGACAAAACGGGGACAAAAAAATAATAATAATGGACTGCGTAATGAATTTGTATACGCAATAAGCATCAGGCTGTCTTCTGACAACTAACATTACAATCAGACTTAAAACTAATATTAGTATCTTATTAAATAGAACATATATATATATATATATATATATATATATATATATATATATATTTATATATATATATATATATATATATAATATGTTAAGCTGAATGTAGCCTATACATAAGATTTAAAACTTTACAAACTGTTTTCTATATTGACAGTAAAAACTTATATATATATATATATATATATATATATATATATATATATATATATATATATATATAATCTCGTGTCCATTAATAGGGTGCTGTGTTTTGTATAATAAAATTGAAAAAAATTCAAATATTTTAGTATTACCTCACTAATTTGATTTTAAAACAGATTTGGGAATGTATTGTTCCGGCATATCACATAGTGTATTTAAGAATAGACGGCATTTTATATATAAATATAATATCTAATATATAATACCGATTTTGGGATTTGCGTTAAATCGAAAGTAAATAATTAATACAACAGTGTTTCTGTTTAAAATACAATCATGAAAATATCGGATCTGCCCGAAACCAAAAATAACCCAGCCTAATGATTAAGTCTAAGGGGATATAACTCTATTCAAAAGTTTTGCAGGCACAGCTAGCCTACAGCCTTTATATTGAACAATCCTTCTTTGTAATGAGTTTTTTTTTATGAGCATAGGACTAATTAAAAAACTATAATGTAAAAATCGTCCCATTGTTCATGACGACTTGTATTGATGACTATTTTACATAAAATTTAGTTCAAACCTTCCTATAGTCAATCCATTTCTTATAAATCATGGGGACTGTATAAATCATTGGATTGACTGCAGAGTTCAAAGGTATGACGAACACAATCAACCATGCGTACATTTCCCGGCTAACTATTTGACCTTTGATGGACAGCAGACCCAGGACAGATATGGGGAACCAACAAAGAAAATCTGTCACGGCGATAATAAAAAGCTGTTTTGCCACATCGATTTCATTTTTACGCCTGGATGGGTTGTGCATCGATATTTTCTTACGGCCTCCCAAAGATCTATAAATAGCCACTTGACCAATGGCTATTAGAACGAACATGACAAAGTTCAAGAATATGAATATTGTTAGTGAGTACATCCACCCTGGCTCTCCACTTCCGGTCAAGGGCAGACCAAGACACATTCCGTTTGAAGAGTAGACTAACCAATCAGGATATATGACTGGCATCAAAGCAATGATAAATGATAACGCCCATGCAAGAACAGTGGAAAAAATAGAACTAGTCTTAGAAAATCTGTGCTGACCGAAAGGAAACTTCATGGCCAAAAATCTGTCCAACGTAATAAGAGAAACAAAAAATATAGAGGATTCGCTTGACAATGTAGATAAAAACCCAGAAAACGTACACAAAGCACTGAGTCGCCAATATTTTTCATGCAGGACATAGATGTCCCTATAGAAAATGTCAACAGAAGCTATAATGAGGAGATATACGCCCATCATGAAGTCAGCCACACCAAGACTGATTACAAACATTCCATAGGAGACTTTAAACATGGCACGGTTTATAAAAACGCGAAAAATTATAACCGCAGCATTGCCAAATAAAGCTGCTATCGCCATCACCCAGAGTAAAGTTCTCTTGGCCATGTCTGCAATTAAATCACCGCAGGAAGAGATGGCGTCACCAACCAGACCACAAACATGTTGTGGGATACCAGGACCGGTAACTTGAGGACAACACAGTTTGTAATTGTCAGCGAGTAGCTTCTCTGTTATTGTCGCATTCTTAAAATAGTTTGAACTGATGCCATCCTCACGCAAGAATGTGTTTTCAATATTTAGATAAGTCAAATGGAAACCATAAGGAAGCCACTGTAAAGAATAAATATGTGTATGTTGTAAATGAAGTTTGTTTATTCTCGATCTGTTCAACCAATTTTCTGGTAAGAAAGATAATTTGGTGTATGATAAATCGAGACAGATAATTTTTTCTGCTGCTATTCCTTCTGGGTCTATCGATTCTAGGTGTTTGTTATGTGATAAATTAAGGAACTGTAAGTTTTTAAGTTTAGAAAACATTCCGTGGTTTGTTATGTTCACAATGTTGTTGTAGCTTGCATCAAAACTATAAAGCCTGTGATTTGTTTCGTTAAAATAAAAAACTTGATCTTTATGTATGCTGCACTCTGAAAACTGCACTTCTAACAACTGATGGAATTTGTTAATTTTTTCATTTGAAGAGAGAGACAAATTCACACCTGATAAGTGAAAAACTTTAGTGCGTCCATCAAACCTGGACAGGTATCTAAAAGGTTCCCTTTTGTTGTAATCATCAACTATAACGACACCTGCTTGACATTTGAAACCAGTGGCACAGTAACTGTGACAGTCGAGTTCATCGGCGAAATTGTCACATTCTGTTTTACCGTCACAAATTTTGACCCTGGGGTTGTTTCTTATACACATTCTAAGATTGACGTCATCAATGATCACGTCGTTGCTCTCATCTTCCCCGTATACACAGTCCATCATGTCATCTTGTAGATAATTTACCGGGATGCAGAATGAATGCGGACATTTGACAAGACCTGCTGTACATATGAAGTCCTCACAGTTTTCTAAATGGGACAGATCACTGCAGCCCAGTGGCTGGCCATCACGTCCTCTGAGATGGACACATCTCGGTGCCCAAGACCACTCCCATCCATCACAGAAGGTATATCCTAACTGAAGTTGTCTGGGGTAAGTATACGGGTCATGATCGAGCTGAAAAGACCAGTTAAACTGGCAGCGGTCGTTCGACTCATCGAGCCAATGCCTAGGCAAACACGTTCCGTCATCACACTGTCTTTCATCGCAATCGAAGCCACAATCTCTTTCATCGCTCCCATCTAAACAGTCAATTTTTCGATCGCATACGGAGTCTCTAGGAATGTTTTTTGTTGAAGGAAAATCGAGATCGTGTTTTTGACAAAGGAACTGATTGCTCACTTTTTCTTTGTTACTACCGCCATAACAATGTTCCTCATCTGCGGCATTTTCACACTGATTTTGAACTTTTTCTTCCTTGTGACAATACTCTTCATCTCGAGCGTTTTCACAGTGAATGACTTCATCACAGACTTCATTGTAGTGTATGGTGTTTGCACTGCTGTCTTCACATTGAAACAAGAAATCTTTATAACGTGGGTTGGATTCCATGATTGGTTCAAACTGATTGTAATAAAATAGTTCATTTATAAATTCTTCGCAAAAAAGAACAATTTTTTGTACAGAACTAATTATTTGCCATGCGAAATATATGCCATAATTGTTTAAATGTAACAAACTGTTGTATTTCAAATTGCCTATAATACTATGAGATGTTTTAGTATTATATTTATCACTTGTCAAAATCGGTCTTCGATTCGACCAAAAAAAAATGTCTAATTCTTTCCCTGTGTATATCATTATTTCCTTCATATCGTTTCCAGGTTTCAGTAGATGTAAAGTTTTATTTAGCACTTTCTCTATAAAAAATAATTCTTCATTTGTTTCAACATTTACAAATGTGGAATATTTGGCTTGGCATTCTTTCCTTAGTTCTTCTTTGTTCACTTGACGCTCATCTCCAACATAATAACAAGAATGAACTATTGGTTTCATTTCACTTTGATAATGAATCCAACCTTCCTTGCACTCCCCACACAACTTGATACCCAACTGATTTGTTTCTATCATAGTCGTTTCGTCCAGTTTCAAAATGTTGTGAACGATTTTGTTTTCTGTAAACTTATACATGTTACCTTTAGCGAAAACTAAGAAAAGTAGGCTCATTTCATCTGAGACAAATCTGGTTGTGTTCACATATGGGTCAAGTCTGTGATTGCATCTTTTACTATCACAACGAACTATCCATATTGCCAAGCGCTTTGTTTCCCTAAGGCTGTTTGTGTTAAAATATTCTCTACATTCGTTCAAGTCGTTTTCGGTTATTAACTTTTGCCTTTCTTTTCCTATAGCTGTGAAAGTACTATTTTTGTACAGCTCTCTATAGTCGTGTATCCAGTGAAGTCCTAGTGCCGTCTCTAAATTAAGGCCTTGTTTAATAGCCAGACGTAACGTCCTATTATTTCTCTGAGATGGTCTATCAGTTAAATACTTAACTATTTCTTTAACAACTAGAAATTCTTTGTCCCAGGAATCTAAGACAATTAACAGATCCAAATCAACAGTGAAACAATCTTTTAAAGGAAAGGCTTTTACCCCTGAAATGAAATATGAAAAAAATGTATTACATTAACTGCAACACTACAACTATAAATAACTGTAGCATTATTCTGTGACCAAATTAAAATATAAAAATGCGTTGCATTTTCGAGTATTACCACTCGATACATCAGTGGGATGACTATGGAGGTGTTGAATGACTAGGGAGGTGTGGAATGACTAGGGAGGAGTGGGATGACTAGGGAGGAGTGGGATGACTAGGGAGGTGTTGAATGACTAGGGAGGAGTGGGATGACTAGGGAGGTGTGGGATGACTATGGAGGTGTGGAATGACTAGGGAGGTGTGGAATGACTAGGGAGGAGTGGGATGACTAGAGAGTTGTGGAATGACTAGGGAGGTGTGGAATGACTAGGGAGGAGTGGGATGACTAGGGAGGTGTGGAATGACTAGGGAGGAGTGGGATGACTAGAGAGGTGTTGAATGACTATGGAGGTGTGGGATGACTAGGGAGGAGTGGCTTGACTAAGGAGGTGTGGAATGACTAGGGAGGTGTTGAATGACTAGGGAGGTGTGGAATGACTAGGGAGGTGTTAAATGACTAGGGAGGAGTGGGATGACTAGGGAGGTGTGGAATGACTAGGGAGGTGTTAAATGACTAGGGAGGAGTGGGATGACTAGGGAGGTGTTGAATGACTAGGGGGGTGTGGAATGACTAGGGAGGAGTGGGATGACTAGGGAGGAGTGGGATGACTAGGGAGGAGTGGAATGACTAGGGAGGTGTTGAATGACTAGGGAGGTGTTGAATGACTAAGGAGGTGTGGAATGACTAGGGAGGAGTGGGATGACTAGAGAGGAGTCGGATGACTAGGGAGGAGTGGGATGACTAGGGAGGTGTTGAATGACTAGGGAGGTGTTGAATGACTAGGAAGGTGTTGAGTGACTAGGGAGGTGTGGAATGACTAGGGAGGTGTGAAATGACTAGGGAGGAGTGGGATGACTAGGGAGGAGTGGGATGACTAGGGAGGTGTTGAATGACTAGGGAGGTGTTGAATGACTAGGGAGGTGTGGAATGACTAGGGAGGTGTTAAATGACTAGGGAGGAGTGGGATGACTAGGGAGGAGTGGGATGACTAGGGAGGTGTTGAATGACTAGAGAGGTGTGGAATGACTAGGGAGGAGTGGGATGACTAGGGAGGAGTGGGATGACTAGGGAGGTGTTGAATGACTAGGGAGGTGTTGAATGACTAGGGAGGTGTGGAATGACTAGGGAGGTGTTGAATGACTAGGGAGGTGTTGAATGACTAGGGAGGTGTTGAATGACTAGGGAGGTGTGGAATGACTAGGGAGGTGTTGAATGACTAGGGAGGTGTTGAATGACTAGGGAGGTGTGGAATGACTAGGGAGGTGTTGAATGACTAGGGAGGTGTTGAATGACTAGGGAGGTGTGGAATGACGGAGGGTGATGATTCAGAAGTGGTGCAGCATGTTCAACACTTTTTTGGTTTGCAGTATTAATATTTATCCAGGGCGCGACTAAATATATTACGCCACTATGCTACACTTAATACGTATTACGTAGTGAAATTCATCGCAGATAACCCTTCAGTATATCGGTCACTTCATCGCAGATAACCCTTCAGTATATCGGTCACTTCATCACCAATAACCCTTCAGTATATCGGTCACTTCATCGCAGATAACCCTTCAGCGTATCGGTCAAGTGATATTCCATTCAGAGCTCGTAAAATACCGAACAAGAGTCTGCCTGAACCCATCCACGTTGTCTCACACTGATTACGTGTATAGGAAGATAATCGGTCATTCATTATATACATCTAAGTATAACACAATCAAAAATAACTTTACACTATAAAAGACAGTTTCAAATGACATTTCATAGCATTTAAAACAAAAAAAAAATGATAATGCAACTTATTAAAATGTTACGTTCAAGTTTGTCTGGCAAAATGTTATGCTTCGATCTGCTCGCCTAATTCGTATAACGGAAACACCAAAAGTATTTTGTAGGTATATGTTGAGACAAACAACTACAGTCTTACTTTATACAGTAAATATGAACGCCAACTATTGATTTGTAAACAAACATAAAAAATAAAACTTTCATTACTTCCCACATGTGAATTTACAATATGAATAAAAATATGAACTTCTTTATCTAACGCTGTCTACTTGTCAAAAAAAATAAAGTCTAACAAACAGTTTAAGGGGTGGGGGGGGGGGGGGGGTAAGCGAGTACCTAAAATAACCCAACACAATATTTAGAAGAACTGGTATGTCGACTCAGTGGTTTGAGAACATGATCTGTTCTACTGCTGTGTAGATCGGTCAGCTAGGATGAGGCAGTCACATGAGAAAGGGGGGGGGGAGGGGCAGGGGGAGAAGTGGGGGTGCAAATTCTACACGTCACACATAAAATGTTTATGTCATCTATAGTGATTATTATGTTTTAGCAGGGTAAACTAAAATATGTGACATAATTGAAAAAAACAAAAATCTCTTAAATTTGATCCATAATTTTTTTTCACACTATTATTTACACTGAGTGGGTGGGATGGCCGAGTGGTGTAGACACTCGACCTTGGACATGAGAGTCCTGGGTTTAATCCTCGAAGCTTTAAGTGGTTACATGACTGTAGGTTAGGGAAGTAAGGTTGGCAGGGAGTTGTGCTAACCAAACAATCCCTTTATATATGCTCAGATAATAAAAACAGATGGATTCTACACTTCATTGGCCCTTAAATTTTACATGACTTTATTATACAAGCTGATGTAACATCTATGTGAATTTAACCTTTCTTAAACTCGAGCCATTTCTTGTACAAAATAGGAAGTGCATAAGTCATTGGATTGACTGCAGAGTTCAAAGGTAAAACAAACACAATCAACCAGGCGTACATTTCCAGACTTACAATTTGACCTTTGAAGGAGAACAAGCCCAGTACAGATATGGGGAACCAACAGAGACAATGAATCAAAGCGTTAATAAAAAGTTGTTTAGCCACATCAATTTCACGTTCATGTCTCGGTGAATTGCGAATCGATAGTTTCTTATCCACAACTAAAGATCTGCAAATAGCCACTTGCCCGATAACTATAAAGACTACACAAGTAAGTTTTAGTACAACCAAAGTAGTAAACGAATACATCCAGCCAGATTCATCTTTGGCAGTGAGTGGTAGACTGCGGCACAACCCATTGGATGAGTATAGCGTCCAATCAGCATATATCAGCGGCAGTAATGATATGATAAACCCATAAGCCCACACCGCGGCAATGGAAACAGTTATCATTTTACGTTTGTGAACATAAGTGAAAAACGTATCACTCGAAGACCTGTACACGATACCAAGACAAGCAAACATTATTGAAGCTTCACTGGAGAAAGTCGATAAAAAGCCTGAAAACTTACACAGCGGACTGTGTCTCCAATCTCGTTCAAACAAGACATACGTATCCCCATAGAAGATGTCCGCTGAAGCTATGAGGATGAGATAAACGCCCATCAGGAAGTCAGCTACGGCAATATTTGTTATGAATATGCAATAGGGAATGATAGGTATGGCCCTGTTACAAAAACAAAGGTGTGCCACCACAGCGGCGTTACCCACCGTTGATATGCTCCCCATCATCCACAGCATCACTTTTTTTATCACGTCACCGATCAGTCTGTCACAAGATGATATTGGGTCACTTGGCGACTGACAGACGTGTCTTGGAATATTTTGACCAGTGACCAGTGGACAGCAGAGTGTATAGTGGTCTACTATTAACTTTCCTACGATAGTAGCATTTTTAAAATAGTCTATTAGAACGTTGTGAACATGTAAAGGTGTATACTGAAGATTTAAGAAATATAGCTGAAAAGCGAAAGAAAACCAATCCAGTGAATGTATTTTAGTATGCTGTAAGTAAAGATGGTTAATTATGGAATTCTTCATCAAACTGTCGGGCAAGAAAGATATCATTGTATGAGACATATCTAAGTACAGAATTTTCTTTGCAACAATTCCTTTATGATGAATGAAATGTAAAAATAGGTTATGAGATATGTTGATCATTTGTAAATTTATTAATTTAGACAGCATGCCAGTTTCTGAAACTCGTTTAAATTTATTGTAGCTCAAGTCAACCGTGTACAGTTTATCATTCATTTTTTCAAAATAAAATAAATGATCTTCAGTTAAACTACAGTTTGACAAGTGTAACTCTAAAAGTTGGTTAAACTGGGTAATGTTTTCTTTGGAAACGATAGACAGATTTAAACTTGTTAAGTGAAATACTTTTGTGCGTCTGTCAAACCTGGGCAGGTGTCTGAAAGGTTCACTTTTGTTGTAATCATCAACTATGACGACACCTGCTTGACATTTGAAACCTGCGGCACAGTAACTGTGACAGTCGAGCTCATCGGCGAAATCGTCACATTCTGTTTTACCGTGACAAATACGCATTTTGGGATGGCTTTCGATGCATCTCTTCAGGCTGTTGTCAGCAATACTTACTGTGCTACTTTCATCTTCTCCATACCTACAGTCCATAACCAAGTCATTCACGTAATGAAACGGTATACAATATGAGAATGGACATTTTACCATATCTTTCGGACATATGAAGTCTTCACAGCTTTCTAAGTGTGAAAAATCATGACAGCCTATCGGCTGACCACTTCTTTTTCTTAAAAAAATACATTGAGGTGCCCATTCGACACTTTGATCATTACAAAACCTCACCCCTAATGATAACTGCCTTGGGTATACACAATCGTCGGAATTACACTTGAATCTGTATGAAGGGATATCTTGAGCATTAACAACATGACTCCGGCTGAATTTACAATGTGTGTTTCCTGGATCAAACCAATGTTTTGGCAGACATGTCCCATCTGAGCATTTTTGTTCATCACATGGGTCACAGTCCATTTCGTCACTTCCGTCAAAACACTCATCTCTTCCGTTGCATCGGTATCCTTCAAGAATCACTGCTTCAGATAAGTAACCAAAACTTTTAACAGAACACTTCAACCCATAGCCATTTTTTTGACTGTCATCACGGAAGCAGTATTGTTCATCTCTGGCGTTCTTACAATTAATGATGCCGTCACAGACTTCGTTATAGTGAATATATCGTCCCCTTTCACCACATGGGAATAAAAAAGATGTGTCGATTTCTCGTAAATAATTTCCGAAATTATCCAAGTCGAATTCGTTACCATAGGTCCAGTCTCCTACAAGACTTGTTTCACATATGGCAATGGCTAGCAGGGACCGGGCACATTCCACACTTTCCAAAGATAGCCAGAATTCCTTGAATGATGTTATGTTCGGTTTTAAATTTTCTTTCTGTCTCAAAACAAGGCATTCTTCTGTTAAATGTTCTTTGTTTGTATTTCTATCAGTGTTTGTAGTGAAGTTAATCAGCACTGGTCTATTATTTGACCAATGATAGGAATGACTTACTAAACCAGTGTGAATGTATAAAGCCTTTCCGTTCAAATGTGTTTCTTCATCTGGCATTATATATTTTCTCTGACTTAGCAAGTCTGTCAAAAAATATAGTTCTTCATGGCTTTCAACATTTATTAGCTCAGAATATCGATGCTTACAGTTTTCCAAAGAATTTTTTCTGTTTAAATTCGAGGTTTGTCCTAAATAATAACACGATGTGATAAACGGTTTTTGATTGCTTTGAAACTTTATCCAGCCGACCATACATTCGCCGCACAGTCTTAGACCTAAGCGATTCAATATCGTGTAATTGTAATTGAAATAACGTCCAGACACGTCTATTTCCTTTACCATCTTGTTTAGCTCTAAAATGTTACGCAATTTCAGTCGACCACTAAATCTGTTTATATTGCCTCTATTAAATATCAAGAAAAAAACTTGTAATTCATTCGACATGAATCTAGTTGTGTTAATGCTTTGGTCAAGCGTATGACTGCAGTGATGTTTCCCGCAATGGACAAACCAAATGACTAGACGAGTTGTATTTCTTTGGCTGTTTTCGTTGAAATACTGAACACATTTTTCAATGTCTTTGTCGGATATAATCAAGGGATTAAATTCATCAAAGTAGTCATAGTCGTTTTGCAATGGATAACTAAATTGAGCTTCAAAATATTTCTCAGCAGATGAGTTCGTTAACGTTGTGAATCCCAGTTTTGTCCGTAAGTTGTCGCCATATTTTATAGAGACACGAACTTGTTGTAGCCCTTTAGAATTCCATTCCAGAAAATATCTTACTATTGCATTGACGTCAACATAATCTATTTTGTCTTCTTTTATGACTCCGACAATATCCAGATCTCGGGTAAAACAGTTTTTTATGGGAAAACTTTTCACACCTGTAATGAAGAGCAACTGTAAATATATTTCATCACATTCATGTTTAGTTATCAATACGCGTCGGTGTTTATTTTTTTGTGTATCTAGCAAAATGATCATTCAGCTATATTCATTGTAACTATTCTAGACAGTGGCGTAAGTAAACAGTTTGTGTGCCGCTCAGTGCGTCTCTAAAATTGACTCCCCCCCCCCCTATTTTTTTCCCGAATCCGTTCACTCTTAATGTCGAACAACCTGGAAACCGAAATAAATTTAGTTATGCATTAAAATACGAAGAAGCTTTGAAATTTAAACATCCGGTGTTTGATTTCTGTGTTTTTTTGTGTGGTCATGATATCATTATGTCATTTATTACTTATATCATTTTCTGAGTAATGAAAGTATCCGATTTACTGTTTTTTTTTCGCATATATTTCGACGCTAAGAGGAAGCATTTTTTTTTTATTTTAAAGATTCAAACAATGTAGGACATTTAAAATTAAAATACTATTTGTTCTTAAAATATGATCACGTGTATTACACCACTGTACCATGGTTTTTGTAAGTATCAACTTGGACGACGGCTCTACAACTGAGGAATGAATAGCCACATACATCATTCCTGATTTGGATGTATGGGAAGGGGGGAGGGAATTGTGGCCATTTGCTGTGCCTATGATCAAAGAAATGGGCTATTTGGTGACTGGCTATTTTTAACCGTAAATTCAAAAGATAAGGCATGCAATTTGAAATGGAAGTACATTTTCCTTTTGTCAGCTTCACATTTCTGACTTGTTTTGTGTGGTTTTACTAATGGAAATCCTATTTCTTACAGAAAATATCAAGTATCACTAGCAACTTATGACAAGGGGGGTAAATCAAAATTTAAATACTATTTACTTTTTCCTTTAATATTTTATGTATGCACTTAAAGTAAATTTGAAACGAATGTACGAAATTATATTAAACGAAGGTTAATTCTTAATAATAAACTTAAAAGGGGACTTTATATATTAAAGAAACTGATAGATTTTAGAATTTTGTTTCACTAAATAAACTAAGATAACTGTCGTTTCTTTCCCCATTCGCAAAAAATACACATATAGTACATGTCTACGATTAAAGTCATAGATCTTTCTCATAACGTTATTTCGCGCAATACATTGAATAATAATTGGCTATATGTTGTAATACTTATTATGCCTTTCCATGATTCTGAGAATTATAAAACATGATTTATTCGTAGATATATATACATTTAGGGGGACGGATGGTCAAGTGGTGTAGAG
This sequence comes from Bulinus truncatus, assembly GCA_021962125.1. Classification (NCBI taxonomy): domain Eukaryota; kingdom Metazoa; phylum Mollusca; class Gastropoda; family Planorbidae; genus Bulinus; species Bulinus truncatus. The sequence continues at coordinate 560,025 of JAGDYQ010000241.1, forward strand.
TGCTTGACTGTCGAATCTCAGTGAGGACCTTATGACTTTTTCAGACCTGGTGAAAGTCCCCAAGTCTACCAAGCTTTAAAGTTGGGGGAGTAAAGGCGGCTGGGCGTTGTGCTAACTACACAATCTCTTTATATGCCGAGGTTACTAAAACAGATGAATTCTACACTTCATCTTTGGGGCTTAAGGGAACTTGGCTTATATATATATATATATATATATATATATATATATATATATATATATATATACCGTTTGACTTTTATGTTTATTGTATTTAATAAGACATAGTGTATATGGGCCAATTCCCAGAAGATCCAGGATTTTTTTTATTTTAAAGTAATAAATACATTGTGTTATAATATTCTCAAAATCATGAAAACGTTATAAGACAAAACACATTATTAGTAAACGCCTGAGAGGGCGCTATGGTCGCACCAAGGGTTATCGTTTCGGGTAAGGCTTCGGGTAGGGGTGGGGGTGCACTATTGGCGGGCTGTTGGCAAGTAATTTTTTTGGGCGTTTCTCCCCCCCCCCCAGCCCACCCACACCATTCTTTGACGTACCCGAAATGATGCCCCCCTGTACAGTTTATGTGGACTATCAAACACATAGACTCCAAATGCTGTTTATCAGTTGTAAATCTCTAATCTACCACCACAGTCAACCTCACGATGAGAGCCAAGGGAATTGTTCACGTCATGGTGAAAGTTCATTCCATGTCTACCGTGTGGCCATTACACTCCAGTTTGTGGTAGGGGATGAAAAAAGGGCACTACAACTATTTAAAATTTTTTTTACTGTGGGAAGGGTGGTGGGTGTGGTTATTGTAGAGATGAAAGAAGTGCACTGCAAAATACCGTCATTTGTGGTTTAAAAGGATCTAAGAGATTGCTTCTCATCCTAAAGTGACTTTACACACACACACACAACCACACTCACCATCATCACAGTAGAGCTGAAGCAATCCCATGATATATATATATATATATATATATATATATATATATATATATATATATATATGTATATATATGTATCGAATTGAAAGTCTGCATTAATTCGCAATCGAAGTTTACAGACAGATAGTGAAAAGTGAAGTTTCCTCAGCCCTAAATGTCCATAGGTGCAGACAGATGAAGTGTAGAATTCATCTGTTTCTATAACCTCGGCATATGAATGGATTGTGTGATTAGCACAACACCCAGCCACCTTTACTTCCCCCAACTTAAAGTCAGGTACCCATTTAAAGCTGGGTGGACTTGTGGGACGACTTTGAAACACATTTCTCCTGGAAAAATTCAAATGGTCCTCGCCGAGGATCGAACCCAGGACTCTCAGGTCGACAGCCAATCATCTACACCACTCAGCCATCCGCCCCATCCAGGCAGACAGTATGATTCCGAAATAGTCTTTAAAATTTAATTGGATCTCAATATTAAGAAATCAGCAGTTAACATCATTTGCGAAAACCATTCTAATAGACAGTGGAAAAAAGGAAATGTAGTGGATAACTATTGATTAAAAGACTTGTAATTCTGAAAAATGAACCAATTATGTTTTTAAATGACTTAAAATACGAAAATGGTTTGAAATTTTAACCTTAAGCCCCAATTAATTCCACTCGCCCCCCCCTCCCCTCAGGACCCGTTGACCTCGCCTCTGCCTTCGCGGATCCCTCCCCTGCCCCTCTCCTAAGTACTTCACTGCCGAGGATAGCAAAGTGAAACTAGAAAATCCCATTGTAAATGTTTTAATACTAAGCTCAGTAAAGACAATTAATTTTTTACCTGGATAAAGAACAAGCATCAGCCAGAAGATGAACATTTCTGATGAGGAATTAAAGAGTGTTTCTGATGAAAGAAAGTTTATGAGACTTTACTTTTCAAAACAAGACATTTACATCCTTAATTGAAAACAAAATTTTATTGAGGCGGAGAAATTAAGGTGAATTATTAACAAAAGAGTCATGAATACAATTGCCCGCACACATTAAAATGTACATGTTATAGTGAAACATAATTTACATACACACACACACACACACACACACACACAAATGCACTGATGCATAAAATTTTTCAAAAAGGCAGAAAATATTTTAAGTAATTTTATTACTTGGTTTGCATTGGTTTTGTTTTGTAGGAATAAAAGTTTAACAAAATGTAATATTTGAAAAACATTTAAAAATTAACTAAACAAAATTAGCTAGTAACCATGACGATATATATATATATATATATATATATATATATATATATATATGTACATACAACTGTTGGCAGAAATAGATTTACAATTTCAGGGGCTTAAGGCCAACAAAAATTTAAGGCCCCATTTTGGAAAATAAAATAATCTTTTTATGTTTGCATACTTCACAACATTTTGGGGCCCCTAATTTCGCGTGGGCCATAGCCATAGGCCCATGCCTTGACCTATCTGAAAATCCAGCCCTGTTTTTAGGACTTTGTTTGGAAATAAACTTAGCCTGATTCATGAGACAAATATGACTTTAAGAACTACTAAGAATTTAGTCAACTAATAAACAATTGATAGTTAAACATATGGGCAATTACGATTATCTATTTATGAGAGCTAATGCATACAATGGATATTTAAATATAATAAAAAATTATTAAAGTAATATTGTATCAAACATTTAGTTACCTTTTTGTCAAAATAAACGATGAATATTAAGTTATACAATAAAACTATATGCAGGTTTCTGTTCAGCAATGAGCAAACATGTTTACGACAAGAAATCTTTTCTTTCTGGTATGAAAAACTGTGATTCATAACGAGGATGGAACCGACAGATTAATAATAAATAACTATGTCTGGTTGAAAGGCAGATGCCATGTGCCGAATCATTTATCGTGGATGCATATAAATAAATATATTGACTGTGTGTCTTTCACGTGTGTAGATTTGTGGGCGCTAATCTTACTGCATTGGCGTCGTTTTATTAATGTGTAATGTGGGCATGATGTGCAATTGTACAAGACACTGCGAGTGGTGTCTTCCAAGACAAATTGAACAATTTCATTGTATGCTTAACGGTGCTTGAAGGAAGACGTAGAATCCCAAAATCTTGATTTATGGGGGAGGGGGAGACATAATCACGTGTAAGTGGCGCCCGGGCAGACTATATGAATGACGCACCCTTTCCGTGCCAAATCGGTGGCGTAACTTATGTTAGCAGCGCCTGCGGTGGAATCTAACAAATGTGCCCTAATTCCTAGTATAAAAAATAGTACAGTTGTGAAAGCCCACCCACTTGTGGCAAGGTAAATACCGCCCTTTAACCTCCGCCCTTTATCAGTTACGCCATGGGTCATTATAATTGTAAGAAGGAACTTCGCCCCATTCCGGTCCCCCCCCCCCAATCAATGCTTCACTAAGGCAAGTTGTGAGCCATAATACGTCACATAAATGTACCACTCAGTTAAGCCCCTCCATACGCCGCTCCTGCGGATATATGTGCCCCTGCTGGGCTACTCCACCATTAAGTAGTGACATTTGTGACGCGTCAGCGACGTTCCAGTCGTCTCCGTGGTGACAAATTAGCGGCGGTAACATTTCATATTATCTCATGCCACATCGTCTGACATTTTAAATCTTCATTAAATTTTAACAGATTGCTCATTACAAGCTATGTAGTTGTTTTGTTTTCCTATCGGGCAGACGGCACGTATCAACTCTTAAGCACCCCCCCCTTCCTTTCCCTCCCCAAACATTAACAATTTTATTATGGGAACTAATATGTAATGCTAAAACGTCTCTGTATGAAAATGTTAAAAAATAATATATTTATCAACGATGCTATTGGATGAGTAATACTGAAGTATTAATGATGTTTTGGTGGTTGTATTTTGCCACTCAATATAGCTATGGCTTTTTCATGCCTTTTAAAAGAGGCACATCATTTTACTTCAGCGAACTACAACATATTTCTGCACTTTGCGCTAATCATGGGTACAACAAGAAGGAAGTGCAACATTTTTAAAATGAATTTAGCACTAATTGACACCTATTCATTACACAACTTGTCGTAGTGAACCAACAGTGACTCTGTTTTAAATGTTACATTATATCAGCGATTCTCAAGTTTCTCCGCGGATGTACCCCAAATGGTGCGAATCTATGTCCGCACGTTTGAGAATAAATGTAATTATTTTATTGATGTGATGTGCTTACCTTTCTAATGCGATACTCGGGGGTGTATAATTTGATGATGATAGTGCAATAGCCTTGGAAAAAACCATGGGAGATATAGCGGGACTTTAACCATGGTCTAAAAATTCGATAGTCTTCACCGAAGATCGAACCAGCGACCTTCAGGTCGATAGTTGTGCGTTTACCACTAAAATCATACGTATCCTGTATAGGCCAGTAGAAAGCGGGATCATCAAGTATTGCGCTGAATGTTTAGTTACTATCATAACAAAACAGATGTGGTTTATTTTATGCTATAGTAATACAATGCCTGCATGTTTAAATTTTTCCTGTAAAATTATTTTTAAAAGTTTATTATTAGCACTGGAAATGTTTATCATACGTATTTCCCACCTTAAGTTATTTCTACTCCACTTAGTCCGTAATTTCATTTTGAAACAATCACTGTTATCTAAATATGTAACACGATATTAGTTGTCATATGACATCACCACGCTGTGTAACAGTTTTACGTCACTTCCGGAGACGGTCAACAACAGTGTCAACATTTTTGTCTACTACAGAATGAGTTCTAGGTACAGGAAACATTTTCAAGCACTGTTTCCGTATTTAACACACACTAAAAGTTCTAAATTTCAACGTAGTCAATTGAAATATGTTACGTGATTTTGAAACGATTCTATAGTTATCATCATTTTTATGGTTTTACTAGTTTATAAAACTTCGAAAAAAATATGTATGTAAATAAAAACATACAAAAAATAGATATTAATTTAGGCCTAGATGTTTATTTGTAACCAGGTTTATCTGGAGCCGTTCTAAAGTATATATCACCCCTTTGATTAGAGATTTCATGAGATGTTTGAGGAAGCAGTGAAAAATTTAATTGTCGTTGCTCTTTTGAAGATCAAATTTAGCAGTTAATCAGTTACTAATACTGGCAGATGCGTAGTTTCTCTGTCCCTAAGATCGGCCGTGTATGTATCTACGGGCAACATATTAACTTCTTTCTTTACTTTCGGCATTGTCTAATATTGAATGGCAATATTTTTAGAGGATGGTCATTTATAATGCAGTTAACTAACGAACGTAAATGTTAAGTTCCGTATGTGTATGCGTTTGTTTTTCGTTCGAAATTTCCCCCACATCCAGCAAGGTAGACGCCTTTCAACAAAGTAGACCTCTTCTAACAAAGTAAAAACTTCTAGCAAAATAGACCCCTTTTAGCAAAGTAGACCCATTCTAGCAAAGTAGGCCCCTTCAATCAAAGTAGACCCCTTCCATCAAAGTAGACCTCTCTAATAAAGTAGACCTAACAATGTAGACATTCTAGCAAAGTAGACCCCTTCCATCAAAGTAGACCTCTCTAATAAAGTAGACCTAACAATGTAGACACCTTCTAATATAGTTGACCCATTCTAACAAAGTAGACACCTCGTAGCAAAGTAGACCCCTTCTAGCAAAGTAGAAATAACAAAGTAGACCCCTGCTATCAAAGTAGACACCTTCTAACATAGTTGACTCCTTCTAACAAAGTAGACCCCTTGTAGCAAAGTAGACCCCTTCTAGCAAAGTAGACATCTTCTAATAAAGTAGATCTTCTAACAAAGTAGATCCCTGCTAACAAAATAGACCCCTTCTAGCAAAGTAGACACCTAACAAAGTAGCACTCCATCCAACAACGTAGCATCCTACATACATGACCTGTCATTCCTAAAACACCCTCGTACCCTTTTATATTTTTTAGTTATTACCTAATTATAATATTATGGATGCTCGCATCACTCCTTGATGTCTGTAGCGGAAACATTCAACAAATCGAACATTTCCGCCAAAGTTCTCGACTGTCGACATGAGGTTAACAGGTTCAATCTCCGCAGATGACCAATGGATATTTTCAGGTAATGGTTAAAGTCTCGACAATATCTATAGGAAAACCTATATGAGCAATCAAATTTTTTGAGTTGGCAGCTTCTTTAGACTTTAGACCCCTGACAGAACCTCAACAAACATGCAGTGACCTAGATGGACGAGGACCGTCGTCACCATCTTGTCAGGCGTGCAATGTCCTCGTTGTGGTCGACTCTGTGCTTGTACCCAAAGGCTTTATATTCATATGACTACGAACCGTTATTCTAGTTATACGAAAGATAACATGTACAAATATAGGACCGCAGCGGCATGCGTACTCCAACGGGCACGGGAAAGGTCATGCAGGGATACGCAGAGACGCATAGATTTCGTTTGAAACCACGAATAGTTTCAAGAAGGTAGCAATATATAAGGCAACACCCAATGAGAAAAGGCCTAAGGGCAGACCAAGAAGCAGATGGTTGGAGGAAGTGGAGAAAGACCTTAAAGCCATAGGAGTGAGAGAGTGGAGGAAGAAGACCACGGATCGGGAAAAGTGGAGAATAGTAGTATGGTAGGACAGGGCCCTAAATGGGCTGTAGAGCCCAGGGAAGAATAAGAAGAAGTTACTAGTTTTCTGAGTGAATCATCAACCAAACATGCCCCAAGTATTGCATTCGAAGAATAAGCGCATCCCATCAACAAAATAAGTACGTTTATTCGCGAACTTACGTGTGAGGTATACGACTATACTCTCGAACCCTATAGGGTACAGTAGCGAAAAAGATTGAAAACCACTGATATGGGGTCAAGTCCGTAGCGTGCGGGGAAGGCCAGTGGGGCCGGCCCACTGCGTTTTGTCAGGCCCCCTCTGCTTATTTGCTCTACTTAGTAAAATGTATTACCTAGACCACCCCACCCCCCTGCTATTGCCTGGCCCCTGCTGTAGAATGCCTGGCCCCTGCTGTAGAATTTTTCCGCTACCGGGCTGTATGGGGTATCGTTGCAGTACAACATAGTCACAGGTGACTCACTATGGCTCATTGTGTAATAAATACTGTTATCTAGTGCTAAATGGGGGACTGATGGTCTTGCGTTAAAGCGCTCAACTGTCGACATGTAGGTACCTGTTTTGATCTCCGGTGAGTACCAACTGATATTTCAAGCCAATGGCTTAAGTCCCCGCTATGTCTTCCGTGGTGCCTCCATGGCCATTGCACTATCGGTTATGGTAGGGATGAAAGAAGGGCACCATAAAAACCGTCCCATTAGTGGTTTATAGGATCTAAGAGAACTCATCTCATCCTTACAACGACTTCACACACACACACCTATTGCTAAGCCTTTTTATAAGTGCCATTTATGTTCTGTAATAGACAAAACTACCAAATTTTTTTCAAGTAACTTTCCTTTGAAGATACACTCATGTACTAAGGTTCCTTTTGAAGATACACCCATGTAGTAAGTTTTCTGTTCGTATGTGTTTAATTCTCTAAGTGTTATCATGGAATTTTTTTATATATTGATAACATAATTAACGAATTAAAAAAAGGGAATAGTAATAGAGGAAAGATAAAAATAAAACATTTTATACACATTTAGTTTATTTTCCACATTTATGTAAAAGTTAGTAAAACAATATATTTATGTAAAATGTTAGTCAAACAATATATTTATGTAAAATGTTAGTCAAACAACACATGTATGTTAAAAGTTAATTAAACAACATATCTATGTAAAAGGTTAGTTAACAACATATTTATGTAAAACGTTAGTCAAACAACATATTTATGTAAAAGCAAATGAAAAAAAAAATCGGCAAAAACATTGAAAAACACTCAATGCTTGTTATCAACAATGATAGACATAGCCAATATGAAGTAATAAATAACACAACGTGTAACAGTGACATTAAATATTAAACACACAATAATTTAGATGTGAATAATTAAACGAATTTACTAAGACAAATAAGACACATAAAAAAAAAAAGTATAACAATGTCAAAAAAAAAAAATGTATCCAAGTGCAACAAAATTAACTGATTGTCTCAATCATACATATTTATATTTCTTGTGTTGTAAGGTCTATTGTGAATAGAAATTCTGGATTTTGAGTAATCTATATACAACTAAATATCTCCAGCGACTTCTGTCCTGAGTCATCCTCCCGAGCTGCTTCTAACTGAACCATTTCCTGGTGATGTCCGCTTCGATAGGAGTGACGAGCAATGTTGATGATGAAGATGATGATGATGATGATGATGATAATGATGATGATGATGATGATGACGATGATAATGATGATGACGATAATGATGATGATGATAATGATGATGATGATGATGATAATGATGATGATGATTATAATGATGAGGATGATGATGATAATGATGATGATGATGATGGGGATGATGATGAGGATGATGATAATGATGATGATGATGATGATATTGATGATGATAATGATAATGATGATGATAATGATAATGATGATGATAATGATGATGATGATAATGATGATGATGATGATGATGATGATGATATACACAAATAATAGTTCAGGTATTTAATATACAATAATAAAAAAAATGCTATTCTGAAAAAAACTGTACAACATGTCGAATTTTTAACCCAATTAAAAACATCAAAGTCCAAATTCAAATTTTAAAAAAAATGTTGTTTTATTTTAGGATTAGACCTATAAATTTAATATATTTCCTGACAAAAATCCTGTGACTTAGTTGTTGTTTTTTTTTTATCTAGTAAGTGGTAAACTAAAGTTCCCTTTAACCTAAAGAACCATCGGGGCTGATGAAGTGCAGAATTCATCTGTAACCATGTTGTACATTTGGATCGTGTGGTTAGCACAACGCCCAGCCCACTTTACTTCAACAGCTTAACTCTATAAAACTGGAGGGACTTGTGGGACTTTCACCAGAACCTGGAAAAATTCTTTTGGTTCTCACCGATGATCGAATCCAGAACCTTCAGGTCTACAGTCGAGTAAATAGACCATTAGGCCATCCGTTCTACTTTTTTATAGCTTTCCCTAAAATAATTTACACTACGTCATTTTGTTTATTGATGCACAGCTATACTAATCACATTTCTAAGTCAAGTTCTTACATTAGTCACATTTCTAAGTCAAGTTCTTAAATTTGTCACATTTCTAAGTCAAGTTCTTTGAAACCCAGACCTACAACCTTCCCTAAACTCAATCCATTTCTTGTAGATCATAGGGACTGTATAAATCATTGGATTGACTGCAGAGTTCAAAGGTAAAACAAGTACAATCAACCAGGCGTACATTTCCCGGCTAACTATTTGACCTTTGATGGACAGCAGGCCCAGGACAGATATGGGGAACCAACAAAGAAAATCTGTCACGGCGATAATAAAAAGTTGCTTAGCCACATCAATGTCATTTCCACGCCTGGATGGACAATGTACCGTTATATTCGTACGGTTCTCCAAAGATCTGTAAATAGCCACTTGACCAAAGGCTATTAAAATGAACATGACAAAGTTTAGGATTATGAATACTGCCATAGAGTACATCCATCCTGGCTCTCCACTTCCGGTCAAGGGCAGACCAAGACACATTCCGTTTGAAGAGTAGATTAACCATTCGGGATAAATGATAGGTGTAAGGGCAATGAGAAAGGCTAATGTCCAAGAAAGAACAGTAGAAATAGCGACACTAATCTTTGTAAATCTATGTTGGCCAAAAGGAAACTTCATGGCCAAAAATCTGTCTAATGTGATGAGAGAGACAAAAAATACAGAAGATTCACTGGACAGTGTGGACAAAAAGCCAGAAAACTTACACAGAGGGCTTTGTCGCCAATCATTTTCATAAAGGACATAAACGTCCCGATAGAAGATGTCCACAGAAGCGATTATAAGGAGATATACGCCCATAATGAAATCAGCGACACCAAGGCTGGTCACAAATATGCCGTAGGAAAGTTTAAACATGGCACGGTTTAAAAAAACGCGAAAAATTATAACTGCAGCATTGCCAACTAGCGCAGTTATAGCCATCGTCCAGAGTAACATTCTCTTGGCCATGTCTCCAACCAAATCATCACAAGAAGAGATGACGTCATTTGCTAACCCACACACATGTTTTGGGATACCAGGGCCCGTAACTAAAGGACAACACAGTTTATAATTATCAGCGAATAGTCTCCCTGTAATGGTGGCATTCTTAAAATAGTTTGAATGAATGTTTGTATCTTGTAAGAGTGTGTTTTGAATGTTTAAATGTGTTAGACGATAGCTAGCAGGAAGCCATTGCAAAGAATATATCCGCGTATGTTGTAGATACAGTTCATTGATTCTCGATCTTCTAAGCCAATTTTCGTGTAAAAAAGATATTTTTGTGTAAGAAATATCAAGATAAACTAAGAACTCTGACGCTATTCCATTTGTATCTATTGAATCTAGTTGTGTATTATGGGATAAATTGAGGAACTTTAGAAATCTAAGGTTTGAAAACATACCGTTGTTTGTTATATTCACAATATTGTTGTAGCTTGCGTCGAATTTATAAAGTCTTTGATTTGTTTTATTAAAATCAAACACTTGATCTTCATTGATACAGCACTTTGATACATGAACTTCTAATAGTTGATGGAACTTATTTATTCTTTCATTTGAAGAGAAGGACAAATCTACATTCGACAGGTGAAAAACTTGTGTACGTCCATCAAACCTGGACAAATATCTAAAAGGTTCACTTTTGTTGTAATCATCAACTTTCACGACACCTGCTTGACATTTGAAACCAGCGGCACAGTATGTGTGACAGTCGAGCTCATCGGCCAAATTGTCACATTCTGTTTTACCGTCACAAATGTTGACCCTGGGGTTGTTTCTTAAACATATTCTGAGATTGACGTCATCAATAATCACATCGTTTCTCTCATCTTCCCCGTATACACAGTCCATCATGTTATCTTGTAGATAATTTACCGGTATGCAGAAAGAATGCGGACACTTGACAAGACCTGTTGTACATGTGAAGTTCTCACAGTTTTCTAAATGAGAATGGTCCCAGCATCCAATAGGGTTGCCATTATTTTCTCTGAGATGAACACATCTTGGTGCCCATTTACCGCTCTGCTGATCGCAGACGGTGACTCCAAACAGAAGCTGTCTGGGATAAGTAAAGCTGTCATTGTTAGCATCAGATTCAAACTTGAACTGACAATTGGCGTTCCCGTCATTGAGCCAATGTTTAGGTAAATATGTACCATCTGAACATTGTCTCTCATCACAGTTGTTACAATCTGCTGTATAGCAGTAACGACAATCGGTTTCATCGCTGCCATCTAGGCAATCTTGTTTTCTGTCACATACAGCGTCTAATGTGATAATTTTTACCGAAGGAAAGTTGAAATTGTTTTTTTCACATAGAAATTCGTCGTTTTTTAGCTCCTCACTTTTTTTCTTACAGTACTCTTCATCTCGAGCGTTCTCACACTGAATGACACCATCACAAACTTGATTGTAGTGTATGTAATTGGCACTGATGTCTTTACACTCAAACAAGAAGTCTTTGTTTATCGAACAGGGTTGAATATTTGATTCTAGTTTATTGTCAAATGAGGTGTCGCTTACGAACTCCTCGCAAAACTCAAGAAAATTACCTTCATTATTAAATATTTTAAACTCAATACCACCACCAAGTGATTGAAAGTAGTTTAGCGCAACGATCAAGTCTGGTACAAACATGAAATGGATTAGGTTTGGGCTTATCTCTCGTGGATTTGTAAATGGAAGTAATCTTGGCCTTTTATTAGACCAAAAATATCTTTCAAATTCTGCACCAGAGTGTATCCTCATTTCACGATTTTCATTTTGAAGCTTTAGTGAACGTAGCTTTTTATTTAACAATTTCTTTATAAAGTTTAATTCTTCATAAGTTTCAACATTTACTAATGTTGATTGTTTTGCTTTACATTCATTTTCAGCGTTATGTTTAACTAACAAACGTTCCTCGCCAACAAAATAACAAGAGTGTACAACAGGTTTCTGTTTACTTTGATAATGAATCCATCCTTCCTTGCACTCTCCACACAATTTAAAGCCCAATTGATTCGTTTCAATCTGAAGTGTTTCATCAAGTTTCAAAATGTTATTAATATTTAAACTTCCAGTGAACTTGTAAAGTTTGCCATCAGTAAAAACGATGAAAAGCAGATTAAATTCATCTGTTACAAGTCTTGTTGTATTTAAGCTTGAATCAAGTCTATGACTACATTGACTTAGCCCACATCGAACTATCCATATTGCTAAACGTAAGTTTCTCTTGTGACTGTGTGCATCAAAGTCTGCAATACATTTGTCCAAGTCATTGTTGGATATAAACATTTCTTTCTGTTTTCGTTGAGTGTCCAGTAATTTAATAAAACTTGTATTAATATCATTTCTATCCAGTTCTCTAAAGTCACGTATTCTATGAAATTTAAGAACGGGCTCCAAAGTATAACCATGTTTAACAGCAAGCCGCAAATTTCGCTCCTTTTCGTGTGATTTACTGCTCAATAAATATCTAATGATTTCTTCTACAACCTTAAATTCATTTTCCCACGAGTTCACCAATATAAGCAGATCCAAATCTTTAGTAAAACAATCTTTTAAAGGAAAGCTGTACAAACCTGAAATGAGGAAGGGGAAAAAAAGGAACGTACATTTAGAAAAGAAGAACAATATTGTGAATACTGGTTTCTTTGTACAATTTATTAATGTAGAAAAAGCAAATTTATTTTATAACAGGTTTGAAACGACTGCTATAGTGTTTATCTTTCACCCCCCCCACCATGTCCGATAGTGCAATGGCCATGGAGGTATAGGTAGTTGACTTAACAATCCGGAATTTGAACCCTTAGCACACAACATGTAGATCGAACCACAGCACGCAGATTTGGCTCACATCCACAGTGCCACACCCACTTCAGCCACCGCTCATCTAGTCTTTTTTTTTTAATTGGTTCTGGTTAAACTCTACCCTGCTATTAAAGATGTACTTGTCATTAGTCGCGTCAGTAAAGACGGGGTGACATAGTGCTGACCGCATTATTCCCCCATTGTTTAATGCGGCTGAAAATAATAATGAATTCTGCATTTTATCTGTCCCGGTCATCCTACTAGGGCTGTAAAGAGATAGCGAAGGGATATCCTTCCTTAAATACATAATCGTCTAATCTATGCGTGTGTCTCCCTCATGTAGTTTTCATATCGTGTGGTGTATCCGTTGTAACCTTGGGTAGTTTTCATATCGTGCGGTGTATGCGTTGTAACCGTGGGTAGTTTTCATATCGTGCGGTGTATGCGTTATAACGATGTGTAGTTTTCATATCATGCTGAGTATGTGTTGTAATCATGGATAGTTTTCATATCGTGCGGTGTATGTGTTGTAAACGTGTGTAGTTTTCATATCGTGCGGTGTATGCTTTATATTTAAGGATGTTCATGGCAATAAAAGCCAAATATTATTTTCTATTACAGTATTTAATACATTTCTTTGTTAATTCTGTTCATATCGTATTCTGTTCATGGCAATATAGGTCACATGTTCTTTTCTATTGCAGTATTTCGTATATTTCTTTGTTATCCCTTCTGTCAGATTTCGTTCAGCCAGATTCAGTAGGCTTTTTCTCTAGTCTATATAAAGTTATATATAAAGTTGCCATTCACTTTTAGAATTTCCAACTTACAAGCTGACATACGTTAATATTTTCGACTATGTTCTCAATGTAATAATTTCCCCCCCCCCCTCGACAGATAACTCAGTACTAACTAATGTTTTGTACACTATCATTATTTCAATCTGGTGGTAGCAGACATGGTCAAGACATGCTCTGATGCGTTAATCTTTTTTGGAACTATACAACACATGTACACTCTCTTTTCAACATGTAAAATGAGATAGTGTCAATGCACTCTATGATACAGGTTAAGAGATTAATTACAAGTGAAGCAGACACATCGAATCAGTACAAATTCTTGGTGTCACTTTTGACATCTTGAATAAAAAAAAATTTAGTTAAAAAAAGAAATTGTTATTTCAAAAAGAGCAGTGAATTTCTAATGTCATAAAAGGTTCCAGAGATTGTATGTATTGGCTTATAAAGTCATAGAGAATTATTTTTAATAATATTCATAAAGGCTCTGAAATAACTTTTGCTATAATTATTTTTAATGACAACATTTCAAAGTAAACAAAAATTTGAATGATACATTTCATCTTCATGATTTAGAAAAAAAACACATTTTATTTAACAATTAAAAGTAAACTTGCAAGTGTTAAATACTTGTTTTGTATTTTTTTTAAAATGTAATAAAAATCGTTTTAAAAATACTTTCAATAAAATCGCTTGGATTATACAAACATTTATAAAAAATTTATTCAATGAATTTATTTTTTTTTATAGGCGGCCGCACTTTTATTTAGTCAGCATTTATAGATTTAAGTAATGAATGAATACAATAAAAAGACTAATCTTAATTTTCACTTGCTATCCTTATCCCTACCCAGACTGGGCCTCGCGCGACCCGTTTCGCATAGGGCTCCTTAATTTTTAAGGGCCAGCCCTGAGTAATAAAAATAGATACAATTAAAATGTATTTAATATAGTCAACAATTATTAATTATGAAAGCAAATTTATATTAGAAACATTTTTTTTTAAGTTTTAATATTTAATAGTCTGCATTTCACAAAACATAATTATTATTCGCAAAGTTTTTTTTTTTAATATTGTTAAAAAGTATATATTTATACATTCACATATACAGTTCTTATAAAATGTAAAAAAAAAATAATTTCAATTCTTGCGATGAGTTTTAATGTACTATAATAAATCAATAACTTCTTAAATGTCTAGATTCTAGATAATAATACGTAAATGTATAATATGTAGGTCTTCCATGAGCTAACCTTTCTTAAACTCAATCCATTTGCTGTAAAACATTGGAATCGTGTATATCATTGGATTCACAGCAGAGTTCAAAGGTAAGGCAATTACCAATAACCAACTGTACGTTACATTATCAATTATTTTGCCGCTAAATGAAAGTAATCCAAGGACTGAAATCGGAAACCAACAAAGAAACTCTTCCAAGACTAAAAAAAAAATTTGCCTTGTCGCATTGATTTTATTCTCAGTATTTGACCTTCTAATCCTGAAAACTTTCTTAACCTTAGCTATGTGAATAACCAATTCAGCACTAGCCATCAAAAAGCAGAGGATCAGTTTAAATATGACCATTGTTGTTAGTGAATACATCCATCCAGGTCCTCTGTTATTAATTAGTGGTAGACTTCGGCACATTCCATTGGATGAGAAGATGGACCACTCTTGATATAGTGCTGGCATGAATGCGATGAAAAGCCCATAAGCCCAGGTTAAGGTCACTGATATTCTGACAGCTATTTTTTTTGCATTTGTATCGTAAGAAAAATAGCTACAGTCAATGAACTCCAAGACTGTGAGAAAAACGAAAAGGACAGAACACTCAGAGGACAAAGTGGATAAAAAGCCACAAAATGTGCAAAGTGAACTGTATCTCCATTTCTTTTCATACAAGACATACGTGCCCTGATAGAAACTGTCCACTGAACCTATGAGGATAAGATAAAGACCCATCAGGAAATCAGCTATAGCAAGATTTGTTACAAATATATGATATGGAAGTTTAATATTGGACCTGTTACAAAAATAACGATGCCCAACTACAATAGCGTTGCCCACTGTTGATGTAATTCCTATAATCCAAATTAACACTTTCTGTGTGATGTCATCAATCAAATAATCACAGGAGGATATAGGGTCACTTGGAGACTGACAAACGTGTTTTAAAACTCCTGGTCCAGTTATAAGAGGGCAGCATAGAACATAACGGTCAACTAATAACTTAGCTTTGACAGTGGTATTCTTAAAATAGTCTTGTTGAATTGCATTGGCATGTATCAGAGTATTTTGAAGATTTAAATAATGGATCTGAAAACTGAAAGGAAGCCAGTCCAGTGAATGTATTTTTGTATTTTGTAAGAAAAGTTGATTAATTATGGAGTTCTTCAACGAACTGACTGGCAAAAAAGAAATTATTGTATAAGACAAATCAAAATACAAAATTCTACTCGCTATAATTCCTTCTGAGTCAATGGCTTCTAGAAAGTTATTATGTGATACATTGATTATTTTTAAGTTTAACAACTTAGAAAGCATTCCGTGTTTTGTGATTCTGGTAATGTTATTATAGCTGATATCCACTAAGTATACTTTTTCATTCTTTTCTGCAAAATCAAATATGGTATCTTCACATATGCTATTATTTGAGAAATGAATCTCTAACAGATGTTTAAACTTATTAATTTTTGTTTTTGAAAGGCTAGACATGTTAACACCAGTGATGAGAAAAACTTTTGTGCTTCCATCAAATTTAGAAAGGTATTTAAAAGGTTCACTTTTGTTGTAATCACCAACAATAACGACACCTGCTTGACATTGGAAACCTGGGGCACAATAATTGTGACAGTCAAGCTCATCAACAAAGTCCTCACACTCTGTGTGACCGTCACATATACGCATTGTTGGGTGGTTCTTTAAGCACCTCTTTAGACTGTTGTCAGCAATACTTACTGCGTTATTCTCATCTTCTCCATAAATACAGTCCATAACAAAGTCATTCACGTAATGAAAAGGTATGCAATATGAGAAAGGACATTTCACCATATCTTTTGGACATTTGAAGTTTTCACAGTTTTCTAAATGTGACATATCATTGCATCCCATCAGCTGACCACTTCTACCTTTTAGATAAACACAATGTGGTGACCATTCATTACTTTGATTTTTACAAATTGTAACCCCTAATTTTAATTGCTTTGGATACACACTGTTCTTATCAGAACAGGTGATAGTATATGAATTAATCCCCATAGCGTTGGTAATATCGTTACAGCTGAAATGACATTTGTTGTTTCCAAGATCAAACCAATGTTTTGGTAGGCAAGTTCCATCTAGACATTTGAACTCATCACAAGGATCACAATACAATTCATCCATTCCATCCAAACAGTCTTCAATACCGTTACATAAACAATCATCTGATATCACAGCACTAGTAGTGAAGCCGAAGCTGTTAACAAGACAATTAAATCCTTTCCTGACCTTGGCGCGGTTGTCATGGAAACAGTATTGTTCATCTCTGGCATTCTTACAGTTAATGACTCCATCACACACTTCATTGTAATGAATATATGATCCAGTCTCGCCACAATCAAATAAAAAAGTTCCGTCGATTGCATGTGAATAGTTGTCAAAGTAATCCATGTCCAATTCTTTATCATTTATCCAATCACCAAGGAGTTCATCTTCACACATTTCAATGGATACCAGGGATTGACTACAATGCACTCTTTCCATTGATGATACAACCCTTTTCGAAGAATTAGATTCTAACTCGTGTTCTAATTTTAAAACTAAACAGTCACCTTGCGCATGTTCTTTGAGAATTTTCCGACCAAAGCCTGCTTTTAACTTTGTTATGGTTGACAATTTCTTCGACCAACCATTACCAATGTGCACATATAAAACTTTTTCAAAAATTATCTTCTGTCTAAGTATGTTTGTCAAAAAATTAAACTCGGCGTTATTTTCAATTTTAACCATTTCAGAGAATTGTTCATAACAAATAGACTGTGACTCATCTCTTTTTAAATCCTTTACATTTCCAATATAATAACAAGACTGAACGTCCGGTTTCTGTCGACTGCGGTACTGTACCCAACCTGGCATGCACTTGCCGCACAACTTTAGACCCAATCTATTAAATTGATTTTGTTGGTACAGTAAGCCATCTATCTCCATTTGTGGATCACCTAGCTCTAAAAAGTTGTGTATTTTCAGTCCACCACTGAATGTGTTCAAATTCCACCGGTTATTTATCAAGAAAAGTAAATTTAAATCATCTGATAGGAGTTTGGTAGTATTTATATCCTGGTCTAAATGATAAGTACAGTATCTTGGTTGGCAATCAACAAACCATAACACTAGTCGTGTAGTACCACTTTGGCTGTTTTTATTGAAGTACATCATGCAGTTGTCAAGGTCTTCATTGGTTATATTTATCACGTCATCTGAATACGTATAGAAAGAATCAGGCATCGCGTAAGAAAACAAATCATCTAAATTCATAAATTCAAATCCACCCTGTAAGTCGTGAGGTTTTAATGCCATTCGCACTTTCCTCTGATCGTTAGAAGTCCAGTCTTGGAAATATCTTTTGATAATTTCAACATTGTCTAAACTTCTTTTCATTACTGCTATAATATCTAGATTAATGGTGAAACAGTCCTTGAAAGGAAAACTATTTACTCCTGAAAAAAAAAACAGAAATGTATATACTGTCATGTGTCATTTTATGCGTATTCTTTTCTATGTGAAATCCAAATTATGCGATTAGTTTTTTAATTTTAAAAAATATTGACAAACTCATTCACCAAATTTATTCTTTTTTTTCAATTTCACGGGATCTGCTTGTAGAGATAGAAAGTAAAAAAAAAATATTAATATTTTTAATTTTAAAACGACTTAAGTTCAGGTGGGAGAAAAAAGTAAATACAGTTCTTTAGTTTTAGATCATGCAACTGTTTTTATAAATAATATTTATAATTAAAAAAACGTGAGGGCCAATGTGGAAATTGTTTTCTTTACACATTTGTGCATTTGATTGCACGCCAGGCCTGATAAAGGAAATGTGATGTGAGAAAGTGATATTAAGACATCACGGTTGACTGGCACTTGTTGGAGATTATCAGAAGCGGCGCGAGATTTGCTAATTGCCAAATGATTCGTCAGCTGCTAATTGATTCGTTAGTTACATATGGCCGGCTCTTTCATGCGCCAGTGGCGTAGGGTGACATACCGAATTCCAGTAAGCACAATTAATGAATCATAATCTAAAACAATATAACGTACAAGATTATAATTATTATCAGTCTTGATTGATGTTACAAAATTGAATATTGAAATCAAACTAATACCAAGAACACTTCTCTAATTATAATTAAACTTTCTCCAAAGCTCATCTCTCTACGCAAGTAAAATCCAACTCCAACTGATCTCTACACTAAAACTGATGACGATACACATGTATCTCAGTCATCCTAATTATTTCATTTAATTGGAAGACCAATCAGAACACTGTAGTAATAAAAATGATTATTCTATTGATATGTATCATTGGTTCTTCCAATGAGAGAAATATAAAAAATGATAATATATTCCCACCGAAATGTATATATATATATATATATATATATATATATATATATTAGCTGTACACTAAAAAACCTTTGCATAAAGTTATTCCCTTAGGTTTGACCTAGCAATGTTTGTATTGATTTTATTACAATTTAATGGTGCACTATGTTGTAGAAATACAAAACAAACAAACAAATAAAAATTCAATGGAATTATTTCACAAATCAGCCTTACAATTAAAGCCGTAAGGTTTCATGTTTGAAAACGAAAACCGCAGAAAATATTCAAAACTACAGATTTAAAAAACAAAAAAACATGCAACGAATCGAGAAGTCTGCAAAACGCCATTTTGAATTCTTAATTTCTAGTTTAGGTGTAACGCAGACACCACTAAGCTATAATTAATTATATTACATTTATGTAATATATTACATATATTTCAAAAAATGCTTATTTTCAATATAGCACCCCTACCTCAAGTTTACTCTCTTTAAAATAAATAAATACTTATGGCAAAATTTAGGAAGAGTAGTCTCCTAAATGCGTCTCCCGCAGTGCCTCAGAGAATATTGCACTTTCATGGTTGGAATGAAAGAAGAGGAAATGCAGTACCCTCATTATTCAACACATACATTATCTATAAAACATCATCCAATCAGTACAATGACATTTCAAAGGGATCGATATGCTATGTTTGGCTTAAATTAAATATATATTTAGGCCTAAGGTATCGAATTGCTTACTGAATAAGGAAACACTTAAGCAAACATAAAAAGAAAATATCCCCCACTTTAGTTGTATTTTATATAAGAGATAACATTTATTTCCGCTATTTCAAAAAAATTATATACTTAAAATAAGAAAATTAAATATTTTAAAAAAATAAAAAAATTACCTGAGTATAGAATAGGTATCAGCCAGAATAGCAACATTGTAACTTCCTAGTTTATTTATTGTTCGTGTTGATAAAAGAGTCAATAAATCTACGAAAATGTTCAGAACCAGATATAAGCATCAGCTGAAATATATATATATATATATAATTAGGTTATATCCTACATGTGTATAGCTTTATATATATATTATATATATATATATATATATATATATATATATATATATATATATTAGGGTGGCCCAAAAAAACTTTCTGTCAAATTTTTTGGAGCATTTAGTTTTTTGTGTTCCCTATGACTTCAAAACAGCACAGAAAAATTTCATGAATATATAACTTTATTTAGTACTTCCTCATCGACACTGAAATTTAAAATAATTTTGAATGAATTTTGAATATGAGTATGTATATATAAAGCACACAGAAAATGCTAGAAGGTTTTGGAAAGTTTTAGAAAAAGCTGTACAATTCTAGAAGGTACTGGAAGATTCTATGAAATCTCTAGAAGGTTCTAGAAGCTTCTAGAAAAACGTGGAAAACTTGAGAAGGTTCCGGGAAATTCTAGAAATCTCTAGAAGTTTTGGTTTTCATATAAATAGTTAGCTTCACCAGTGCATTTCAATTTAGTTATAAAAATCAAGTGCTATAAGACGAAATGTTGCGGCAAAATATAAATATCATTCATTTATTTATGACTACTAGGTCGAAAAGTGTTGTTTAATTAACTAGTATAGAAGTTGACACAACTCCTGTTTATTGAGCTAGGTACTTCCCCTAATTCAGCCTACTGGCCAATTGTATGTTTACAAACACAGCCCTCTGGCAGTCAGTTGATACTATTTTTTCATGACCTATTTCTGTGCTTGTATACTGTCCATTGGACATGCCAATGTTTATTGAGCTAGGTACTTCCCCTAATTGAGCCTACTGGCCAATGGTATGTTTACAAACACAGCCGTCTTCAATAAGACATTTGGGGTTAGTACAACTGGACCGGATGTGCTGCTATTCATGCGCTTTAGAACGTTTTGTCCAAAATTAAGACAGGCAGAATTTAGTATTTGCCACGATGTTCGACTGGAGCGAAATCTCAAGCCATTAAAAGATGAAGTCATCACATTTTGTTCAAATATCCAAATGAAAGACAACTCAATACATTGCCACGTGAAGATTACAAAGAACTTCTGACTCTGAATCTTATCTTCCTGGGAGGAACCCCCCCCCCTTTTGGGGTGCGTTTTCGTGTTCCAGGAACTTATCATGCAAGGTGGATGTCTAAAGTAATCTACATCATAAAGATTAATCTCTTCCAACATCAATTAAAATTGATTAAGCATGAAGATGATCAATTGCAGAATTTGATATCTTTGCATCCTTTGTTCACATTAAAGCTTGGATTCAGTGTCCCATTCCAGCAGACGCACCTCTGAATGATCTGGATTTCATCAATCTTCGTGTTGATTATATGCATGTTTCTCACTTCATTTCTCACACTGCATTGAAAACGATAGGCCGACTTCTCTGGTACCTTAGTGCAGAACTCATTCCTCTGGTTCTCTTTTCTCAACGTGTCTCAGTGGATGAGAAAAACAGCCTTGCTGTTTGCTTGAGGCAATTCATGGAGAAATCTTCTGATGATCAGATAAAAAAAGGTGCACAAATGATCCTTCAACACTTCATAATGTGACATTGAAGGATTTTGAGACCTCGTCGTCGCTGCTTTCTTTAATGCTCTTCTGCTTCCCACAAATTTTCCCATGACTGATGTTTCCACCTGGCAACAATCTCCATCCTTTCAGAAGGCAACAGCAGTGGTCTCTTCCTGGAAAGTTGTCAATGACTGTGCCGAGCGGGGTATTGCATTGGCGTCATAATTCAACTAATCTCTCACCAAATCAGAGAAGGAAAAGCAGTACTTCCTCCAAGTTGCTGAACAGCATCGCAAAGAGTTTCCAGATGCAAAATATCAACTAAGCTGAAAAGATCGCAACTTGAAGACCTTTAGGATTCAGAAAGCTCAGACTAAAAAACTAAATAGCGTACTTAGAACTACTCTGCAATACAGTCAGGTTAAAGTATAATGTAACTAGTATTATTTTACTGTTTTATTCCTACGAAGTAATATAATTGTTCTTTGTATCTAAAAAAAAAACATTTTAAACCTTGCAAAAATTTAATTTAATACAATTGCCGAATACCATTAAACACGAGATAACAAGTGCACTGAGGCAGTATTTATAGGATCCCAAATGGTGTGAAATTTGGAATATGCATGTCTTAAATCATAGTAAACCAGAAAACTAAAATGCTCATGATGAAAAATCAACTTTATTTTTTTCCATTATAAAGTGAGCATTCCTATATATATATCGGATTAAAAGTCTTCATTAAATCATAATTGAAGTTTACAGACAGACAGTAAAAAGTTCCCTTAGCCCTATCGGGCCATCGGGGCAGATGAAGTGTAGAATTCATAAGTTGCTATAACATCGTCTTATGATGCGATTGTGTGGTTAGCACAACGCCCAGCCGCCTTTACTTCCTCAACTTAAGTCAGGTACCCAGTTAAAGCTGGGTGGATTTGTTGGACGACATTGAAACAAACTACACCTGGAAAAATTGACATGGACCTCACCGAAGATCGAACCCAGGACTTTCAGGTCGACAGTCGAGTATCTACACCACTCGGCCATCCGTCCCACCCAGACAGTATTATCCCGAAATAATCTTTAAAATGTAATTGAATCCCAATACTATAAAATCAGCAGTTAATATCATTTGTGAAAACCATTCAAATAGAGAGTGAAAAAAGGAAATACAATAGATAGAGGTTCTACAATAGTTACTGGGGTCCGCAAACATTTGAAAAAAATTAAGTGGGATGGGGTCCGTCAAAAAATCAAGTGGGGTTCCGGAGTGCATAAAAGACACATAAAAGACGCAAAACTCCGAAACTAAACTGAATATTTTTTAAAGGACTTAATATACGAAAATGCTTTGAAATTTGAACCCCAAGCCCCAATTGACGCCTCTCGCCCAAGGACCCGTTTACCTCGCCTATGCCTGGGCGGATCCTTCCCTAGCCCCTCTCTAAGTACTTCACTGCCGAAGATTGCATTTTAAAACAAGAAAATCTCATTGTAAATCTTTTAAGTTAAACTAAGCTCAGTTAATTCAATTATTTGTTTACCTGGACAAAGAACAAGCATCATATAGTAGATCAACATTTCTGATGAGGAATTAAGAGTGTTTCTGATTGAAAGCAGGTTTATGAACTAATGTTGTTGTTTTTTTTAAAACAAGACATTTTCATTCTCATATGATCAAAATTTATTGAGGCGGAGAAATTAAGGTGAATTATAAACCAATAAGGCCAGAATAAGAAAGTCCTCCACACATCAAAATATACATTTTATGCTGAAAAATAATTTACACACAAAAAAAATGTACCGATGCATAAAATTTTGAGAAAAGGTAGAAAAAAAGTTGAAAGTATTTTTATTTTTTTTTAGTTATATTTGCAGTTGGTGTTTCTTTTTAATTTTAGTAATAAACGTTTAACAAAATGTAATATTTGAAAAATATTTAAAGTTTCACTAAACAAAATTAGCTAGTATCCATGACTATATGTATATACATCTGTAGGCAGAAACAGATTTACAATTTTACGAGCCATAGGACAACAAAAATTTCAGGCCGCATTTTGAAAAAATAAAAAAATATTGCTAATTTTTTATTTTTTATTTTTGCATACTTCTCGACGATTTGAGGCCCCTTATTTCGCGGACCCCATAGGCCATGGCCTTGACCTATCTGAAAGTCGAGTCCTCTTTGTAGGACTTTGTTTGGAAATAAACTTAGCCTGAATAATGAGACAAGTATGGCTATAAGAACTATTAAGAATTTAGTCAACTAATAAAACATTGATAGTTAAATATATGGACAAATATTAAGATGATCTCTTTATGAGAGCTATTGCATACAGTGAATATTTAATTGTACTAATAATTATTAAAGTTATATTGAATCAAACATTTAGTTACCTGTTTGTCAAATATAAAGTTAGAATAGTAAAATATATGCAGGTTTCTGTTCAGCACTGAGCAGACAAGTTTACGACAAGGAATCTTCTCTTTCTGGTATGAAATATTGTGATTCATAACGCGGATGGAACCGACAGATTAATAATAAATAACCATGTCTGATTGAAAGTCAGAAGCCATGTGCCAAATCGTTTATCGTGGATGCATATAAATAAATATAGTGACTGTGTGTCTTTCACGTGTATAGATTTGTGAGCGCTAATCTTACTGCATGGGCGTCGTTTTATTAATCTTTAATGTGGGCATGCTGTGCAATTGTACAAGACACTGCGAGTGGTGTCTTCCAAGGCAAATTGAACAATTTTATTGTATGCTTAACGGTGCTTGAAGGAAGAAGTAGAATCCCGAAATCTCGATTAATGGGGGAGGGGGAGGCATAATCACGTGTAAGTGGCGCCCGGGCAGACTATATGAATAACGCACCCTTTGCGTGCCAAATCTGTGGCGTAACCTGCGTTAGCTGCGCCTGGGGTTCAATCTAACAATGGTACCCTAATTCCTAGTCAACAAAAACAAAAATAGTAAAATAGTGAAATCCCACCCACTTGTGGCAAGGTGAATGCCGCCTGGGGTGATAGCCCTTTAACCTTCGCCCCTCATCAGTTACGCCACTGGTAATTATATTGGTAAGAAGGAACTTCGCCCCATTCCTGCCCCCCCCCACAATCAATGCTTCCCCATGGCTAGTTGTGAGCCATATTACGTCACATTTATGTACCACTCAGTTAAGCCCCCCTCCATACGCTACTCCTGCGGATATATATATGCCCCTCCCTAGCTACGCCACCATCAGGTAGTGACATTTGTGACGCGTCAGCGACGTTCCAGTCGTCTCCTTGGTGACAGATTAGCGGCGGTAACATTTCGTATGATCACATGGCGCGTCGACTGACATTTGAATCTTCATTAAATTTTAACAGATTGCTCATGTAGTTGTTTTGTTTTCTTGTCTGGCAGACGGCACAAATCATCTCTTAACCACCCCTCCCCCACCCTAAACATGAACAATATTATTATGGGAACTCATAAGTAATACTTAAACTTCTCTGTATGAAAAGGTTAAAAAACTAATATATTTATCAACGGTGATATTGATTGAGTCATACTGACGGCTTCATGATTTTTTTTGTTGGTTTTAGTTTGAGGCTTAATATAGCTGAGGCTTTTTTCTGGCTTTTTTAAATGAGGCGCCCAATTTTACTTCTGCGACCTACGTCATAATTTTCACTTTGCGCTAATCATGAGTAAAAAATAAAAGGAAGTGCACAATTTTTATACGAAATTATCATTACTTTAATGCAGTGATACTCTATATCAGCGATTCTCAATCTTCTCCGCGGATGTACCCCACATGGTGCGAAAGGATATCCGCCGGTACCCCTCACACGCACGTTTGAGAATAAATGTATTTGTTGTATTGATGTGATGTGCTTACATTTCTAAATGGGATACTTGGGGTGTATCTTTTGATGATGATAGTGCAATAGCTACGGAAGAACCACGGGAGATATATCGGGGACTTTTACCATGGCCTAAAAATTCATTAGTCTTCACCGAAGATGGAACCAGCGACTATGAGGTCGATAGATGAGCGTTAACCACAAAACCATCCGTCCCCCGTTCTTGCCAGTAGAGAGCGGGAACATAACTTATTGCGCTGAATGTTTAGTTACAATTATAACAAAACAGATGTGGTTTATATTATGCATATTAAGTTATAGTATTACAATGCTTACATGTTTATATTTTTTCCTGTAATTTTTTTTTTTAAGTTTATTATTAGCACAGGACAATGTTTATCATACCGTATTTCCATCTTATAATTATTTCTAATCCACCTAGTCCATAATTTCATTTAATGACAGCGTACTGCGCCATCAGTCACAAAGATGATAGAAAAAAGTTAGTAAATGTAACGCTTTGTTTCAACTTCAATCAAATGATTATGTCGTGTAAGGTGAACTTTGATACACTGCCCTTCTTTGAAATAATCACTGGTACCTAAACAGGTAGCAAGATATTAGCTGTCACATGATGTTGTCATAAGATGTTGTCATATGATGTTGTCATATAATGTTGTCATATGATGATGTCATATGTTGATGTCATATGATGTCGTCATATGATGTTGTCATATGATGTTATATGATTTTGTCATATGATGTTGTCATATGATGCTGTCATACGTTGTCATATGATGTCATCATATGATATTTTCATTTAATTTTGACTTATCATGATGTCATTAAAGACTTTTTGAAATAAGGTTTTTCCTGAAGGTTTGTAAACTTTCATAATAAATATTTTTGATCGATATTTGTACATACCCATAATGAAATACTTCAATTAAAAAAAAACAATGTTTGATTTTCATATCAAGTGAAAGTCAAATTTTAAGATGTAGACCAATCATCTATCAAAGAGATTTTCATTTGTAAGTCAGTACATTGTACGTTGTCTTCAGTACTAATTATAGACCGATACTTCAAACATTTTTTTTAAAATATTTGTTTACTTTGCAAACAATATTTTAAGTTTTCAGTAATTATATAACTGAAATGCTTCTTTTTTTTTTTACTTATTTATTACTAAAATTTCATGCCATAGTAGTTCAATAGTCATTAACTGTTTTAAATTTGTTCCACTTTAATGAAATATGTATTGATAAATATATTTTAAAGATTTCAGAAAGTAAAAGGAAAAGATAACTCACGGCAAATTTTGCGACTGTAAAGAGGACACTGTATTGTAAAGCATAAGTTGTAATTCTCTCCCAATTAAAATCGTATTTCAAACAGAAATGTTTCTCTTCAAAACGATCTATCTACATATCAAGAAGTTTTACTTCATGGACAATCGATTTCTAAAAATCAATTTTACATCAAAGCTATAAATATCGTCTTCGTTTTTACTCTTATTCTGTTGTTCAAGTCAATGGTTTCCATTGAAAAACTCTACTGAAGTAATCAACAACCTCATCTTCAAACAACAGGGATACCAAGACGGCCATGCAATAGACAGGAAATAAATTTTACTAAGTAGAGGGCTCCAGACAAAACGCAGGTGGGGGTGGCCCCCCTGGCCCCCCGCAAGCTACGGGCCTGGTTTGAAGTAGTTCGCCAGTTTTCTGATTGGCTTAACATCAAAAGATGCACCCAAGTAAAGCATTAGAAAAGAAAAGCACATCTCTCGTCAATCAGATAAGTACATTTATTCGCAAACGTACGGGTACCGGTGGACATACTTTTACACCATTTGGTACAGCCACGATAAAGTCTGAGAACCACTGATATAGGGTATCGTTGCAGTAAAACACAGTGATCGATTTAAGAAAAAAAAAACAGTCCCGGGGGGGGGGATGAAAAAAAAATTTCTGCAGAGCCTGCGATAAATGTCTATGGTTTCATCCCCCGGCAGGGATATATTAGCTAAAGCAGAGCCGGGGATGACAGTTCTCAGGGCCGGGGTTGACAGTTCTCAGGGCCGGGGATATCCCCGGCGGTAAATCGAGTCCTGGTAAAGCATAGTCACTGGTGGTTCACTTTTGTAATGAATAATGCTAACTTATGCTAAGCCCTTTTTTAAATTCCATTTTAATTCTGTAATAGATAAGAAAAAATTGTTTTCAAGTAATTTTTTCTCAAGGTACAATAATGTATTTAGGTTTCTGTTCGTAATTTAGTAATTTTTCTAACGGTTTTCATTAAAATCTTTTTTTTTTAATTTAACAAATAAAAAAATAGGAATAATAATAAAAAAAAACACTAATTTTTCTTTAAGTGTTTTGATCATATTTATTGTATTTTTCACAGAAGTAATAAAAACAAAACTAGTTAAACATCATATTTATGCATAAAGCAAATGGGACATAAATTGACAAAAATATTTAAAAATACAAATTACTTGTTGACAACATCAATTGATGGACATAACCATTAGGAAGCAATAGATTACACAATGCCTAACAGTATTAAAAAATATTAACCTGACATTTTTTAAATTCAGAATAAATAAATGCATTTTATAAAGACAAATGATACACCAGAAAAATATGGCAATTTCAATTTAAGAAAAAAAAACATCTAAAAATGTACACCATAAATAACTTGTACTCTCAATAATAAATATTTATTTTTCTTGTGCTTTAAGGTCCACCATTAAAAAAAAATGATATTTTTTTTAAATTATCCATATACTGTATACATACACACACATAATAATTCAACCATTTAATACGCAAAAATAATAAAAAAAAAAAAATTGCTGATCTAAAAATTTCCATACAATGCAAAATTGTCAAAACATCAATAAAAAATTAATTAACTTTGATCACATTTAAAAAAAAAATTGTTTAGTTTCTATTTTAAGAGTAGGTCTATAAATGTAAACAAAATTTCCTATACAACGATCATGTGATGAAACAAATGTTTGACTTGGTTGTTTTGTTTTCTTTATGTTTTTCGTTTTCTGTATGTTTTTTTTTTTTGTCTTTCTATCTAGTTAGTAACAAAGTGAAGTTCTTTTAACCCTGAAAAGCCATCGGGGCTGATGAAGTGCAGAATTCATCTGTTTCTGTAAATATTTCTTACAGCTAAATTGTGTGACTAACACAGCGCCCCCCCCCCAACCTAAGTCAGGATCTGTGTTTAAAATCTGGGTGGACATTTGTGAGACTTAAACCAACTTTCATTAGGACTTTGGTTCTCACCGAGGATCGAAGCCAGGACTTTCAGGTCTACAGTCGAGCTTCTCGGCCATCCGTCCCAAAATAATTTACAGTATGTCACATTGTTAAATATATCAAAGCGTTAATTTTCTCTTCGAAATAGTATGACGGTGTAATGAAATAACGGCTACATCAGTCAAATTTCTAGTTCGAGTGCTTACATTTGTCACATTTCTAGGTCATATTCTTACATTAGTCACATTTCTAGGTCAAGTGCTTACATTTGTCACATTTCTAAGTGATGTTCTTTGAGATCCAGGATTATAATCTTCCCTAAACTCAATCCATTTCTTGTAGATCATAGGGACTGTATAAATCATTGGATTGACTGCAGAGTTCAAAGGTAAGACAAACACAATCAACCAGGCGTACATTTCCCGGCTAACTATTTGACCTTTGATGGACAGCAGACCCAGGACAGATATGGGGAACCAACAAAGAAAATCTGTCAAGGCGATAATAAAAAGTTGTTTAGCCACATCAATGTCATCTCCACGCCTGGATGGATTATGTACCGATCGATTCTTATTGTCAGCAACAGATCTGTAGGTAGCCACTTGACCCACGGCTATTAGAATGAACATGACAAAGTTTAAGATTATAAATATTGCCATAGAGTATATCCATCCTGGCTCTCCACTTCCGGTCAAGGGTAGACCAAGACACATTCCATTGGAAGAGTAGATTAACCATTCGGGATAAATGATGGGTGTAAGTGCAATAAGAAAAGCAAAAGTCCATGACAGAACGGTAGAAATAGCTACACTAATCTTTGTAAATCTATGTTGACCAAAAGGAAACGTCAAGGCCAAAAATCTGTCTAATGTGATGAGTGAGACAAAAAATACAGATGATTCACTTGACAATGTGGACAAAAAACCAGAAAACGTACACAGAGGGCTTTGTCGCCAATCATTTTCATGCAGGACATAAACGTCCCTATAGAAGATGTCCACAGAAGCAATTATAAGGAGATATACGCCCATAAAGAAATCAGCAACGCCAAGATTGGTCACAAATATACCATAGGAAAGTTTAAACATGGATCGGTTAAAAAAGAAGCGAAAAATAATGACAGCAGCATTGCCAACTAGTGCAGTAATAGCCATCGTCCAGAGTAACGTTCTCTTGGCGTTGTCTCCAATCAAATCATCACAAGAAGAAATGGCGTCTTCTGCCAATCCGCAGACATGTTTCGGAACGCCAAGGCCGGTAACTTGGGGACAACACAGTTTGTAATTGTCAGCAATTAGGCTCTCTGTGATGGTCGCATTTTTAAATAAGTTTGAATGTATGTTATCTTTTAAAAGTGTGCTTTCAATGTTTAATATGTTGAAATGATAGTTAGCAGGAAGCCATTGTAAAGATTGTATCTGTGTGTGTTGTAAATAAAGTTTGTTTATTTGTGATTTATTCAGCCAACTAACTGGTAAGAAAGATATTTTTGTGTAAGAAAAATCAAGACAGAGAATTTTTTCGGACGCTATTCCTTTTGAGTGAATATTTTCTAGATTTCTATTATGTGATAGATTCAGGAACTGTAGGTTTTTAAGTTTTGAAAACATTCCTCTACTAGTTATATTTGAAATATTGTTATAGCTTGCGTCAAATTTACAAAGCCTGTAATTAATTTGGCCAAATTCAAATATATGATCTCTGAAAATGCTACACTTTGACATGTGTACTTCAAGTAACTGATTAAATTTTTTTATTTGATCATTGGAAGATAGGGATAAATTTACGTCAGATAAGTGGAAAACCTTTGTGCTCTCATCAAACCTGGACAGGTATCTAAAAGGTTCACTTTTATTGTAATCATCAACTATGACGACACCTGCTTGACATTTGAAACCAGGGGCACAGTAACTGTGACAGTCCATCTCATCGGCGAAATTGTCACATTCAGTTTTACCGTCACATATTTTTACTTTGGGGGTGCTTCTGAAGCATATTTTGAGATCAATGTCATCAATCAGGACATCGTTGCTTTCATCCTCTCCATACACACAGTCCATCACCTGGTCTTGCAGATAATGTAAAGGGATGCAGTACGAATGAGGGCACTTGGCAAGACCCGATGGACAGGTAAAGTTTTCACAGTTTGTTAAATGAGACATATCTTTGCAGCCCATAGGACGACCGACTCTATCTCTGAGATAAACACATCGCGGTACCCATAACCCGTTATGGTAATCACAGTTGGTGACTCCATACTGAAGGTGTCTGGGATAGATGTATCTGTCGTGATGAAGGTCAGAATTAAAGTGGAACTGACAGTTGTTGTTTTCGGTATCTATCCAATATTTTGGCAAACACGTTCCATCTGAGCATTTTTTTTCTAAACAGCAATTACAGACTTCGTCCAACCAGCTCTCGGCTTGACAATAAACTTGTCTGAGACATTCAATATCTTCGGTGTTATCTTTCACCGACCTCGTGCTGAAGTTGTGTTTTTCAAGCCGAAATTCATTCATCTCTTTTTCTACTTTAATCTGGTGATTGTGACAATACTCTTCGTCTAGTTCGTTATCACAATGAATGACACCATCACAGACTTCGTTGTGGTGTATGTAACTGTTACGACTGTCTTTACAATGGAACAAGAAATGTTCGTACAAACTTGGTGTCGATTTTGGTTCCAGACTGTGCTCAAATTTAGTGCAATAGGAAAGTTGACCAACACAATCTTCGCAAAAAAGAAAAGATTGTATGGAGTAATCGCAGTTCAATGGTTGCCAATAGTATTCCTTAAGAACATTCATAAATTTTAGTCCTAAGCATACGGTGCTTCGATACCCGTCTCCACTAATCAATGCGTTCATTGAATAAACGTAATCTATCACAATGGGTCTTTTATTAGACCAGTTGTAGCCTGTTGATATGCCACCTGTATAAATAATTACGTACTCTTCGTCTGATTGGATTAAATCTAACGCTTTTTTTATTTCTGTTGTCAAAAATTCTAATTCTTCATTAGTTTCTATATTTACTAACGATGCATACTTTGTTTGACATTCTGTCTCAGCGTTCTTTTTGCTTGTATACTTCAAATTTCCAGCAAAATAACACGAGTGAACAAGAGGTTTACTTTTACTTTCATAATGGATCCAACCTTCTTTACATACTCCACACAAATAAACGCCTAATTGATTCTTAAAAATATCAGACATTTCGACCATTTTTAAAATGTTATGTAAATTTAGTTTGCCAGCAAAAGCGTGTAGATTGTCATCAGAAAATACTAAGAAAAGTGTGTGTGTTTCATTTGGTGTAATCGTCCCAGTGTGGTTAGGTTTTGTCAAGTTTAGTATTGCACCGGTATCTTCCACAATGGACTATCCATAGAGTCAAACGAATCGTTTTTGTGTGACTGTTTGAATCGAAATAATTGGTACAATTGTCTAAATCATTGTTGGAAATAAGTTTTTGATCTTTTTTGTATTTAGTCTCAATTAATTTAATTTTTTTCGCGCAACTTCGATTTCTCGTCACAGTTTTATAGTCGTGTACTCTGTGAAAGTCAATGATGGATTCCAAATTAGCTTTATGTTTAATAGCAACACGTAAAATTCTCTCATAGTACTGTGCTTTATAGGATGTTAAATATTTCAGAATCTCTTGAATGACGTGAAAGTCTTCTTCCCATGAGTCGAGGACCATCAGTAAATCCAAATCTCTAGTGAAACAATCTTTCAGTGGAAAACTTTTAACATCAGGTAAGAGAAATTAAACAGTATTTTTATGAACATATGAAAAAAAAAGGTCATACATTTTCTTTTTTACCCTATAATTAAAAAAAGCTATGAGTGTGATTTATAGAACGCTTTAGGAAAACAAAAAAACAACTTTAAACATAAAGAAATCGTATGTATTTTATTTATCATGGAAACAATGTGTGCTTTATATAAATAGTATAAAGCGGGTGAGGGAGGCAGCATATTTCTCGCCAGTAATTTCAGTGGCCTACGGAAGCATTTGATAACAGTTGTTAAAGATTATTTTTCGCCCTTTTTAGGTACTTAAGCATATTTACATAAACAAATCAAATAAACTGACTGACATTTAATACGGGGTTAAGGGGTTTCTGTTTTGGGGGGTTTTGGCCCGAAAAAGGGGAGTTGTTTTCTTTTTTTTTTATTTTTCTTTTCTTGTCCTCATATTTGTGTGTTTGTTTGGAGTATGGGAGAGAAGTGTTTTCTAACAAACAGCGGTGGGCCCTTTGACACACATAAGTGCGTATTTTGTGAAATAAAAGTAAAAATAAAAAAAAGATAATTATTTTAATATATTAGGACCACAAAGGATAGTTTAAATGCATTTAAGACATGATTTGTGATTATAAATTTAACTCCGCCATAACTGCCGAGTAAAGTTTGTGAAAATTGTTAGGGCTATGGTAACTTAACAATCTCGAGAAAAAGACCAATTGAATAAGTGAAAAATTCAAAATGTTTAGGATTTAATTTGCGCCTGGTCTTATATATTTCAAAGTATTAAGTTATGATTGTCGCTTGACTATTTTGGATAGAACAATCATAGATGAAAAGCTAGAGGATTGAGCTTGATAAATACTGGAATATTTTTATTTTAGAATGTAAACCAAACACATATTAGCGCTCTGAAAACAAATCTACTATAGTTAGATATATTTAAAGAGAAATATAAGTCACTGATAACCAACAAACAGCTCAAATACTTATATTTATACGTGGAAATCATATTTCGCTTCATATGTTTGACTTTTATTTAAAGCAGTATTTAATTGAACAAAAATATAAACATTTATTACCAAAGAGTATTAATTGCTTTCTTTGTATGAGAATTTTAGGAAATTATCGGGTTGGCTAAGCTAAGCTAAGCATTTTTTTTTATATTCCTTTTGTCGTAGCTATAAACATTCATCAGAACTCTTATGTCTTAAAGGTTCAGTTGGTCATGTCTGAACGTCATAATGAACTTTCAACTTATATATTAATATGATTAGATTTGCGTAACGCCAAATTATTTCCTCTGTTTCTGTGTATTTAGAGCATTTTCGAAAAAAAATGCTCTATTGTCCCCGTTTTGTCTGTCTGTCTGTCTGTCTGTCATCACCCTAGATCTCAACAACCATAAGTCCTAGACCCATGATATATATATCATTTTGTAGGTCTTGGCCTGCCAAGAAATGACTTTTTTCCATTTCACGATCTGACCTCTCAGGGCCGTAAAAGGGGCCTTAT
Organism: Bulinus truncatus; assembly: GCA_021962125.1. Classification (NCBI taxonomy): domain Eukaryota; kingdom Metazoa; phylum Mollusca; class Gastropoda; family Planorbidae; genus Bulinus; species Bulinus truncatus. Next base: position 594,272 of record JAGDYQ010000241.1, read on the forward strand.
AAGGTACCGTTTTTTGCTATATAAGCTATATTAATAATGGACCGCCCTATATCTCAGCAACCATAAGTCCTAGACCCATGATGTATATATCATTCTGTAGGTCTTGGCCTGCCAAGTGTACATCAAAAGTCCATTTCGCGATTTGACCTCTCAGGGCCAAAATATAAGAGTTTGTTATGTACCGTTTTGCTTATATTTTAAATATAAATAATAAAAGCTAATCAAAGGGGCGTAATCATTATTTATTTTTGTAACAGTTATTCAACATGACTTACTTGTCCTTTTAATATCTTTTTTCAGATATATGCATTACACAATTGAATTTATAAACATTTCCAAAATTTACAAATATTTACATGAAAATGCGCTAACACGACCTGTGTCCAGAATGGAACAGGCTTAATTGCTTGTTTTTTAGAGCATTTTCGAAAAAAAAATGCTCTATTGTCCCCGTTTTGTCTGTCCGTCCGTCCGTCATCACCTTAGATCTCAACAACCATAAGTCCTAGACCCATGATGTATATATCATTTTGTAGGTCTTGGTCTGCCAAGAAATGACTTTTTTCCATTTTTCGATCTGACCTCTCAGGGCCGTAAAAGGGGCCTTAGTACCGTTTTTTACTATATAAGCTATATTAATAAAGGAGCGCTATATCTCAGCAACTATAAGTCCTAGACCCATGATGTATATATCATTTTGTAGGTCTTGGCCTGCCATGTGTACATCAAAAGTTCATTTCGCGATAGGACCTCTGAGGGCCGGGCTTCAGGGCTCCTAAGGGGCTTATATATTATATATACACCTTGTACGTTCAATAACCCGTTCATTTGGTGCGAAATACTGCAGCACGTAGTTTCACCAAGATTTATTAAGAAACTCATCAAATGAAATAGTAAGCTTGTGTTCTGAGTTTAATTGAAAGTATCAGAGCTATGCGACAATTGACGGAGTTTTCGGACGATTAAATGACTATAATTTAGAATGTTTTCAATTATGAGTCCTATTTCAGTAACCATAAACCACTTGTAGTTAGATTTAAGAGACAATAATTTTTTTTCAAATATAAAGAAACGTCTTTATAATTTTTTTTTACAGATATATGCATTACACAATTGAATTTATAAACATTTCCAAAATTTACAAATATTTACTGAAAGCTAACAAACGCACTGATACATAACACGAAAATGCGCTAACACGTCCTGTGTCCAGAATGGAACAGGCTTAATTGCTTGTTAGCATTATCTACCTACTACTATAACGCTTAACATGATTTCCTATCATTCTATGTTTGTTAACTGCTGGTCGCGTGAACTTCTTCCTCTTCACAAAAATAGTTCTTTTAGGTTAAAGTTTTAGGTATTTATAGTAAAGGAATATATTTTAAGAAAAATTTAAAATAAACTAAATAAAAATTCTCAAAATGGACACTCAGTAATGATTATAAAAAAAGTTGTTTTGAAATTTACAATGTTAAACATTTTTATGTATCACTTTAACAAACAGTTTATCAGACAATTTATCAGACAGTTTATCAAACAGTTTATCAAACAGTTTATCAGACAGTTTATCTAACACTTTATCAAATAGTTTATCTAACAGTTTATCAGACAGTTTATCAAACAGTTTATCTAACCTTTCTTGAACTCCATCCATTTATTGTATATCATGGGAATTATATATATTAACGGATTGATGGCAGAGTTCAAAGGTAAAACAACGACAATCAACCAACTGTACAATTCTTGACTTATAATTAGATTTCTCACAGATAGTAAACCAAGCAAAGAAATCAGTAACCAACAAAGAAACTCGATCAAAACTATAGGAAATAGCTGACTGGCAAGCTTGATTTCATTTTCAATCCTGGAGAGACAATGTCCAGATATTTTTTCTCTCTTGGCAACAGACACATATACAGCCACTTGTCCACTGAAAATCAACGTAATAAAAATTAGTTTTAATATTACCATTGTTGTTATTGCATAACTCCAGCCTGGTTTTCCAGCGCCAGTGAGTGGAAGACTGCGGCACATTCCATTGGATGAATAGATTGACCAATCTTCATAAATTATCGGCAATATCGAGATGAAAAAGCCATAAGTCCATGACATTGCAACAGTAATGGTTTCAGCTACGTTATTAAGCTTTTTTCCAGTAGAATACCTAGCAGCCAGAAACCTGTCTATGGTAATGAGTGAAGCAAATAACACTGAAGCCTCACTCGACAAAGTGGATACAAAGCCAGAAAATTTACACAGTGTACTGTATCTCCAATGATGGTCATGCAAAACATAGGTCCCCTGATAAACGACCCCAACGGAATTTATGACGATAAGATATAAGGCCATTAGAAGGTAGGCTACAGAAAGATTTGTTACGTAGGTATTCTTAATGCTGGCTATGTTAAAAAAATGCCGATGTAACACAACAATACAATTTCCGAAAGTTGAGATTATTCCTATTGCCCAGAGAATGACTTTTTTAGTTAAATCACCAATTAGATGATCACATGACGATATTGGGTCGATAGGTGACTGGCAAACGTGTTTTGGAATACCTGGACCAGTTACTAAAGGACAGCATAATGTATAATGGTCAACTAATAACTTATTTATTATAGTAATATTTTTAAAGTAGTTTGCTTGAAGGTGATTCGAGTATAGTTGTGTATTCTGAAGATTAAGGAAATTTAGTTGAGACTGTGAATGAAGCCAGTTGACTGAATGTATTTTAGTATGTTGTAAATAAAGTCGGTTGATAATGGCATTCTTTATCAAACTCTCTGGTAAAAACGAAACAATGGTATAAGACAAATCTAAATAAATAATGTTTTTTGTCACAATTCCTTCAGGGTGAATTGTTTCTAAATAAATATTATGAGACACATTGATCATTTGCAGGTTAGCTAACTTTGAAAACATGCCGCTTTTGGTAATTTGTTTAATGTTGTTGTAGCTTAGGTCAATTAGGTACAGAATAGTATTCATTTCAACGAAATCAAATAACTCATCCTTGTGTATACTGCAGTTTGACAAGTGTAGCTCTATCAGATGACTAAAGTTTCGATAATTTTTGTCTGAAATGGTCGATAAATTCACACCTGTTAATTGAAATACTTTTCTACGTCTGTCGAATCTTGACAAATATCTAAAGGGGTCACTTTTGTTGTAGTCGTCAACTATGACGACACATGCTTGACATTTGAAACCGGTGACACAGTAACTGTGACAGTCAAGCTCATCTGCCAAATTGTCACATTCAGTTTTACCATCACAAATACGTACATTAGGACGGTCTCTGAGACAGTACTTTATATTCTTGTTCGCAATAATTACAGCGTTTCTCTCATCTTCTCCATACATACAGTCCATAACTAGGTCATTCAGATAATGAAACGGTATACAATAGGAGAACGGACACTTCACCAGATCTTTTGGGCATTTAAACTCGGAACACTTTTCTAGATGTGACATATCAGTACATCCCATTGGCTTCCCACTTCTACTTTTTAGATAAACACATCTAGGTGACCATTCATCTCTTTGATTATTACAAAAATGTACTCCCAAATTCAACTGCTTTGGGTATAAGCAATTTTTTGACAGACAACTAGTATCAAAACGATCCATGGCATTATGTGTGACGTTTAGCAGACATTCATTATTTCCTGGCTCAAACCAATGTTTTGGTAGGCATGTCCCATCTGAACATTTCATTTCAACACAATGATCACATGATTCCTCATCACTTCCGTCCAAACAATCCAGCCTGCCGTTGCATCTGTATTCTTCGGGAAATAATACGTCAGATGGAAAACCAAAGCTCTTAACAGTGCATTTAAATCCATTGCGTTTTAGGAGACGGCTGTCTTTGAAACAGTGCTTTTCATCTCTTGCGTATTTGCAGTTGATGAGGCCGTCACAGACTTCGTTGTAATGAATGTATTGTCCATTCTCACCACAAGCAAATAGAAAATGTTCACTTATGTTATGTGACTCACTTTTGAAAGGATCCACATCGAATACTACTTCGGTAATATTGTCATCTAATAAATCATATTCACAAATCCGAATAGTTAGCAGACGATGGCTACAATCAACGCTCTGTAGTGATAATGGCTTACTAAGTAATAGTGAAGTATTAGATACAGAATGCTTTTCAAGTTTCAAAACCATACATTTATTATGTAGTCGTTCCACGGCAGGTGTTGAATCTAATTTGATCACAACTGGTCTTTTATTTGACCAGTGGTAAGAATTACGTTCTAGTCCAATTTGAAAGCCTAAAGATGTTTTGTTACTTAGCCATTCAGTTAAAAACTGTAATTCCTCATTGCTTTCAAGTGGACAAGTGTGGAATCCCTATTTCGACATTCATCTACAGACATTGCATGACTCCATGTATATGCACCCATTACATAATAACAAGAGCGGACAAAAGGATTTTGTCTGCTTTGAAACTTTATCCACCCGTAACTGCATTTGCCACACAGTTTGAGACCTATCTCATTTAAATTTCCATGAGGGACATCAACAAACATAATCACCCTAATCATCTTGCTCATCTCAAGAGAGGTAAACATTTTAAAATGGCCACTTGTTCTGATAAGATGAGCATTATTAAATATGAAGAACAATACATTCAATTTATGCGAAATCAACTTAGCTGTGTCTAAGTTCTGATCCACCTTATGACTGCAGTAGCTTGTTCCGCAGCTGACAACCCAAACGACCAAACGTGTTGTATTACTTTGACTGTTTTCGTTGAAGTACTGAATAATCTTGTTAATTTCCTCGTCGGATAAATTAAACTGTTCACCATTATAAGATTTAAATCTAAAATCAGTCAAATCATCAGCGGGCATCCAATCATAATATTTCTCAAAAATTTTGAAATCCATTTCTGTGTTTAAATTATCCGCCCTTTTTGTAGACAGCCGCACTTGCGAGACATGGTAGAGAAAAAAATGTAGGATTTGTTTAACAGCCGAAAAGCCATCATAGTTTGATTGTAAAACAGCCAGAATGTCCAAATTAACAGTGAAACAATCTTTAAAAGGAAAACTTTTCACACCTGGAATGAATATGAATATTCATACATAGATGATAAAAAGTTAAAAAAAAACTATTAAATCGACTTATATTACGTATTGTGCATAAATATTATGATTATTACGGCTATTTACATTGTCAGCCAACATTTTCATGATAATTAGGCAAACAAATATGGACGTTTCCTCTAACCCGCCGACGGTACTTGGTCATTCCATGTAAACTCAACCAATGGTGTTAACCCGACCCTCTTAGATCTTCTTGAAATTTTCAGGGCTTGTGGTACATACAAAGTTGAGTGATTCCTAAAATTTTCAGGCCATTTGTCCAAAAACATTCTAAGATATGATTTTTTTTAAGTTGTTGAGTAATCGCGAGTTCGCGTGACATTTACATTTTCGCGATATTTGAACGTGAATATTTAAATAAAAATTACATCATAAAAAATATTGTATAAAAAACAACTATTTTCTCACGTACTAAAAAGCAGAAAATAATTTCGGAATAAATTGGGCACATGGTAATAGACTTTATAAGAGCTTCTAATTTTTCTAAAAACGAAAAACGTTGATTCACACTTTTCCTATTTTGCACACTTGTTAACCTTGGCAAGTGCTATGCTTATGTACCATAATACACGTTATGTACAAAAATAACAAAAAAACGACTAATTGTTTTAGTACGGTTTTAATTAGCAATTGATTTACTAGGAAAGGCTTAAGACACCAAAATGAAATTTTCACCATAGCTAGTACTTGCCAAGATTAACAAGTGGGCAATTTATTAAAAGTGTGAATTACTGTCAACATGGTCATCTGGGGGTCGCAATGCGTTCAAAAATGGTCGACCATGATGCATAAAGGGGCCCACAATGAGTACACTATTATTGATTAACAGGAACCCTCTATTATAATAATAAACACATATATGGTACTCACTAATTTTATAACAAACATCATTCTATGTCTTATAGGTTCTTGGCTATACCGGGTCAAATATTGATGAAAACTGAAGTGCAATGTTTGGAAATTTTTAGGGCATTCTTTGTACAAGCTACACTTGAGATAAAAACTTGATTCAACTTAGAATAAATAAATAAGTAAATACTGAACAATTCATTATCATATCTTGTTCAGTTTTTTTTTTTTAATATTCACGTTCAAATATCGCGAAAATGTAAATGTCACGCGAATTCGAGACTACCCTTTAAACTTTAAAAAAATCATATCTCAGTTATTTTTTGACCAAATATCCTGAAATATTCAGGAATCACTTAACTATGTATATACAACAAGCCCTGAAAATTTCAGGAAGATCTGAGAGGGTCGGGTGAACACCACTGGTTGAGTTGACATGGAATGACCCTACTGGAATTTTTAATTTTGATAAAATATAAGAAACAAGGGACTTTTGATTCATTTGAAATTTTTATGTTTTGTCTGGGATACTTTGGGAAATGATCGTTAAAGATATGTTATTAATTATGGACTTATTTGATACGCTACGAGTTTAAGATACTTTCTCGGGATTATTTTGTTTTGGTGAAGTGAGAATAGCCGGTTTTATAACTTATTGATGTCAAACTATTGTGACCGCGAAACAGCTCAGGCGGAATCTAAATCGGACGTGCGGCTTTATGGTTCTTTTGTTTGTGTGCGGGGTAAAAACAGAAGGGTGGGGGACTTCTTTAAGGGGATAAAGACTAAAAACAAGACGTTCATTATAAACATTCACCAATAGGAATATGGTTATAGCAGGAGTATTTGGGTCGGTTTGGGGACAATACAAATTTAAAGTTTAAAAAAGAAATCGCGTGACTTCGAGACGGGAGTGCTTATTAATTGTTTCATACCAACTTGGTAAAGAGGTGAGACATGCTCACCTGGATGGCGGTTGATTGATATTGTAATTCCCGGTGTCACATGGAAAATTGTTCGTTTCCCGAACTAGGGATATGACTAAATAGGGGATAGGGAGAGGGGGTAAGATAAATTTAAGTAACGAAAATGCAGGATGTACACAATGTTTATTGACATTCTCATATGCAGGATACGATTTTGCTGATCAAATATAGCCGGAAAGTGTAATTGAATTTATAATCACTGATACCCTGTCAGAGATTTTGGGCCAAATTGTGTTGTGTGTGATAGAGATATGAGAGCAATATATGAAGGGCTGATTTGATTTGTGATGTCTCTGTAAGGATGAGATGAAATATCTTAGATTCTACGGTTTTTATGGTGCCGTTCTTTCATCCCAACCAGAGTGCAATGGCCATGGAGGAACTACGTCTACGTTTGGAGAGATCGACCACAGTAAAAGTTCCCTTAGCCCTAAAGGGCCATCGGGGCAGATGAAGTGTAGAATTCATCTGTTTCCATAACCACGGCATATGAAGGGATTGTGTGGTTAGCACTTCACTTCCCCAACTTAAAGTCAGGTACCCATATAAAGCTGGGTGGACTTGTGGGACGACTTTGAAACAAATTTCACCTGGAAAAATTCCCATGGTTCTCCCCGAGGATCGAACCCTGGACTCTCAGGTTGACAGTCGAGTATCTACACCACTCGGCCATCCGTGATCAGTAGGCTACTGTCGAATTCTGGAATAGCACATGTCCTGGCTCTTCTCGTAAACCTATCAACAATTGTTCTTTTACAGTTTTCACATTGGAGTGAGATGCCCAGGGTTTGCCCTGATCCACATTCCGTACTCGATGTATGTGTTATAAGTTTCACACATTCTCACCGATGTTCCCATTTAATATTTCTGGGTTTTAATGAACTATCCCCATACGTAGAAAAATGAATTAGTAGAATGCTTACATCTGCTTAAATCAATCACTGCGTCTAACTATACAGTCCACAATCTATATATACATATATATGCTGACTAAATAAGAAGAAGTGCTCATATATAAAACGCGTAGTCATCTCTAACATTCTACCCAACTCTAGACATGACTACGATGATCTGGAGGTTAGAATTGTATAGAACATTCCAGAATATATTCATCCGACGTCCAGACATACGATATGATTATTAATTAAATTATATGATTTCAAAATACCAAAAGATAGTATACACTCGCCACTGATTCAGAAATGTACGCTAACGCAAGATGTGCAATTAATTTTAAGTAATGAAATGAATTCCTAAAACATTTTTGATTC